>CM077099.1:18840126-18903803 GCA_039619505.1 Cimex hemipterus | reverse complement strand
GAGAGAGAGAGAGAGAGAGAGAGAGAGAGAGAGAGAGAGAGAGAGAGAGAGAGAGAGGAGTGAGAGTAAGTGATTGAGGAGCAACGGTTTGTAATTATCAAATAAAAATTGTTTTGTTCGACCACCAAGCGTTTACTAAGATCTAGGGCCCACCATCTTCCCCCAGCCATTAAATATCAATTAGCCACGAAAATTCGTATAATGCAGCAGCAAAATGACAACAATCAGAATCTGTTTTAGTTTAAACTCTCCTTTGATTTCATGAATTGTGTAACCTAAGAAGTAATTCCTTTTAGCACGTGGCCGCCATTGATACCAAGAGGACGTCTGCCCGCCAGTTCACCGTAATAAAATCAATTGAAAGAATACCGACAAAACACTTCTAATCTGGCTTTTGTTCAAGAAACGTTTATAAGCAAAACAACAATACTTTATTTCATCGCATTGTAATTTATAAATAGCCTTAGGAAAACACGTAATTGCAAATTATGTAAAACTATTTTGTGTATCGCTTTGAACTTGAAGTTCAGTGAAAAATAAGATAGAAAAACGTTTTTACTTTACAAAATCCATTATAAGAGCAACGAAAATTGTTTGAAGTGGATTATTAAAATGAAATAATGGTAAACTGGTTTATATTCCGAAAAAAGTTATAAAACACGCATAAATTAATTCTCCCAATAAAGAGTAGTTGGTACAAGCAAAAGAGAACGCATAATTTTAACGAATCTGTTATAACGAATGGAAAATTTTAGTTTTAAAAACGTTAACCAATAATGACCATAACTATCTTTCGAATCCGGAAAAAAGTGACGGTTGAGTCAAAATTGAAAAACCATAGTCTATGACAATGTCAATTAGGGCTGAAAACAGAGCTGAGAATAGAGCGAGTAAGAGGCGGGAGAGTGTGTTTGTGTGTGTGAGAGAGAGAGAGAGAGAGAGAGAGAGAGAGACGCAGTGTACGTGTTATTTTGTACGCAAGTGAAATTAAAATTCATCTTGAAAGATGTTATATAATACATTTATATGAATGCGATTATATATAAGTTCAAGAAAAGAAATGTGTCCTTGCATGCAAAAAAGATTTATACATAGGTAGGTAATAATTAATATTAAAAAAAAAGAATAACGTTAACAATAAAATTGATTAATTCTCTAATTTGCTCCTTTTTTTACCATACCATTTAACTTTTTAACCAAAATTAAACTTTCAATCAATCTGGATAAACCAGACGAAACTATACTTCAATACTATTATAATATAATACTACAATACTAATTATAAATGCAAAAATTTTCACTGTTTTATCACCAAAGCAAAAAAAACCGCTTACTCGTATTTTCTCGTTATTGCATTTTTACCATTGTGATTAATTATAGCATACCAAAAACTAGAACAGAAATTCGTTTTATTTAAAAAATGTAATATTTATAATATAAGATTTAAATAACTTTCTTCTGAATCATTAACTTTTAACAATGAAAATATGAAATCAATGTACAGAACGGAACGATAAATTCTAAAAGAAATATTTTAGCAACATTGATAGGACAACCAAAAGTAACTTTATATTAGGAGACAAAAAATATTCATCGAAATTTCGACAATACCGATAAAAAAGTTACGAATACAAATTAAAATTGGCAGTTTCCTCCGTAAGATCTGCGGGGAGACGGACTTGTAATTTTTTCTTTACCGATCATTATGACCGACTGAAGAGACGAAATACCTGAAAGACCAACCCAGGGAGGACCGATCAACATGACTAAAGATCGAATCAAAAATTAAAACGATAGTCAATTTAGTGGATATGGAAAGAAAAACAAACTACATATACAAAGTTGCAAATATAAAATCAAAAGTTTCGAAAGTTCAATTTTTCATTTTTTTAAATAGACCAAAACTAATACTTGTAATGTACGGCATGTAATAGCGAAAGAGAATTTCTGACAACGTAATTATTTACGCGGTCGAATGTCATGGAATGTGTAACAATATGCTGCAAGTGCCTTTGATCAGTTCTCTAGGAATAGAAGTGACGGTTTGTATAAATCATGTTTTCTTTCACCGTTATTTATGTTTTGGTTTTCTTTTTGTTTGATGTTTTATATTCTCGTACAATTATTTTCTTTAAAAACACTTTCAAATAAAAGACCTACAGAAAAAGGAAAAGAAAACCTTCCATAAATAGAATTTACACTTTAATAAATGATTGTTAATTAATCACTAAAGCTAAAGATGTAGTCAAGTATTTTTTAATTCTAGATACAGATCAGAGATGACCCAATGCCTAGCAATTCTCAACATAGAAATTTCAATTAACACGCAACAACTACTCGCCAGCATTTTTACTTTAATGAGATAGGTTCAATAATCCATTTTTGTTTATGTCTCATATGGCAATTTGTAATTATATACTTTTACTTCTAACAATCCTCTCTCAAAACAAAAATGCCGACTAAGAAATCTGCCTAAAATTTTATCGATTTAGTTATACGAAATCATTTGTTTTAAGACATTAATTTCACTAAACGGAATTTTCTCCTGCAAAAAAATCTAAAATCGTTATAAAAAATGCGACAAATAAATCGTGTATTATTAAAAATCCCCCCCCCAAAAAAAACAAGATTCAAATTTTATTTTTAAAAAATAATCATTTTTATGACTTTATTGACTAATTTGAACGTAGAATGGATTAATCTATTCACTAATTTCGCGGTCCACTCGACGACCGATTAATCGTTAAATTTTCCCTATGAGTTAGCCGATAGTCGTGAAGTGACTTGATTTAATATAATTTTTCCACAGTGATTAATACATTACAATTAATTAAGGTTTTTAATTGAGATAAAAAAGTCAATGGCACGAGAGGGATTCGAGCTCAAGTGGTAGAGCGACGTATCTAGCCGAAGATCGTGGGTTCGAATCCCGTTCGTGCCATTGACCTTTTTTATCTTAACTCAAAACCATAATTAATTGTACTGTATTAATCACTGTGGAAAAATTATATTAAATCAAGTCACTTCACGACTATCGGCTAACTCATAGGGAAAATTTAACGATTAATCGACCGTATACGACGCTTTTCTCCAAGAGCACATATAATGCCTTCCATTCCAAACAAGGTGTCGACTGAATTGATGAAATCTGAGAATCGAATGAAACGAAATTAACAAACGACTTTTTTTAAACGCAATAGTGGAATAAAGCTGCGAGTTTAATTTTATATGATATAGCAAATTACTTCAATCAATTTATTCATCGATGCCGATGCATTTTGGGGCTTCTGACTCCCCTATACAGGATTCGTTGTTGTCCAGCAACTGAATTTGTTATTAGCCCTGAAGAGAGGAGCCAGAATGCCCCAAAACGCATTTGCATCAATAAATTTGTTGAAACAATCGCTGTTCATTTGTCGGAATTCATCATCAAAGAAAAGACAATAAAAAAATAAATAAAAAATAAAAAAAGAATTTATAATTCTTTCAGACTCCAAATTTCCGGCAAGACTTTAGCCTAAATTGCCCTATTATTAGAAACATAATTGACAATATATTTAAATTGTCACATTTAAAAGCCCATTTTTACAACTTTACAGGAGTTCGATTTAATCTCCATTCTGTGAATACGTTTCAAAAGACTTATGGAGTTAATGACTGGCAATCTTGTTTTTATCATTTTGTAAATATTAAAAACACAATGGACAGATATCTTTATACTCGAAAAGATTGAAAATGAAGGTAAAATTTTCAAAATAAAAACTTACTAAAGAAATTTTATACCTTAATTTAAATTTCCCGAACACGTCACTCTTGCTATATGGTGATTGACCGTTGGCCGATGATTGTTCGGAAATCCTGGATGCGGTCTGGTGTGATGTAAGTTTCAAAAAAAAGATTTTCTTTATCGTGTCTGGTTCAATCTTCAATGAGATCACCTTCAGGGTTTGGGATTTACATTGTTGAAATTTAAAAAATACATGTAGGATGTGCGAAAAAGAGAACTTATACAGTGCAAAAAATATTTTTTATATTCAAAGTACATGGAAAACAAACACTTTGATTGAATATAAAAAATGTATTTTGCGTTGAATAAAATCACTTTTTCCCCATCCTACATGAATTTGTTAAATTTAAACAATGTAAATCCCAGGCGCTGAAGATGATCTCAATGAAGATCGAACGTTCGCACGATAAAGAAAATGTTTTTCTGAAACCTACATCACCAGATCGCATCTCACGATTTCCGAATAATCACTTTTACTTTTTACAAAATATACTTATGGAGGTTTTTCAATAAAATTTATAAAACGTTTGCACGCAAACTTTTTTAATCTTTGGTGACGATATTAAAATTTGATCAAAATTAATTAAAACATATCTGTTTAACGGTCATAAATGGCCATATTAATTGAAATATGGGCCATTATTTTTAGCAGTTAATAACTTATTCATTTATTTTTTTAATTAAGGGAAAATGCAGTTTTTTGTAGTAAAACTCACACAAGACTCCCGAAAAACCGTAACTCGAGGAAATTACGTGACGCCGAGGATATTTCAACAATTTTTCCATAAATTTAGTTAAGTTCCAAAAGAAGAAGTCCAACTATAAAATATTTATAGGATCCAGGACGAGCTCGAGTACACGTTTCCCGAAAAATATATTACGGTGAATATATTATGCGAATTTATTTAAAAAAATTATACTATGTTACGCAAATAAATAAATTAAAAAAAACACCCTACCCTGTCTACGGCATTTTCTGAAAAATTTAATGGTCGTTATAATTTCATTTTTTTAGCATAATTTACATGATTTAACAAGTTACAAAAAGTTAAATGAAAATTCCACTGGCTAAAGTAAAAAATAGTTCTCCCGTTCGTTTGATAAGAATGGCACGTGCTCAAGAAAGGACGCTAAGCCGATATTGGAAGGGGGAGGGTCTAAGTCCTGCCTCTTACGGTTTTTTTTAATATATTATCTAACACGGTTAGAAATTAACGACGGAGATAACTACTAAAGAGAAACATATGTTTGACCAAATTAAAAAACCCAAAATCACATTTATTGCTTAAATCTCTCCTTCAACTAAGTCAAAATAAATGTAATTTTATCACTAAAAAAATACTTTTTTGTTGAATTTAGCATTCACCGCCTCAATTAGGGTTAAATATAAATTTTGTATCGATAAAATAAAGGAATGAATTATTATCATGTTTAAAATCCGTGACCCATGAACTTCAATATAATTCTATCAAAAAGAACCCTCCCTCCTTCCATTGTCACAATTAAAAACAGGGTATCACAGCTAACATTATAAACATAAGGTACACACAATATTTATATAAATATACAAAAAAGTTTTATTTTCTAAAACAACACTTTTTAATACCAGAAATTTGTTGATTTCAAGAAGAAAATACATCATTCTATTCTTATTGTTTAACTGATAAAAATGCTGATTATACAATAAAAGTAAATCCTATTGAAATCTGTCCACTAATAACAGTTAGCATTAGTATAAACCTATTTGATAAAATTTATAATTACCTCGAACAGTTTGAGCTCTTTTATAAACGTTTATTGAAGAATAAAAATTTACTGAATTACTAAAACATAAAAAGAATCGTGAGGCTTTGCATAAGAAAATAAATGGATAATTCAGATTTTTAACAGCAAAATAGATAAACTTGATTTTTTTTTTTAAATGAGAGCTCTAATACTGTAATGTGCTTAATATTAAATTTAGAAATATCAAAAGTATTGTTTGTAATACTTTGAATATCATTTTCCAATATGATAGTTATTAGTAAATAATGCTAACCCAGAAAGTGGACAGTTTTTTAGGATTAGAAAAAACAAAAACACGAATTAATATCATATTTTTTATTGTATAATAGTACACAGCATTTATATAACTCTAGAATATTTTCACTCTTAAAATCTTCACTCTTAATAAAATTAATAATGAGAAGATAAAAAAATGTAAAATAAAAAAAATTTCTGGTATCAAAAATTGTGCTTTCTCTTTTTTAATATCCTCAAAATGAATTAAAGTCCATTGTCCACACTAAAAAAATATAATAAGAGTTCAAATTGTTTTGTTGCTGCACAATGTTGACTGGAGCACCCTGTTTTAACTTATATAAACAGATTTTAATATAAAAATAGATTATTGCACCTCTTAAAATATAAAAACATGAAGGAGTATTAGGGATTTCAGTTAACTTGTTTTTTGATTTTTCTTTTTTTTATAATTGTTACATAGAAATTATGGTGGGGCACAGCAGGTGCCTTAGTTCATTTTTCCACATCGCTTACCTTCCAACCATCTTTTCTTCAACTTTTTTATTTTCATTTTGTTAGTGTCAGAGATCACCCTCCACCAAGATACTAATTTAACGACTTTCTAAAAAATATTTAATTGAAAAATTAAGTCTGCTTAAATGTCAGCAAACGATAAATTGCAATTAAATTTAATATGTACTGAGACATTTTCAATGTTCTCGTAAGACTTCTCACTAAAAACAACTTAAACCCAATTTTACACTTTGCACAGAAGTACTTAGAACACTGAACCAGAAAAAAAGAGGTAATTCAATTTTGTTTAAAATTGTAAGATAAAAAGGTAAATTTCTATTGAACTTTTAACATACAATTTCTTTTTCGAGAATATCATTTAATGGACACATAAAAACTGACTTAATAGTTCAATGTTCTTTAAATTCTTCCTATTATAATTCTCCATTTTGGTTTGGTTTTGATAGAAATTGTAGTTTTTCCATTTTTTCCAGATATCTACTGATTGTTGCTCTTAATCAAATTTTAATTTTGACATGTGTGCTGCAATAATTCTTGAATTATTTTCACAAATGTAGTTTTCTAATTGACTTATTCTAAGTAATCATCAATCAGTGATTGTTGTAATACTTACCAATGATGTAACAGACAAGCTTCCTTTAATAAATTGGACAAAACAACGCCAAGCAAAAGATAGTCCAGAAAATGACGTCAGAACGCCGATAAAAATAAAAACAAAAACAAACAAACAAAAAAAAAAAAATTCAAATGAGTCAAGTACAACTCATTCCGTTTAGAATTATAACAGAAATTAAAGTGATAATGTAGATAGAAAAAAAAATCAAATTTTAACTAAATATTTGGATTAACAATTGATTTTTTAAATAAATTATTATTTCAAGTAACTAAATTATATATAATCACTAAAATTGATTGTGATACCTTCGTAACCTCGGTGAAACAGCAAAGTGGAGAATGGGTAGAGCCAACATCAGAGCCTCTTCTGCTAAAGGTAAAGCTATAGGGAAACATATTCAACATAGTTCAACATAACACCTTCAAAATCGATTACCAAAAGAAATCAATAAAAAATAAAATAAAACAAATGGATAATAAAAAATAATAATAGCAAAAGGAAACACAGAGCACATTATAACTAGAAACCACGCAGCTTCTTGAGGTCGGCAAGAAGTTCCTCAAGACTCCGCAAGGATTGCTGAAAATTGACACAAAAATATTAGACATAGTATTAGTTGTATAAAATTGCTCTTTGATAATTTCATACTGAAAACCAACGTCCAATCTATATCTGTACTCATTAATAATAATTTTGATGCAGCTGCTCACATCCACTGGAAAATGGCAGCCTGGTGTAAGCGCTAATTGGGGCAAGACTTTTATCTCATAATCCTTATTAAGGTGACATATTTTTGAAATTATTGTTATAAAACACTGACACATCTGATCAATGTTCACTTATGAACATACCATGCAAAAAATCTATCTTACCTTTAGGTTTAACAGCTGGTTTTTCAGCCTTATCCTCTTTATCTTCCTTTAATTTTTTCTCAGGTGGATGAGTCTCTTTTGATGGAGAGGGTCGCTTTAATGATTTTTTATCTTCCTCATCCTTTTTGTGGTCAGTCTTCTTAAGGTTTTTAGGCGGAGGTGGGAGTTCCTCCAGTCCTGTCGATCTAAATTTAGAATTGAAAGTTTTAACTGTTTTAGGCCTTTCTTCTCCTCCTTTTCTCACTTCAACTGAAATGTTATACTTCTTTGGATCTTTTGGCTGTGGTGGAGGTTTTTTGGGTTCCACAGGTTTTTTATTTACTTTATCTTTGTCATCAGTCTTTTCTTCATCTTTCGTCTTTTCTTTTTTACTTAAATCATCTTTTAATTTCTTAGGAATCTTTCCAACATTAGTTAATGAAGGAGTCAAAAGTTTGGATAAAACAGCTCTGTCTTTTTCTTCTTGTTTTGACTTTTCTTTCATATTCTTTTCTTTTTCTCTTTCCCTTTCCTTTTCTCTTTCTTTATCTCTCATCCTTTCTTTCTCCCTCAATTTTGCTTTTAAATCCAGTTTATATCTTTTTTCTGATGACATTTTCTTTTTGGTTTTATCTTTTTCATCTGTCTCAGTCTTTTTTTCATTTTTTTTCCTAGATACTGTTGTTTTCTTAGGTTCTTTCTTGCTGTCATTTTTACTCAAATCTTTTTGTTTTTGGACACTTTTATCTACACTAGACTTGTCAATTTTCTCCAGCTCGTCAATTTTATCTACTGATGGTTCTTTGTCAGAAATACTTTCATCACTCGATTTACCTTCTTCTCCCTCTTCTGATATCAACCTGTCTACCCGAGGTGTATTTCTGTCAGAAATAACTTCAGCCAGTACTTTTTTACCCTCACAAATGGTTATTTTGTACAAAGGTAACTTATCACCATCCTCTCGACTTTCTTGTTCTTCCCCTTCGATACCCTCATCAGAATTATCAGCCTGAGAAGATTCAGTTTGGCCCTGTGAAGTCGAAGCTTCACAAGCCCCTTTAACTACAGCCAGCCATTGTTCAACTACATTACAAGCCATGACTCTAACTTCTAAAAAAAATTAAAAAGTGTGATTAAAAGATTTGTACTTTTTTATTAATTAATTTATTAATAGAAAACTTACTTTCTGTGGCTTTGGGTTCTTTAGAAAGCATTTTTATGGCTTTGGGACAATTGTTTCCTTTCAGTCTTTCAATATCAACAGGGCACAAAAGTAGCAATTCAACCAATTCTAGAACTAAAGGCCAATTTTCCATCTGAATTCCATCAGAAAGCCAATTAAATGTCAAGTCCCATCCCCCAGCAGACATAAACCTTAAAAGGGAAGATCGTTAATTCTAAGAATTTAAGTCTTTATGAAAACAAAACAAAACAAAAAACCCTTACATGTCCAAAAGATCGGCTTCAGTTGTTTTTAATATTAATACATAAATACATTTGCTCACAAGTTTTTTTGAAAATTTTGTCATAAGGCTAAAACAAAATACAACAAAACATTTTATACAACGAAGAGTTAAATAAAAATAAAATAAAATGTATGCAATCAGCAATGAGATACAATGAAAATCAATTGTTTTAGTCCTCCAAAAGGGATTATTTCACTTAAATGAATAACATTCTTTTTTTCTTTTTAATTGGATCTAAATGTATGTGATGTGAAAAAAACAAAAAAAAAAAGGATTATAATGCCATATTTAAACAATAAAATAAAACATTAAGATGTAATTGCTCGAGTTCACTATTAAAGATTTTTAAAAAATAATTTGAGACATACAATCTAAGGTTATATTTGCATACACATATCAAATTTTTTTTGCAAACTCCTAACTGACAAATGAGACATCAAACATCTCCAAGCTTCAATATTTTTGAACTGTCAATCACATAAAAATGTCATCAGTTGTTTACTATTATTTTAAAACTATTACTAGCTAAATATCAAAATTGCATTCTGACCTTGCTATCCTTTGAACCTCATCTTTACTGCGTATTCCTCCGCTTGGTGAAAGGAGGACACTCAAGCATTTGAGCAACTGATTGGGATCAATTCTTGGCTAAAAATTAAAGACTTTCATTAATAAAAACTTGCATGCTCTTTTCTTAAGTTTTGGGTTATGATACATTTTAATTATTTGGTTTGAATCCCACATCGCCACATTACGAAATTATACACATATTTCTATCGTAACGAAGCAAATTCACAAATTCCTTAATCTATATTTTGAATATATAATTTATCTTACTATCACTTGTATCATGTATTTTCATTTATAATATATACTGCAGATTGTGATATTTTTCTAAATAAATTTTCTTTACAACTATTTTAAAGAAGTTCACAGGTTTAGTAAACTGAATTAACAGCTTATTATTAACAGTAAAATATACTAATCCTACTTTTTTTGTAAGTAAAAATAATTCCTTATTTAATACTAATTCTTATTTTGTTTGTAAAATACCAATATGTTTAACATTCAAACTGTTTTCATAACTGCATCAACGAGACAATCAACGTTTACTAACATGCAAACATCTAATTTTGAAATGGAGAATACAACAGAGAAAAACCTAACAAAAATCAAAGTGTTTTGTTAATGTTGTTTCCAATCAACGAAGGTCAAGAAAACAAAACGAAACGCAGCACAAAACTTTGATTCCTTTAAGTTTTGGATAAACGAATATTTTCAAAGAAAAAGACAATGTTCCAGTTCAGCACTGCCATATCTCAATGCAAGCTGATCTGAAACAATGAAAATCTCAAATTCGTTTATTTTTTAGTTACTTTTTTAACAGTTAATAAAATTAAATGGGCAAACACAAAAAATATCCAGATAATTATGAAAAACCTAATAAAAATAAATGTATAATCTTAATTGTAATATGTATTTATATATTTTTTGTTTTGGAAAATTAGTTTTGAAACTAAATATACATAAAAAAATATTGTAAAAAAATGACTGTTAAAATCTATGCCCAAATTACCTTCATGAACAAAAATAATTACTTTTCACTAAGTGATCTGTGTAAAGTAATCAAACATTCACAGGCCAGAGCTAGAAAATTTGTGTAGAAAGTTACTTATTATATTTCATAAGCTACCTTATGAAAGCAGCGGTTGTTGGCAGGATATCGTGTTACAAGTTGTCGAAACAAGAAAATTTTGTTTTTCCTATATTTTTCTCTTTCTTTTTCACTAACGTAGGCACTATTTAAAAGAATTAACTGCTTCTAAGATCACTATAAAATACACAATAGAATTATAATTATATTGAATGCTATTGGTACACTGTGCGCTCATAAGCTGTCAAATGAAGACTAATTTATAAAATGGTAATTTCAGTTAGAATAAACAGCTGTTTGTAATTTTCATGGCCCTCTTAATGAATTTTAGAGCTTTTTTAATAGATTATTTTTCTATCATTCTGTCATGTGAAATTATTTTTAGAAAAACAAAAAATCCCACTTAAAAATCAAAGCTAAAATTTCAAGACAAACTGTCTACAAGAAATTGTTACAATTAAATTTGCTATGAGAAACATTTTGTTACTAAAATCCATACTCAGTTTAGAAAAAAAAGAAGTATGAAATATATTTAAATGTTGAGAAAATAGTTTTATGACTAAATTTAGTTAAGAAAGAGAAAAAACTGTACAAAGTATGCAAAATGACATACTTTCTATGTATCTTGTTCTATTTGTAATAAAAATTTGTATTTTTTTTTTAACTTGGCATAGAAATATTTTGAACTAAATTATTCTCGAATATTTTCAAGTAATTAATTATTTTTATGTAGTCTGATTGAGGTAAAAATTATGCTTACGAGCGTGACCCATAATACCCAGATTAGTACCATGATGCTCTACCACATGAGCTATTGTGCTTTCAGTCCTCGAGACTGAATTTGATTAAAGTCATGAGAAAAAGTGAGAAAAGGAGTGGTCTTAGCTTTTCCCCTTGTAAAACTTCCCGAGATAAATAATCAGATCGAATATGCTACCTTCTGATTCCACACTAATAATGGTGACTCATACAGCTTTTTAATTATTCTGACTCACTATCACTTACTCCCATATTAGATTTTTTTTTCTAGAGGTGTATGGTATCAAATGCCCTTTTAAAATTTACAAGTATTTTAAAAAACCTCTTTAAACTTAGTTGCAAATTTATTATTGCCAAAACATTAATACAAGACTTGTATTTAACATTGTAAAAGTCTAACACTATAAATTGTAATAATTATACAATTCACCAGATGGTGGAAGGCTGAAAAGCGTAATCTAAACCAGTTTGTATAAAAATACTTTGGTAAGGGGGCCTATGAAAACACGTATAAATATTCTTCAATATTTTAAGGTTTGAAATTTGTTTGCCACCTACAGTTCAAAACCAAGGCACATTAATAGTACACAGTATTATGAACAATTAAACACCAATTTATTTTTTCACCACAAAATTAAAAAATAGGTTTTGAACACCCTTGATTTTCCTAATCACCCTACTCCTGCTGGTTAGATCCACCAAACATTTCACCAATCATTAAACCGTCAATCTGACAAAATTTGCCTATTCCAATGAAATTGTTGTCACTTTTCCACTTAGTAATCTAAACAAGTTCATCTCTACAAGGTTTTCTTGGTTGAATGAATAAATAGGAAAAAAGTGAAATGATTAAATGGGAAAATAGCATTGATTAAAAATTAATTACACTTTTTGTCCAAGGTCTTGGTTGAGATGAAAAAGATAGTGTCATACTACCTTTGGTGGTTTTTACCCTTAACATGAGACTAAATTTTCATTTGAAATCATTAATAGGGTCAATTGACTAGTTAGTTTTAAAACAATATGAAATTTTAATGGCCGATTGTGAGAAAATTGTTCCTATGTACTATACCCTTGATGAATAAGAAAAACCACCAACAGGGCAAACACAAAATCGTCATTTATATCAAACAAATATTTCAGAAAAACATTTTACTAAAATTTAACGACTTAATACCACCCTTTTAAATTATTCGAATACCCCCCCCCCCAAATTATTCTAGCCACGAGGTCGACGTCCCGCTTTTCAATCCTTTCTAATGCGTAGTGCTACTCGTGGGAAAACGATAACCCTACAGCTCGGGATTTTTTTTTATACGTTCCAAGACGCAACAAAACTAAGTCATTGCCAACTGAAAAACTCGCTTAAAAATAAATCCAACTCGTCTGGAAAATTCAGTTTTCCAGTTATTTTTAAAAGCATTGTTCATCACGGCTTATGATTAATTTTTAAAAACATACTAGTTTATAAATAACACTGACGTCTCGTTTATATTAATAGGTGGAGTGTGGCGATGTGAGGCTATAAAACACCTAAAATAAAATCCTAATATTTGTATTTTTTAAATAGAAAAAAGAAAATTAAGAATGACTTGCAGTTTAACTCACCATTATTAAGAATTTCCTTCTTGCGTTTGAAGAACTTTTATATAAATAATAATATAAATTGCCTGTGCAAATATGCGACGGGATTAAAATGACCTTCGACGTATTAAAAAAAAAGTTTTAAAAAATAACCGCGATTTACTGCTAATTTCTTTGTAGAAGAATAAATAAAAGGGTCCAAATTTTCTACCAAAAACCGGAGTCGGCTCTATAATAAAAAAAGAAGAAATATTGAACGTGTGTATGGGTTTGTCCCTTAGAACCAAGTCAACATGGCTGCTCGAAATACATTCATCCCATATTATCTAGGCCAATCCATATTTTCTTTTTTCGTCCAGTCCTCCATCTCATCCGAGACATAAAACCAACAATCCCAAATAGGTATGTATATCCTACGATGGAATATTCATTCTAACCAAATTAAATGGAAAGAAACGTTATTGGCAGAATTCTTATTAGGTTTTACTGATCCAGAAGCGTGGTCGATTCTCAGAAGGAACAATTACGAACTGATGGAAATTGGAAACTGAAAGGGGAGACGGAATGCGAATGACAAATGCCTGCGCGTAAACACCTGCGCATCATTGCAAAACTCATTCTTTCAACAGATTCCGGCGCTACTTTCCATCCAACACTATTTTAACGCAAAACTATTTATTTATTTGTAATCTAAATTATTATTAATAATGAAACAAGTCGACATACTATGATATACACCGTGATGACATATCTTAACAGCACTGGCTCACGGTTTTTGAATCATGACGTACTAATGCCTTATGTATTATAGGTTTGGCGAGAAACTAATACTGTTTTTCAATTATAAAATTAATTAACTAGAAAATTTATATGTTTTGATCTATATTATTTTCGTTTACATGTTTATTTAATCCCTAATTGAAAAGGATTTCTTTTTCCTCAATTTCAGTTTTCAATTTCCTGTGTTGTGTCGAACCAAAAGCAACGTGCTTAAGAATGTTGGATATGTTTGAGCATATCCATGTTAATTGTGATATTAAGCAGCACTTCCTGGGGAACAGATCACTTTACTAAAGTTTTATAAAGCTTTAATCATCTCTCTAATCGGCCAATACGGTGTAACTGCGTATGATTTGGCCAAAAATGTGTCCTGAAAATGTGTATCATAGAGCTCTTAGACTGTATGGACGCATTTAGATCTAGCCCTATAATCAATACACTCGCTGAAGCTAGGGGACAGAAGCCTGTTGTGTCTTTTTATATAAACATTAGGGCAAACCCAGAACACGTATTCAATAAAATAAAAACTGATCCTAACATTAAATATGAAAACCACTTGGAATTGTCTACACATTTATACATCAGAGAAACAAATTCCAACATTAAACCAAATCAAACCCAAAAAATAACCCAGACCCAACCTCTCCCTTGCTACTTCTGAAAGTTAAATTTGATTTTTCTCTTACAAAACAAAAATTCCTTGAACTAAATCAATGTAACAATGGTACTTTAGTCATATACACGATGGTTCTCAAAAATCACATATAGTAGACTGTTCCTATGTAATGGAGGGTTGTCCTTCTATTTTTCATTTACCGCCACTTCTCAGTTCATTAATACAGAAGTATTTGCCATTTTAAATGCTTTAGATCATCCCTCTATCAGTCAGCATAAAATTTTTTATTTTCCGATTCTTATAGTGCACTTCAAGTAATTCAGAACCTGTACTCAAAAAATCCACTAATTCAGAAAATTTGAAAGAATATATCTGGACGCCTCTTCTGTTTCCTTCATTTGGATACCAAGCCATGTTGGTATTAAGGGAAATGAACTAGCTATAAATGCAGTGAAAACTTCACAGATCAATCCCATAATCTAAGTTTTAATAAATCTTTCAAACTGAAAACTGGGAAAATGAGTGGAAACAAACCGTTTCCAACAAATTACAAAATATAAAAGACTGTTAAACCTTGAGAAAAATCCTTTCAAACGTACAAGCAAGTTGTACTATGTTGATTGTGTATAGGGCGCACAAATATTACCCACAGGCATCTCATGGAAACATCTATACTGCCTCTTTTTTTAAGGAAAAACATCACAGGTTATTATTCCTTTGTATTACCGGTTATTATTTAATAGAGATTTCTCTCTCTAATCTTATGTGCTAATAAGTTCCTGTAGTGATGAATCTGTAATTTAGTCATTTTCGATGTTTTAGATTGACAGATGTTTCAAAATTCCACCATCTTCAGTGGTTGTTTGACTTACCAGGAGGATCAAAAAGAATTAAATAATCTGCATTACCATCATTCTGTGGTTAAGCTCATTAAATGTTAAAAAATGGCACCTCACTTATCACAATCTATCATTTAATTATCATCAATTAATAATCAATGATTAAGAAAATAAATAAAAGAAATCGTCTTTCTTTATAACAATTACAATCCTACTTCTTATTTTATTCAAATGACCAATTTATTTACAAGGCAAGAAACAAAATTTGCAATTCATTTTTATTTACAAAATTCTGATTATAATAAAAAAAATTTATTTACAGTGACCGTACAAAATTGTAAAATATTATGAATTATAAAAATTAAAAACTAGCAGTTAACATTTCAAGATCCAGCATGTCTTCAAGAAGTTCATCCACTTTTGTACCTATCTTTTTCGCAATCTCATGACGTTCTGGAATGGAAAGGGAGATGTAGATCCAGACCAATTCTCCATCAATAATCCCTCTTGCAACGTTACCAAGAAGTTTGTTCGAACTTTTATACTGTCTGGAAATGTAAAGTTTCAAATAGTAATTTAAAAATCCATTAAAAAATGTGAATACATATTAAGTTATATCTATGTTTGACTTACCGGTATGCTTTTGGGTTAAGGCCAGCAATATGTGGCACATACGTTATCAGAAGATTTTGCAACATAAGTAGCCTTCTATAAGTTTTCTCAGGCAGCGGTAGTAAATAACCCATTGCTCCGTCCAACGTAGCTTTAAAAATAATATTTATAAAAGAAAAATTAATTTTTCATTTAACATAAATGAAAATCCAATAAATACCAAATACTGTCACATGTCTTTTATCAACACCAGCCAAGTGTTTCTTTTCTGGTTCGATTTCGCTTGTTCTACATTTTATTCTGAAAAATGTATTTATGTGTTGTCCAACATGAAAATCACCTTTTCTTATTAGCTTCTGACCTAGAATTTTTTAAAGAGCAAATGGAACTGTTAAAAATATCATTTATTTGTAAAATCAAATGGTAGCCACCAGATAATTTAAAAGTGAGAAAAGTACTTAAGTAGTCCTTAACCCATACAAGTTATCCAACTTACAAATTGTGCAATTGGGTTGATTCTACAACATACTAACCTCCAAAACTTTCACGTGCTTCAGGCTGATACATATACAGAACAATATTTTTCTCCCTATCAGTAACAAGGAAGCCCAGATGGGTGTTATCAATGAGAAAGTCAATGGCGTAAGCTTCAGTTGCACGGAAATCCTAGGAGAAACGTTTGATTTAGTACAACAAACCTGATAATCTGGTACAATGCAAATAATACCCTGCTAACTAACGAAAGTGTTCTATATTCTTCTTGAAAGCGAAGAAGAGTAATAGATTTATATATGTCTGCTACAAGAATCAGTGATTTAATGCTGAGAATTTGATGAATATAAACTTGGGTGTCAATAAAAGCCACCCCTACCAAATCATTATCCTTTAATTGCCAGATATAAATCTAAAATAATAATAATTAAACAAATAGCATGTGTCGTTATTATTTATTGTAATATATTACCTTTTGCCCAACAGCAGAAACTAAGAATCCTAGAACGTGAGTAATAGCAGTTATAGGCCCCTTTTGATCTTTATTATATACCATTTTTATTCTATTTTTTGTTAATGGTTGTCCAGGTTCAGGGACAACATCAATAATGTCGAAGAGCCAGATCTATGTCAATGTCATTAATAGTACAATATGTAGAAAGAAAAGAAGAAAAAACAAATACAAACCCTCCCACGACTTGTTATGTCTTCACTATAATTATAATTTGTACCAACGGATATGTACCCTTTCAGACCGCTCCTTGTACCCTCATATGCAAGGCTCACATTTTTTAAACATGTAACATGTTCCCAGTCATCTAATTCCATTCTTGTATTTGGAATTATCTGAAAAAATTGTTTGAAATTAATTAGTTAATGAAGGCAAATTCATTTTATGCAACCATAAGTAAAATGATAATTGCACATACTTCCCAAGAAACTGGAGAAAATAAAGAAATACTGAACTTCTCTGCAAGTGGGAAGGGAAATCTGTCATCTTTGTCTTCTACTGCCAGTTCCTATGAAGAAAAACAATCAATAAAAAACTGATTTGCACAGAGAAGATAAAAAATATAATTTCACCTTGTCTTCACCATTGAATTTATAATATTCCTTTGTCGGCTCTGCTACACTTGTTACAATACAATATGTTTTACTTTCTAAATGGTACGTCACAAAATGTACGGTACATCTTAAAGGGACCTTTCTAACTGGCCAAGCAGCATCGTAAGATAAATGAGTCGGCAGCACACATATTCTCAGTTCAGCCTTAAAATAATAATGTATACATGGCTTATTTATAATTTAAATTCAAAGTACAATGTATACCTTATTGTTGAAATAAAGGAACCCCTGAGGGCAGTTGATATTGTGAAATGCTGCAAAGCACATAACAGGTCCATCTATGTACATAGGATGTGTCCTCAATTCGCCACGAGCTGTTAAGAAAACCCAATAAGGATTGTTTCCACAAACAAACACCTGCAAGACCCAAAATATATTTAAAGAGAACAAGTGATGCAGTCAAAACTCTCAGCTCATCATACTACACTAGCGTGTATTCTGCTTTGTAATATTTCCTTTTCAAAAACCCCTGGCAGACTTTTAAAAATAGCAAGAATATGCACAACAGAGTGATCAGAGATGATAAACTACATGTTTAAACTCTCTCAGGCATCAATATCGTTTTACAATCAAAAATAATATTAACGTTTTTCTAAAATAAAATGTTTTTCTGACACCTAGATCACACCAGACTGCATTTCACAATTTGTGAATAATAATATTAACTAAAATTAAACCATAGGTTCTGTATAATGAAATTGTTTTTAAATAATTACAAAAATCTATGAATAAAATTTTAAAAAAGAAAAAAAATGGGGAAAAGACTTACTCCACAGTAACCAGAAATGTTACTGAAGAATCGTAAATGATTTACTCTCACATCATCAGGATCATCATCTTTGTCAGACCTACATAAACATTTGTAATTAGGAAAATGTGTATCTAATTAAATGTAATAATTGTATTCTACCTTAGAACATCTTTCACAAGTAAAGTTCCTATTTTTGAGAATTTGAGATTTAAGCTAACATGGGCGTAAGAATAAGCCTGATATATCAAAACTTCGTTTTCAAGCCTAATGAACAAAAGCGGTTTGCTTCCATTGTGCCCAAGTCCGACAAGCAATATTTCTTTGATAGCTGGTTCAGTAAAGGCGTGTGCTGAAATAAAAATAGTAGTTCAGTTTAAAGATTCCAACCTTAAAATAATGAACGCACCATTATCAGAATTTGTTTGTGCTAAAGTTGGTGGTGCAGCCAAACTATCAGCAAGAATGCCATGAGCTAAACTGACGTTTGCCACAAGGTAGCTCAACTTTAAGTCCGGGAGAGAGTAAATTTCCAAATGGCCATTGTCTCTAGTTAACAGTGTCCAATATGACACTTTCATCTCTTGAAGATGTCTCCTCCACCTTGGGATATTAGATTTTATTTTAAAACTTCATTAAAAAAATTTAAGTGTAAAGAAGAAATACAAACCAAGCTGGTTTTCGACTGGGTGGAGTATTGTTTGAATAAGGTAAAGGGTTCTGTTCTTTTTTTATGTTTAATGCACTTGATTCACCATACAATAGTTCCTCTTCATCATCAATACTCTCCCTGAATATTTTTAAATTTGTCAACACAAAATTCAACAAATTGAAAAAGTTAAATATGTAATTTTGCTTACGTTTTTACATTATCTATAACAAAAGAAGATGGAAGTGTATAGACCTCTGATTCAAGTTCTTCTGCTGTCATTGTAAACATTCCACTTATATCTCGATAAACGCATATATTTGTGATTTGTGGTCTCTAAAGGAACAATACACAAAGTATACAATAAATCATTTGTTGCAGGTTAAATTTAATTGTATTACCAGTTGAATTTTTGGTTTAGAAATGACTAGCCTTCCAGTGTTACGTTGTTCTTTTAATGTCAGCAAGATCAACTGGCCATCTCCCGAGAGGCAGAGGATGTAAGGATCGGATGCAGAAGCTGTGACAAGAGGGGAACCCAAATCAATAGGAAGATGTTGGATTTGTTCACTACCGTGAAGAAGCCTAACCCCCATTGTTGATACCTAAATGAAACAAATTCCAAAATTGTGATTTTTACAGTGAAACTTTATTTTAATAATATAATGATTTATTGAATACTGCCAAATTGATACACAGCCAAATCTGTGCACAGAGTTTTATCACTTCTCTCATTCCACCGGTAATTCCAGCTTTTGTAATTTATAATAAATTACCGGTAGGAATTGAGAATCACACACCCTTGGGTAATCGCATTCCAGGTCAGACTTCGGACTTAAATGTCTGGGCACCAAGGCTGAGCTCCAAGGGCTACCCACAGATAGGATAAATCAACCCCAACACAATCAATTCTTAAATCCAAACTTATTCACATTCTCACTTACTCTTAAATAATTTCTTTCGTATTTAAATACAATTTACTCAGGTAGGGTGGTAGAGCACTCAACAATCCTCCAACACACCCATGCTAATTCATTCTCAAACATACAAGGTACACAATATATCAGCACTATATTTTAAACAACCCTGTTTTCTCCAATAATTAAAACAGGGGACCCAAATACTTGTGGCTGTGCTCAAACAAACGCTCATATCGGGTGGCATTCCTACTCTATATATCCCAAGGAGATACACCTGGGACATGTCAGGCAACTCTTCTCTACATGCTGGACAAATATACAGGTTTTGGTACTTCCTATACACATTAGATCCTCTATTTGCCCACCGACGCTGTAACTTTCTTTTAATCATAGTTTTAATTGCTTTTTAGCACGGAGGGCCAGATTGTAGTACTTAAAACCAGAGGTTAGGATATTCTGGCCTTAGGTATACCTTGCACATCTATCTGTCCGGGTAGTACCCAGACAAAAGCCACCATTTTGCCGATATGCTCCAATTCATGGTATTAACTACCTAAAAGTAACTAACCTGAACAATGTATTTATTATTTCCAACATTTCCAGCGAATATTGTCGGTCCATGTGTGTTGAATCCTGAATGATCCAATTCGTTAATTTCACGGCCAGTTTGTAATATCTATAAATTATTTAATGCATTCTTAATATGAGTTAAACAAATATTGTTTATAATTATTAATTAAATACCATAGTAGCATCACGTTGAGTTAAAATCATGAATGCATGAGTCAATTCCTGATTTTCCCCAAGTACCTCATGCTTACTTCCTATTACAGTCCACATATTGATGCATCCGGGAAGTTCAAATGTTGTGGCTACCTGTAAATTAAATTTAATAAAACTTGTTTCAATCAATGAAATAAATTATGTGCTACTATTTTATACAACCTGAGGTCTTATAGAACGTTGAAGAACACATAAAGCACCATTTTTTCCATAACCTGAACTAGTGACTAGTTCTATGTCTGGATTTGGACTGTTGGTAAATTCTTCAGAGAGAAATGCCGGTTCACCCATTGAAACATTTCCACAAGGGCCAATATTCAATAAACTGTCACAAACCTATTAAAAAAAAATTGAAATAATAATACATCTCAATTTTTACACGGAAAAAATTGCATACTTCAAAAGAGTAAGAACATATTTGGACTGATGTTTGCACTTCGTTCCCGTACACCTCTAATTCATCCTCATCTCGAATTTCAGTTACATCAGTTGCCATGCAATCCCCTATATGGAGAAAAACAAGGCAATTTTCCATGAAATTAACTCATTCTTTTTAAATTACATATCTTAGAAAGTGCTATATGAATTCTGAGCCTTCTTTAGAGTATACATTGTAAACAATTTGATTAAAACCAGGATAACAGCTGGTAAGTAAGGTGAGTTAAATAGTTTTTCACCCAGAGGATTAAAAATGACTAGGACAAATAGAATTTTGTTTTTAGTTTGCCAAAGAATATTGGTTGCAGAAATAGTTACTGTTCAGACTATAACACATATTCTTCCAGTTATGAAGACTTATGAAAAAGAGAAAATGATAGTATTTTGGACTTAATATTGTCTATTCTAACAGTTTGGAAAAGGCTTAAAAAAACATCAACAATTGACAGAATGCTGGAATGACATGCCATTTTAAACAAGGTCTTAATAAGATCAGCTGCCTTCCTGACTTTAAATATTTATGATAGCTCCCACTCAATTCAGGTTCTTTCACACATACAGGGAGTTTTAATATGTTGTTGCTTGTTAGTGTAGTTACAATAAATAAAAAATAACCTAATGTATCTAGTCTTTTCTTTTTGACAGGAGGAGGTTGGCACAAATCTATAACAGGAATGATTGGTTTTACATCCGAAGAATATTCTTTCTCAGTTAGTCTCAATAAAAGTGAATTCCCAAGTCTTGATCCCAAAAATAAAAACTTATCTTCACATAGGCACATCTAAAACAAACAATCCAGTGAGAATTTGATACATTTTGCAAGTATTATTTAGTCATGAATAATTTTTTTTTTACAGAAGTTGTTAAGACACTGGCTGCAGCTTTCTGAAAATGAAAACTACGCACACTCCTCATACTATCAGCATGAAGTGTCAGTACGTATAATTCTCCTCCTTTGAGAGACATAACAAGTCTATCGTGGCTGAGAAAACAGACTTGGGCACCTTCCAAAGAGATCTTTACACCATCTTGCACCTCTGTAAGATTATTGGCATCAGTATGAAAGTAATAATTAAAATTGAACACAAACAGCATTACTTAAAGGGAATCCGGTGCTGACTTCAGTGATTGAATTAAGGCTTACTCCATATGGAGGAACGCTTTGGTTTAAGTAAATTAATGCATTGTGGGATAAAACCAATGTGCCGGCCAAAGGTTTAGCCACAGGTACCAAGCTAAAACAATCCATTGGTAGATTGTTCACAGACCAAATCACAGGATGTACCTTTTGGTCCATATTTAAAGAAATTGCAACCATACAACATGTGTCTCTTCTAACAGCAATTCTCCTATAAAAATACATTTAAAAAAATTTTACACCATAATAATTCAGTCTGACAAAATAATGAAATATAAAAGAACCCTATTTTTATCCTGTGGGACTTTTTTGACATTATGTAACACTTTCATGTAATATTTCACATAAAATTTATTTAAGCTTGACATTTTGTTTTTTGGGAAAAACCCATCCCATTATGGATTTATAATATCAATTTTTCTAAAATTCATTTGTTTGTTTATAGTTATATTTTTTGTAAACAAAAAATTTGCTTTGTGATTGTTGCAACAAATAAAGAAAAGAACTACTGTATAAATTTGCAGTCTTAATATTTGAATTGTGAACAAAAATTATCTTTTTTTTTACTTTTTTAAAAATTATTTTTTTAATATTGTTGGCTTTTTATGGCCTTATGAACTTCCATATAAGGCAGAGTATGTTTTATTTATGTGGGAGTTGAGTTTTATCAATGGTGGGAATCGAACCCACGAACCACAGCTCCCAAAAATGAGCCTAAAATAAAAATAATTTGCTTCGTTCCTTACCCTGGAAAGGTCTGCATTGGTTCAAACAGTATGAGAAGGGTGGGCTCATTATAGCCGTGCAAAAATTGCACATCCAATATATTTTCCATTTTTTCTTCTATTTCTTTTAACACAATTGTGTAAGAGGTGAGGACAGGAGGGCGGTTTTGTACTGGGGTTGGCGTTGGGTCTAAATTGGTCACTGAAGGGTCCTCAATCGGATTTTCTCTCCTGAATGGCAAAACTACCAGCTTTCTTCCATATATCAACATCACTGCACAACGCCCCTCGGGATCAACCCTCACGATTGGTATGCTGTAATGTTGCGTCCATCCTCCCTAGAAAACGTTCATTAATCAATACACTTCAATTTATCCCATAATCATAATGAAATAAGGCAAAATGACATTACAGGTTCTAGTACATTTCCTATTATCAGTTTAATATGTTTATCCTCAGTTGAAAACAGAACTGATTTAAGTATTACAAAAACATCAAACAAGAGGTCAATATAGAAGAATTGATTGTTTTTATTAATCAATGGAGCTAAAATCATCTGAGTAAAGAAAAACATTTCCTGGAGTTTTGTTTAACAAGCTGGTGGTATCTTGAAACAGATTTTTACGATCAAGCTCCACCAGCTCTGCTTCTTTTATGCTTCCTTTTATACAGGTACTTCCAAATTTAAAAGCCACCTTTTTAGGTGTTATGCAGTATGTGATTAACATCAACTATCTGTTAAATGCTAAAACTTTGATATCTGAAATTTTTCAATATCTGATGTGATAGTCGATGTTTTCTTTCCTGTACTATAAATTAGACTCCATTTAACATTTTCTTGCCTTGTCGGTTCACAAGACAGAATACATTTAATATTCTCTTATACTAACTACAAGTTTGATGTTTTGTTATTTTGTTTTAATAACTTGAGACAAAAATGATAGAATTATTAACTAAGTTTCAAATAAATTAAATTTTTTTACCTAATATGATTTGAGATTGTAAAATCACCATTGCCTTACAAGCATGTATGCCCTAAGCAGAATATATTACCTGCATTTCTTCTTCTTCAAAATAATGTAAAGAAACTGTGTGCAAAGAATTTGTGTCTAGATCGTACTCTACAACACTCAATTTAGCATCTTTAAAACTAAGTAGCAACGAATCCCTTTGCGAACCGATAAAACTGACACACTGCATGGACATGACGTTGCCAAACAGTGTATACGAAGCAACACATTCCAGCCTCATTTTCGGTGGATTTTTTTCTGAAAAAACAAACAAGAAAATAACAACTTAAGTCTGGCTACTAACATCAACAATTTCACCTGTGTATGTATGCCTTTTGTGAATATCAATTTCAGGCATGAAACGGAATACGCGGATAACATTGGCCCCGGCGACAACGAGCGACTTTTCTATCCGGTTAAAAAAGTAACAAGTGATCGCATGTTCGATCCCTGTTGCTGGGTGGGTCAATTTGCAGATCGAAAACATGACTGCTTCTCTGATGAAAACGATCTCCAAGCTAATTCTTCATTAATTAACTGACCGCACGGGAGCAAAACAAAAAATTAAAATTGTAAAATTAATAAAAGAAAAAAGAAAAGAAACGGCAATCACCAAAACCGCCACAAATTATCCAGTGTAAAAGAAAACCCAACCGATTGAAATTTTAAATCCAAAAAAACATTCCAACACTCAAGACAAAATGGAAATGCCAAACTATAAAATTAAAAGAAAAAAATATATATACGGTGTATTAATAGAGAAAATCAAATGGGAAGTGGGACAAACCTATATTACAGTTTTATTAAAATTTATTATCAGTATTCCCTCGTGGATCATCCAAACAAATCGGTTTCAGTATTTCATTTAATTCTATATATGTTTACAAAAGTCTAACCTATCTTTTTACATTTGAAAATGTTTATGAAAAAGGCATGTGATGTCACGTTATTTTGTGTTATGTCGTCACCGGTATTTAACCGGTTAATTTATTATTTCATTAAAACAAAATTAATAAAAATCGAATTATTTAATTTAAAAAAGTAAAATAATTCAGAAGTTTTATTATTTTGAGCTACAACATTTGAATCATATTTACTGATTTATAACATTTAAAAATTATTTTTTTCTCGTGTTTTAAAGGATAAATATTTTTAAAGGGGAGAATATAATAATTTGGCTCTTAGGCACAATGGTAATTGAGAAAACGTGTTAATTGTGCTCATTCTAACATATTTCAGTATAACTCACTTTGCACACTTACTTTCTATATGCATTGCTATAATAACAATTTGATGATATTTATCAAAATTCCTCGAAAACTTTTGGTTCTGTAAACCTTGATCTTCTTTTATACAAAATTCACCAAAATGGATATTTAGTGTTCTTTTTTTTCATGGTTTCAAAATGATTTTTTTAAATATGAATTAAAAATTTTTCCTTTTTATTTTATAATTTTATTATTTGTATTGTAGGTTGTTAAACTTCCTATTTTCATTTATTAACATCTCATTCAGAGAACTGTTCACTGTTAATTATATAGGTTTATCCAGTGGACTTCCCAAGGATATATGGTATGATATATATTTTTGAGTTTAAAAAAATTCCACGCTGCAGTATATATTCATAGTATTAAAATATAAAAATAATAAAATTATTTTAATATATAGGTATATAAATAACCAAATAGTACCCAGGTATTTTCATTTTTTTATGGTATATGGTGAAACGGTTTGTTTAAATCTTTTACAGTGAAATATCTCTCTGTCTGTAAATGGCTTGTAAAGTTTTTGATAAGGGTAATGTCTATTTCACTATTATTTCTTTTATAAATAAACTTTGAAAACAAGTTTTACATGTGTTAGATGAAATTATTGCTTTCATGAAATTAACAAATTCCTCATTACCCAAGACTTGTTGACACAGACACAAATATCAATGTTTGCGATGAGTTTAAATTCCCGAAACATCCAAATAAATGTAAATAAGTAATGTATTTACTTTTTTATAGAGAAAAAAACATGGAAAGCTTTCTAACAGAGTACAAACACTTTGAATAAACCTAAAATTTCTACATTATTTACATCATTGTACAAATTCATTTTCACATCTTAAATATATTTGCATAGCAAAACTATATGTGTAAATTCCAGGCGCTGAATATGATCTAATTAAAGAATGAAACGTTGGTACGATAATTTTTTTTTCTAAACCTAACTAATAATTATAATATTTATTTGTATGTATATTAATATTTATTGTAAAATACATGTTTCGGCCATTTATATATTTATATTTGGGATGTTTACAGTTAAATAAATAATTTAAAAAAGTTCGTGTCATCACTTGTGACGAAGTTTGATAAAGGTTCGGGCTGTTAACGCTAGCACGTGTCTCGCCTCTCTGACGGCGGACCTGGCGGCTTGCCTTCAGCCTTGTTCTTGCGTCCGGCGTCGTTTTCTCGTTCGACACTTCGACTGATCATCGCCGACACCTGGAAAATCGTGGATATTTCGTGTCGAACGAAAACGACAGAAGGAAAAACGAATCACTAAGACAATGGCAGTCCGTGTCCAGTTCGAAAACAACAACGAGGTCGGCGTTTTCAGCAAGTTGACGAATGCCTACTGCCTCGTTGCTATCGGCGGTTCTGAAAATTTCTACAGGTAGTTATCCAATAAAACAACATAGTTTATACACTTATCACTTGGTTTTTATTACATAAATACATTTACAAATACAACAAACTTTTGTCGACACCTTTACAGTACTTATTTGTAAATCTATTTGTACAAAATGATACAACTATCCTCGTTTTTGGAATAATGTTAATTTCTTTTTCATTCTTACTAAGGGAACATTGGCGGTAGAATCCTTTAAGACAAATTGTATAATCTTAACGTTTGAATAATTGTATGACAGATCAGCATCTTCCTCAAGAAACAATTAATTAACTTAACTCCTTGTTAGGTATGCCAGCAATGATTTCTTAGTTTGCCTTTTATTTGTTGCTTGCCATCATACTGGGATGTCCCATCTTTCTGCATGACCATTGTGATCCTATGCGATCAGTAAAGAAAAGATGAAAGACTCTTTTGAATCAAGAGCACGACCTGTAGATGTCCCCCTGAGAGCATTAGCCAGAGATTAATAATTCAATTTAAGATATTAAAATTAGGCCATACATAGTTGATACACAGGTACCTGCCGTTGGGCCAAAGCCCATGCAGTACCCTTTGATCTAGCTGTCAGCCACCTTGGTGCATTGTGCACCCCGTTGGGCGTGAAGTGACAATCTCCTGGACATCTTGCTTAAAGGGTACTAGAGACCCAACCGCATAACGAAGTGGGTGAACTCCTGGATGTGTAGACCCTAGGGTCAGTATGTCAAGGATGACAAACCTTTGGGTTTAAAGTCCAGTGCAATAATATTTATTGATTTATTGTTAATATTAACACATTAACACGATTTTTTAAAAAATGATTTTGATTTATATGAATTTTGCACGTTGTTGTGCAATTCTAGCTTGCAATCATGATCATTGGTTTCACAGTTTGCCCTGCTTACGTTCTACTACAAATTCAAAAAATAGATTCAAGTTTGAACGCTAATGTACCTGGCTAAAACTTATGACAGCATGCAGTCAAGTATAATGAAACTTTATTGTAATTGTATATAATGGTGGAACAAGATATGCAAAACAAAACCTAACTCAACAATGCAACAGGTCTTGGTCATAACTAGACCCAGATTTACCCACAATAAAAATCCTCAAATATGGCATATTGTATGAACTAAAAAACCCCTTAAATGTGGCATATAATTGTGCAGTAAATTATTAAAATTTCACGATGAACAACTACATCACCCAACTAATAATGAACTAATTCTTTATTGCTGAACCAACACATTGTTTACTGGGTCTCTCTCCTCACAGGTTTGTTGAGTTGTTCAAACTTGTTTCAGCATTCAGCCATCTTCATTAATAAAGACATTAAAGACGTTCACCTTTAGTTCCTTTCTGAAGTTGGCGCAATGTCAAACTGCAATTATACACAAATACGGGCTTTAGTCATATCTCATGCATCCTATGTACAAAAGTACAAATATACACAACATTGAGCTATCCCAACCATTTATTTCAATTAATAATGGATGATGATTTTGCATAACACTTCCTGTAATATGAAAAGTAGAGATATAAGGCATAATATCATCATAAAAGTGACTGGAAAACATCTGCCAAATTCTCTTGTAGCATTTCATGAACAGGTGTTATCAAAACTTTTTTTTCCTATTTTTAAAAACTCTGACAAACCCATTTGTATTGTGAAAAATGTACCATGTTGCACAGTGCATGCATTTCCCAACTTTTTTGTAGTGCTATACTGATTATCACGCTTTTCTTGATGGCCATGCTCTAGCACAAATTCACCCAACAAACCATGAATAACAACCACAATCATCTTGTACTTCATTGTATTAATTATTCGTCAAATTGAGATGAAAAATATAGGAGAAAGTTTTTTCTTTGTTCAAATGTTGAGTTTCTGTTTTTCGCTTTGTTGGATTTTGTTTTTAAAGAGTTAAAGAAAAACTTTTACCAAACAAATACGATTCAACATGTTTAATGATTCATGTATTAGTTGTATTGCCCAATTTTTTATTCATGAAATGGAAAATCTGGGTTTCAGTATAGTCGGGTTAAAAAAAATTCAATTGTTATCCACCAAGCTTTTGACCTATTTTTAAAGGTTTTAATCAATGCAAAACAATCTTAACGGTGAATATAAAATTAAATTAATCAAGTTTTTATTATATTGTTTCAAATTTCTTTCAAGACTGACGAAGTCACATCTCCAAGGACTTAGCAGATGATGATTGCATTTTATTTTTCATCCAGCCCATACTAAGATCCAGTTTATTTTTAATTGAATGATGTGCATATTTATATTTTCAAATTTTAACAAAATTCTTTATACCATTAATTAAAAAGCAAAAAAAAAAAAAATATATATATATATATATATATTGTTTTAGTGTTTTTGAAGCAGAATTGTCAGAAACAATTCCAGTTATTCACACATCAATTGCTGGCTGTCGCATAATCGGTAGGCTTTGTGTAGGTCAGTATTCATTTAATGACTTTGTTAATATTATTTTAACATCCAAGATATTAATAATCTTTATACTTTTGTTATAGGTAACAGACATGGTCTTCTTGTACCGAATACTACAACAGACACAGAACTTCAACATCTTAGAAATTCCCTACCAGATTCTGTGAAATTGCAGAGGGTAGAAGAAAGGCTGTCTGCACTGGGAAATGTAATAGGCTGCAATGATTATGTAGCCCTTGTACATCCCGATCTTGATAGAGTGAGTTTGTCATTACTTTAAACATGAAATTTCATTTCTCAATCTATAAATTATTTAGGAAACTGAAGAAATCCTTTCCGATATCCTGAATGTTGAAGTATTCAGGCAAACTGTAGCTTCTAACGTACTTGTCGGCTCTTACAGTGTTCTTTCAAACCAGGGAGGACTAATACACCCACAAACAACAACTCAAGATTTGGATGAACTTTCATCCTTATTGCAAGTTCCTCTTGTTGTAAGAGATTTATCGCAATGGTGTTGATTTTTTAAGAAAGAAAAAAAAAATGTTTTTTCTCTTTTTTTTAAAGGCAGGAACAGTAAATAATGGTTCAGAGGTTTTAGCTGCAGGAATGGTTGTGAATGACTGGTCAGCTTTCTGTGGCATGGACACAACGTCTACAGAAATTTCTGTTGTAGAAAGTGTATTTAAATTAAATGAGGCACAACCTGCTGCCATTACAACATCAATGAGAGCTTCATTGATTGACAGGTAATGGATACTCTTAACCAAACATTTGTACATAAACTGATTTTTTTATATTTTTTCAGCATGGCGTAACACACAGGCCTTTTTATGTTTAATAATTTCTACCCAGATGTAAAGGATAAGTTTTAAAGAAAATACAGGAGGAATGATTTTCTCCTATTGTTACAAAATAGCACATGTGATTAAACTCAGGTGCAGTTTTATTAACGTGTATTATTTATTTTTTCAAAGTGTAGTTTGCCGTATGTAAATTTTTCACTCTGAATAATATCGAAATAAAATTAACATATACAAATTAACAAATCTTTATTTGTTTGAAATCTCTAGAAAATCACCTCTATACCTAAATAATAAAAAGATAAGTTGACCAGTTTGATTTGAATCTCATCTGATATCTTCAATTTGTTGTCATTAGAGACAGACAGCCTACCAGACCATGGTTTTTCTTAAATTCCGTCATTCCCAGAAGCAAACTTTGAGCTACTTTGGGGCAGCAGGGTAGTTTTATCACCAAAATTTTATGAGCTGTCTCGACCACCCAGACATCAAGCTAAAATTAATACAGTAAGCACACACACATTATGTGTATTGAAGTGATGAAAAAGAAAATATTTTATAATTATAGGGAACTGTTCAAGAAGATATTTTCTGTATGAACTATTGCATCTTTTGGTATTACATAATGTAATCACTTAATCCTCTTATGTCAATAGAAATCTTTTATTGTACAAACGAAAAACCGCACAGTCTTACCTGGTTTACTATTTATTTTTAATGCATGATAGTGTATCTTGGTTGTTGGTCTTGGCTATCAGTCAATATAAGCTTGGACTTATCAGCAGTTTTGCCAGAATCCATATTTCTAACTATCCCTAAACATTTTTATTAAGTTAAATGTCCTATCAAAATGCTTTAATAGACTATGTTCAGACCCTGGTACTTACTAAATGTATATATATTTCTACAGAACTTATTTCATAGGACTAACCCCCCCCCTACCATCAAGGACAGTATGAACACCAATATTAATATTACTATAAAGTTATTTCTTAATGACCTGTTGTTTCATGATTTGTTCAATTCGTGAGGAATGGTAAGTATAAGGTAGTTTAGAAAAACACCTTTTTCATGCCATCATTGAAGTGGCATGTAAGCAAAGGTCGCAGGTTCGAATCCAACAGCCCTGCCTTGTACTCCCCACAGTTACAATTCCCCCCCCCCAAAAAAAAAAAAAAAAAACACTGGGATACCTTGGGGGGTCAAATAATCTAGTTAAAAGAGAAAAAAAAATCATACACACATTTTTAATAACATACAAGTTTAGTAGAATATTATGAACAAATGCCCATCGAGTGTTAAGATAGCATAATCTTGTTCAATATACAAAAGAAAAGAAGTATTACAAATTGTAGAGGAATTTCATAATTAAACGTAACCCACAAATTGTTGTCCTATCGTGATCCTTAAAATATATACTGAAGAGTCTGTTTTTATTTTTAATTATTTTTTTTTATGTAAAGTGATGCTAAGATGAAAAATGATCAGATACAAATCATCTCAATCTCACTTTACATAAAAACAAATATGTGGTATGTTAAGATGACAAAACATTATAAATATACTTAAAATGTAAATATTAAATTTAAAATATGTTTAAACATAATAATAACAGATTTAAAAACTTACAAAATATATATACTTAAAGAGATTATAGGTGCATATCATTGCAGTTTTATAACCAACCAAAGTGCTTGTTTATCAGGTTTTCATGGTAGATTTTTGAGAAAAATTATGTATATGATGGGAGCATACATGCACTTTTTATTGATTTCTAATAGGTCTTCGATCAGATATGCATAAAGACTACGCTTGCTGCATCACAGAAAAATGTATTACCTTAAAAACTAGGTGATGCTTATAAAAATAACCACAAATGCTTCCAAAGCTTTTGTGTATAATTTCAAATAACTGGGCTGTTTTAACAGCACAAAACAATTGAAGAAATTATAGCAATATTAGCAGGCAACAGAATGTATTAAACTAATATCAAGCTATTCACCCAAGGTTTTTTTTTAAATTTATTGTCTTGTTTTATATTTTTTTAAAAGAAGATTCGCAATAGCAGAAGTCATATTCTCAAGGTGCTGCCATTTTTGAGCCCCATTTATTTTTAATAAATCAATACTATTTTTCAACTTAGCCAAGAACACCTTTCGGTAGCACCAGTCTGTGGAACATATCCACAAAAGCTGATGGGTTGTAAAAGGGGAATTATTTGTACAGTGTATGGGTTAACTTCTTAAAAAATGTATAAAAAAATAAAATAAATAAACTGATTATATTCCTCCTTTATTTTATTAACGAACAGTTAACAAATACAAAATTAATACATACAAATATATATATGTATATATTACGCATTAAATTTTATTATTAACATTTTAAAATAATTATCTTGTGGAAATGAAAAGAAGTAAAATTGTAAACCATTAAGATTTTTCTAAGGTAACCTACCAAATACAACATATCACACGAATAAGGCGTATTCTTCTAGTTTAGCATGTGGTTATTACTTTATTGTATACATGACTAGACACTAGACAACATTCAAACTACAGAAGGAATGAACAAATTAACCAGCCTTGGAAGCTTAACCACATAGAATATTTGTACTAAATTAATTACAAAGGAATATCATTTTCAAGTTAGGCTTTTCATAAGATCACATGATTTTTAATTTTTTTTAAACATTCATCACGATTCACTGGAAGGAGAACTATTGACAACATTAATCTGATTATACAAGTGCTAAAAGGCACAGTTTTTATATAGAGATATTATTTTAAAAAAAAAGTCATACAAATAAACAAAATGTCTTTTAAATAAAACTTAACTAATAATTAAAAAAGAAAATCAGTTACAACTACATACTCTTAATTAAAAATTATCAGGTACTTAAATTAAATCAAAATACACTGTAGTTAGTTGTTTATGTGATATAAAACAGAAACTGGAGTAATGATTAATTTTGAAAAAAATAAATCCTAAATTTTTTTCTCAATTACACCTAATTGGACTAGCTTTTTCAAGTGGCTTTTTTTTCTCTCTCTCTGGTCATCATAACTTTATAATAAAACATTGAAATGCTTTTTTGATATAAATGTGATGTCTCTTATTGTATCAGTTCTTTAAATTCATATTATTGCAATGTAAACAAATGTTAATGGTAATAACAATATAACAAAAACTTAACTTAGAGATTCTTACATATTAAAATTAAATACTAAAAATAAATACATAACAAAGCATGTACCCTCTTTAAAATATAAATGCAGTATTGAGATTTAAGATTGGTTGTTTTTAAAATTTTGTAATAGTTACAATATTTTTAATAAAATTTTGTTTTAATAAATAATTCATACATTTATATATTTTACATTTAAAAAATTGCACTTCTACTTCAGATCGCAATATTTGCCATCATTTTTACACAATTCTTATTCAACCAATCTTTTTCGAATCACAATTAAATTATTTTTTACATATACTTTTTATCTATTTATTATACATAATTCTTATATAATTATAACAAAAAAATTATATCTAGGTCAGTAAATTTATAATTTTAACTTAGGTCCACCAATTTCTCTGTTTATTTTTACAGTACTATTTATTTCAGTTATCACAATGCAAATGTTAGTTTTATCACGGAAGACAAACATTATTCTATGCATAACAATATAAAATAAGACCAGTTCATCTCTAAAAATTAACTCATTTCTGATGTGAAATGATAATTTAAATTACAATAACAACCAAATGGAAATCAGTGACTGGTCGTCTTAAATAATATGTATACCAAATTCGGACAGTCTAGGGGTTGTTGTGAGAAACAACTTAACAATAAATTCTCAATACTTGTGTCTTTCATACTTACTTACTTACTTATTTGGATTAGAGCTATGGGGGGAGGCAACATTTATTCTTCTTTATTCAGATTTTTGGATGTTCTGCTGATTGTTGGAAGACTGGCTTATTAGAATTATGAGTATGAGTTATATGTTGTTTAAGTTTGTCTAAAATAAAAGAAACATTAAATTTAAAACAGATAAAAGTAATTAATAGAAAATTTACCCTTTCTATTATATTCTTTTGTGCATCCTTTATTAAAGAAAGGGCATTTAAACTGCTTTTCATTTGTGTGTGTCAAGCTGTGCCTGACTAATTTGTCCCTACGATTAAAAGCAGCCGAACAAATCTATAAAAAAATTATAATTAGAGGGGTCCCTTGACTCAAACACAATACCGTCAGGCATTTACAAACCTGGCAGTTGTACGGTTTTTCAGACGAGTGTATGAGACGATGAGCTGATAGATATTTAGGTGTTTTAAAAGCTTTATCACAATCAGGACACGGATACGAGGGCGTTGCACTATGTAGAGCTAAGTGTCTTCTCAAAAACCGTACGGAGTGGAATGTGCGGTTGCACAATGGGCATGAATAGACATTACATTTATGCTCACTAAAGGTGGATTCTTTTGTAAATTTCGATCCACATTTTCGGCATGAAAAACTCCTTTAAAAAATCAAATATTAAAATAGTTGTTAGTTGAACACAAATCAATTTCACTAACTTGGCAGCCTTTTTTGTTTCTAAATTGTGTGAAGTTTGATGGAGGCCAAGTTCGTCAAGAGAATGAAATTCCAATTGGCAAATATGACATGTATACTGAGCCATTCCCCAATGGGTTTGAGTATGTTCAAGAAATTGGTCCAAATCAGAAAATGTTGAATCACAGGCATTCTGAATACATTTATACACCTATGGGGGAGGGGTTTAAGACAGATTAAACGCCAAATCGTATGAGTATAATACAAGTAAATTACTTTGACATTGACATGTGATTTCATATGAAGCCTCCAGTCGCTATAATTGCTAAAGGCACTAGGGCAATACTGACAAAAGAACGTCTTATCAAATGCAATAAAAGTCTTATCACCTGCAACCTGTAAAATAAGAATTTTTGGTAACAAAAATTACATAATAAAAAGCCAAGACTTTAAATACCTGATACGCAGTAACTGATGTTTCTGTTGAATTGACATGAACATGGAATTTAGGCAAGTTGCAAATCTTTTTTGGCCAGACTTTGTGCGTACCCATGTGTTTAATAACATTAGACTTCTGTGTAAATGCTTTCCCGCAAATTACGCATAAAAATGGACGTTCTCCGGTATGACTTCTGATGTGTTGTTGCAGATTGAAATTCTTACGAAATACTTTATCACAAAATGAGCACTTCAACTGCATGGAAATAAGTCAATAAAGGATAACAAAATTGTTTTTATAAAAAAAAGAAAAGAAAAAGATAATCTATTTTTACCACGTTGTCTGTTTTATTCTCTAAATTTCTGTTCCCTTTTTGTTTGACTAAAGTCTCAAATACTTTCGTATCATTTTCATCACACTTATCTTTTCTTGTGAATGAACCACTGAAATAATCTATCTCACCATTATCCTGTAATATACACTGATTAACTTTATCGTCCTAAAAAAAGGATTAGGCCCAATTAAAATACATTCAACTTTCAAAGCTGAAACGAGCAAATCACCCTTACCCTTAAACTGTAACCATCCTGTAAAAAGTTATTCACTTCAATGTTTGGTATATCATTCACAATGCGGTAAGATTTGCATTCCAAATTGATTGATGTTTCATTAATTTCATTTTGAATATCCAGATAGTTCTAAAAAATTAATGAGTATTCAAGATATAATTTATACGCCTTTTTAATAATATTAGACTGGGGGTCTGCGGTAGCCAAGTAAGTGTTAAGCTCTCAGCTCATTGACTTGCAAGCATGAGTTCGATTCCCATCCCTGGCCTTTATTAAACGTGTAGTGTCACTAAATAACTTTTTCTTTTTTTTTAAATCAGACATTTATTTTGCTTTCGTTACATAACAAAATTATATGAGTTTATTATGCATTCTCAACTATTATGGGGTGAATACATAATAAAATCCTTAATTTTTATCAAATAAAAACCTTTTCCCATCATTCTAGCAGTTTATCAATCCCTTCGTTGTAAAATTTAGTTCAAACTAAAAGCAATTTTTAACAGGCTGACTGACTTGACTTTCAGAATTGAAGATTTTTCCATTGGAAAAAATTTGTAAGGAATCAAAAAGGTGGATGTGGATGGATGGATACCAGGGACTGAGCACTGCAGCTGTACAGCTTATTGTACTATACCCTGGCTCCATTTTTGGGGGAGGGCTCACAACACAAAGTGAACTTGAGCCCCTGTTGTACCAGTGTTCTTCCATCAAAGAAACTCATTTTTGAAGGAGGTTGGGACCAGGTTCAGGGTCGCTGAGACCCGGTCCCGCCCCTTCCATTGATGAGTGCCGTGTCAATTTCTTTTAATTGCGGCCACCGGTCCCCTTAGGCGTCAGAAAAATTCCAGAGGCGACGGTGGGGATCGAACCCACGACCGCGGGGTCTACTAGCCGAGAGTCTGACGCCTTAACCACTCGGCTACCGTGGCCCCCAATCAAAAAGGTGGTTTGAGGTGTGGTAAAACAGAGCATCCAAACTCAAGAATTTTTTCTTGAGTGGCAGCACATTGTCGTGTAAAAGAATGACATTTTATCACTGACAAGTACTTTTTCACGCAGTTTCTTTTTTATTCTAATCATTGCAGTTGCTGAATGTATGCACAGTAACTGTTAAATTTAATTTCAGGACTGTATTTTGCAGACAGTATTGTCATAATTGACCCATTATGTATAATCAAGCCTTTTATAATCATATCTAAAAAGGTTTAATTTTTACATAAGAGCATGTGTTACTCCCTAACTTGCTGACTTTTCCTAAGTTCACCAAGTCAACTGGTGGTCAAGCGAACAGTCATTCAACCATTCTGCTATAAGGCATGTGGACCATTGCACCACTATTGCCTTTAAGAATTAGTTTTAAAAACCTGCCCTCAGTTCGTCTTTTAAGGTCATGCATACTTTTTCAGCTGATGCCTTAAAACTATAGTCTTGTTTAAGCATCATAATCCTTTTAATGAAAGCCAAAACTTTTATATTTCTTGTTTTTTTTTTTTTTTTTTTTTTTTTTTCAGGAACTAGACTACCGTCAAACTGATTTTTTAATGTTTGTCTAGTTCCAGAAAAGAAACTAAAGAAATATAAAGTCAACAACTGAAAAAGAAGAAGAAACAAAATTCATTTGTCGGTGAGTCATAATGATTACTATACACAGTAAATTTTAGCTACTTGCATTAGAATTTCTTTTATTTATTACTCAGTCCAATATTAAATATTTTTTGGCAAAAATTATGGTGTAAAAATTACGCGAAGTTTATTGTGAATTTCATTTAATTTTGATAAAAAGATACTTCTTCAATCCAAAATAAATTAATGTTCTCTAATAATTTACCTGAACTTGTTTATAATCTATTAAAATAGTTTGAAAATTTGAATAATGATTTCATATCATATAGTTAATACAAGGTCATAGATCATGCTGGTTTTACTAACTTGACACAAATTTGCTGAATCATTTTCATTGTCCTGCATAAGTGTGATTAAATTGCTTCCATCAAGAATTATCGGAGACTCTATTTCTTCGTTTAATTCTCTCACTTCATCAATGTTATACTCTTCTGGATTTGTTAGGACGAGATTACCTTAAAAATGGCATATTAATCAAGAATATCAAGTAAATCTTTGCTGAACAAGTACCATGTAAAATGGTGGCTAGTTCATAACATTTAAAAGAAACTTACCTTGACAGTTGCTTTTTTTATGAAGAACGAAATCAGAAAAAGAAAACTTATTTCGACACTTTCCACATTGAAATACATCACCTTCATCGAGTATAATACCTGGAAAAGAATAATTAGGATTATTCTTAATATTGAACGGGTGAGATTATTAAATAAGGATTACTATTGTCTTGAACATCGGAATTAAGAGAAATCATCGGTTGGAACAGATTATGAAAATCTAATTCTGCCTGCTGCTGATCACCTCCTACAACTGCGAGTAAAAAAATATTTTTTTTAAATAATAAAGTTGTTAACAATATCTCAAAGATCACGTCATATTAATATTTACCAGGAAGAGCTGTGTAAAAAATTTGAGCCATTATGTAATAAAATAGCTATGCCATTGGAACACATAACGCCAGTCTTAAATAAGGGGAGAGACTACCACCTCAAATGCTACTAAAAATAAATAAATAACTAATTAATTAATAATACAAGAAAATTACTTTGAAGGATAACAGTTCACACAAAATTTTATGCCTGTACTTTGTTTTACCTCTGTTTTTTGTGTATGTGGGTGACCACATTGTCACAATTAAAATTGCTACAGAAATATTTTATTCGGGTAAATAATCTTCAACAGCATCTATAACTTTCTCCCAATGTATTATTAGCCCAGTAATTATGCTATTTTTGATAAAAGTTTGGTCATCAAAGAGGGAAAAATAAATTCAGCTCATTCTCCAGCTGTTGACAATTATCAAATTCCCAATTGCCCAAGTTGTTCAATTTATAAGAAACCCATTTGTTCAGCTCCCTATCTCTCCAGTTGATGTAAGTTAGAGCGAAAGGTTTCATTACTGAATACATGCTTCTGACATTGTCACACTTGAATCAAGTTTCCTAGCTTCCGCCAGTTTGTTGTCATCCAAGACAAAACATGTGCCAACTTTTCTAAATGATGGTTCTACTTACATATTAAATTTGAGAGTAGAACCATAATTTACAAGTGAATGTATATACCAAAGCTTTGTCATTTCTATGCAAGTCTACCAGCTTGTGGTCATCTTCAACCTGTCATTCCCAGAAGCAAACTTTTTGAACCACTTTTGGGCAGTGCTCATACTTATTGTTTCATCACTGAACAAAGTGCAAATTTTAATTGCTGCCTTGACCACCCTAGTACTGAGCTTAAATTATGCAACATGTCTGAATGAATTATAGTTTTTGAAGTTACAAGAAAGAAAATATTTTATAATTTACTGTGAACTGTTCAAGAAACTTGTTATTTATGAACTGAATTTATGAACTCTTGGTACTGTATGATATAAGTAATCTTCCTATGTAAATAGAAATGTTAACGGTATTTAAACAATTAGAAATGTAAAATCCCACAAAATTTTCTGATTAGCTGGCTGTTTTAAAACGGATGGAATGTTGAAGTTGGGTCGTTTAGGACCATATCCTTGCTGTTTTGTTTGTGGGACATCTTTTGAGTATGACAGAACATGTATGACGAGGGAAAATGATTGAAACGAACTACAAAATTCACCTCATAGAGCTCAAGAAGAAATGTCACAAGGTATTAATCCTTCTTGTTTTACTTTTATTTTTCTTCTGTTCCTGAGGAATGGCCTTATCAAAGAAATAGGAAGCACGGTATAACGTTTCATTCACAAACACATTTTTTAATGTAGAATGAAAAAATCGTGTAGGCTCTGAGCGGAACAAAAACACGAAAAAAACTTTCAGTTTTACCAGTTCATTTTAAGGGATTTCCTTCAGAAATTCGATCTTAAGAGTAATAAATACTAATGTACAAGATAAACAAATATCTCTAAGAGGCGATATAATGGGCGATATCTCACGTGAAAATAATACAAAATTTTTTTTAATAAATAAAAGCCAAGAGGTAAATTCAACTTACCGAGTTCAACCGGACAAATTGAATCGGAGCCCATTTCCAACTAGACAACTTGACAATATACTTTAACGAGTTGAAAACTTTTTTCTATTGATTAAATATCACAGACATTGCTTAGCTGGTTAACTAACTTCCTTGAGGGATTAATTGAAAAATAGAAAATAATTTTTTCGTCCAAATCTTTTCCCTTTAAGCTCCTTACGACGATAAGGGGTTCAGAATTCGGACAGGTTTGGATTTGGAGTTTAGAATCTTAACTCGGACTTAATTGGCGAAGGTTAAATAGCGCATGCGTCACTTCGCCTAACCTTTAAATTTCTTTTGGCCCTGGGAATGACCTCATCAAAGGAAAACGAAGCGTAATTTGGTATGAATTGAAAGAATTTATAGACCTAGTGTAATTAACAATAAAGAAGAATAAGAAGAAGAGAGAATGAATAATTGTTTTATTAAAACAAACTTTTTTTTCTCCGTTAAATTATAGGACAGCATTATTATGGACCTAGATCATTTGCCAGAGGTAGAGAGAAATATATATATATATATATATATATATATATATATATATATATAGAGAGAGAGAGAGAGAGAGAGAGAGAAGAAAAGAAAAAATTAACAAAATACTTAAAATATTAAAAAAAATAAAACAAAAAATATGAAGTATATTTAAAAAAAAAAAAAAAACTATAAAAATAAATTAACGTACAAATATTAAAAATGAGGAATATACTCAAAATTTTGATAGCTTAATAACAATGAAAGAATAAAACTTAAAAATTAAATTTTTGAATTGACTTGTTTCTTTAGCTATGTTTAGCACACTGAATCAAGCAGAGAGAATTTGAACCATTCAAGAGCCGCAATAGCTCACGTCTTGGGAGAGTAAAACGTAAAACAACAAGGAGTAAGAGCCAAATCTCAACCAAAATCAAGCACTCTACCTAAAGTGAAACATAGTCTCGACAGAACAAGAATTGCACAGGGAGCATATACCATGCTATTTCACACTGAATCTATCCCACATCTCAGCTTAGCAGCTCAACTTAGTTCACACAAGGAATCAAAATTTGTTCCTGGAAGAAGTTAACTTAGTTAGTTAAGAGGAATACTACTTTATTACAATTTACAGAATTATATATAATGAATTTGGTTACATATCATTTTCATAATATTCAATTCAAATTGTGATTTGTAGGAAGTACGTAATTATTCAATGAAAAAGCAATTTAATTTTGTAGAAACAATCTCTTATGATTCAATTTCTCTCACTTAGACTCAATTTATGAATATTGGAAAATAAAATAATATAAGAAATGGAAAATAAGAATTAATCTTTAAAAAAGTCAATACCCTTTACACTATGATGTGACCTACAGAGACAGCATGGTGATAAATGGGATACTTTGGTCCTCTTCTGTTAAAACCTATTACTCTATGAATAGACAGTAAACTAAATTTTACGATACATTAACTGGCTTAACAGCAAAAAGCTCTCAAATTTGTATTTTCTCTACTCTGTAGGGAGTTGGGTTTGAATCTGAACAATAAGTTGCTTGTATACAAAATGATGGTAATTCCTGTGCTGCCTGGCAGTCAGCTTGCGAAAGAATAAATAATAGTTGATTGGCAGGCCAGGTATCTGTGGTTGAATCTCTTCTAGTTGCATTGAACATCCCAGAACAATTCCTCCTATTGACAAGTGTAGCACCACAGTTTGTTAGGCTGCTTCTTTGTAAAAGTTGCACTTGCCATGTTGGGTTATGCCAGTCTTCTTCAGATGTCCATTTAGTTTGTACTGTTCTATTAAGAATTGTGTTATGATCCAGTTTTTTTTGTTTCCTTTAATGCATTCTGTGGTTATTTTAATCCCATATTTTGTTAAGAAGTTCTTGGGGATCGGTTGTGTCCAACGAGTGTGTTCCAAAATTTATCTCATTTTCTTTTTATTCTTCTGTCTGAGGAGGTACTCATAGGTATTTGATAGTATGGATTCTTATGACACTGGGAAGGTGAGGAATATTGTAAACAACCAAATTTCATAAAGTTATCAAAGTGTATTTATAAACAATGCTATAAAAAAAAGATAATTTTCTTGCAACAGAATAATGCAAAACACAAATTAAACTACCTATTGTTTGATCTTTTTTATTTCACTAAGTGTTACAGTTATGAGAATTTCTTAAAAATTAATTTATTTCAATTGTTATCATTCGGTGATAGATTGGTTGATAGCTACGTGAATCTCTTGTTTCTCTCTCAATCTTGTAACTTTATATACATATACTATATAGATTCAGAGAACATTAAGTAATTTATTGTAACATTAATTAAATGGTTAAAGTAATCATATAAAAGTTAATGAACTATTCTATTTGATTAAACACACAACAAATAAAGAGAGTAATTTTTCCTTTCTCTCTTTTCAATTTAAAATAATATATATTTTTTATTTTTATAGTAATAAAAATATACATATTCTTCACTTAAGTATTTCAGAATATGGAATTATGAACAAATGTATAAAATAGAAACTATTAATTTAGTAAAAATTAGTACTATATATAATATAGTACATATACTAATAACACTAATAACCTGGAAAAAATAATGTAACCCAGGACAATCAAGAATTGGAAAAGGGCATTTTAGTCTGTACTGTTATGTAAAAGTGAGCCTAGAAATAAACACTTTCCAATATTTATGTTATGATAGAGATAAAAAAAAGAAGCAAAACATTGTATAAAATATATAAAGCATAATATGAACATATTAATACTTAAAACAATGAAGAAATTTCTATATTTTTAATTAAAAAAACACAAAAAAACTTCTTCCATTAAAAAGTATAAAATGTGTAAAAGTATAAAATATGTGTATATATATAGATGTGCTATATAAATACCACAATTTTTTTTTTTATAGTTTCATGTTATAAGAAGTACAAGAGATCAGAGAGGCCCAAGTTCGGTTGTTTATGGATATACTGAGCGATCAAAAATGCAAGTTTGTGTGCATACTGGCACTGTGCTGGCACTCGAACAGTCCCCTAGAAAAAGTGAATTAATTAATTTAAAAAAAATTTTCCATTTCAAAACTTGTTTTATAAGAGATTGCACATAAATAAATTGAAACATACACTCCAGTTGAAGTACAAATGAGTCATTTTGTATGCTAGGCGTTGCATAATATCTGGTGACAATCCAGTAGTATCAGAAATCACATTGTATGACGTAGGGGAGACAGTTCCCTGTTTAACAGACTGAGACACTAGATAGAAATCGTACCTGTAATATACATAAGCATTAATAAATTGACATTTAAGGCAGTAAGTTGAATTATAATAAGGCAGTATTAACATACTTATCTGGGGATGTGACTACATCGTCGACTACTGTCCCTGGGGGAGGGTTATCTCTGTTAAAAAATATTTTTGTGTTGACACGTTTTGAAATAATTATCACTGCAAGTGGAAGAGGTGTTGATTCATATAATTTCTGCACTTTTGCCTAAAAACATTTACAATAAACAAATAAAATAGTCGGTACTATGCACTGTAACTAACGCTTAATTGAAATACCTTTATCAGTTCAACTTCATGTGTAAAAACATACGGTATGTTCCCATCTCCCACACCATCTCTGTACAGTATTATTTTAGAAGGTAAAGCGTTGTTTATCTTCCTAAATTGCACAATGGCTTCTAAAAATATCACAGTTTATTTTAACATAATATACAGTGAAACCTCACCTAACGGACACCCCTTCTTACGGACAGTTTTCAAATGTCCTGTTGAGGAAGTATAGGTAATCAATGTATTTAGACCCCCTTTACAACGGACACCCCTGTAACGGACGCGGACAGCCTACTTTTTGTCCCCGAGAGATAAATTTCCCCCTTATAACGGACACATAACAGACTTTGGAAATTGAGAAAACAGGATTTACTTTAAGTTTAAATTTATTAACAGTATATACGAAATACGAAGTTACTTACGTAGTATGTAAAATATTTTTTTACGAGATTTTTATCAGAGAAAACATGATATGGAAGGGTACAATTTAATCCACGAGGTGATGGTTTATCACGAAAAAGAAATAGTGAATTCAAAGAAAAAGAAACAATCAGAAATTACTAATTTTTTAAAAAAAAGTATAAATTACACACGTGTACCTACTTACTCCATGAATAGTACAGTACGTTGTTTATTCTCATTTTTTCAAAATTTGATTTTCTTACGCCGTGTTTGTATGTTATTCATTTCCGGATTTTTAATATGTACATACATACATATGTACATATTGTACATACATACATACTATTGTGTTTTCTATTATGTACTTAATAATGTACTTATTAATTCCCAAAAATATTTTAATAAACTAATTTTGATACATGCACATATTCATTTTAATAAATATATGTACCAACATTACATTTTTACCCCTCCTCAGCGGACACCCCTCTGCAACGGACAAATCCGTTGGTCCCATGACTGTCCGTTGTAGAGAGGTTTCACTGTAATACCTAATTAATATTTAGTTATAAATAAAAGATAAAAGGCTTTCTTACTGCAAATTTGTATGGAAAGGTCGTTAGAAAGCTCTTCGCCCGTGGAATGAGGTGTTACTGCTGAATAATACCTGGTGTAATTTCCATTTAACGACGCAACCATTGCACCGTAAGCTCGGCCTTTAATAGTTGTATCATGGCAAACATCAAATCCTATTATCATTGCAGGTATCTGTGAAATAATACATTTTTGAGATCATAAGTATTGTGATCACATTAGCTATCGATTCTTCAAAAATACCTTGAAAGGAACAACAATTGACCAAGGTCCTCCACCAATTTTACAGTTCATTTGAATAGCGATTTTACTTGCAATAGACATTACTCCTTTGGAAGACAAATTTTTTGACAAAACTACCTGACTAGGCACTGAAATTCATTTTGTTAATAATATATTTGTAAATAATAATAATTCAAATAAAACCTAACACTTACTTGCTCTATCTACACAACATTTCTTTTTAATTGCCGAATATCTATCGGATCTGTTGTTTGGTACAATACACATTATAAGGCTTGGAGATGAATGATTAATAATTTTTTCAATTGCTTGCACATATGTTTGTGACCGGTCATCAGGAATTTCTTCACTAAAATTATATTAAATGTCATCAATTTTTTATCACAGAGATTTTTTTTAAAGTGTGGAACTTGGAGTTTATTTGTTATTTATTTTTTTAAATGAGGATTCACAGAGGTTATATCAAACCCCCGGGGTGCCAGTGTTTTCAAAAAAATACCCATTTGTCTTCCCAGTCCGTCAAGTTTGAATGCTGGCTGGGCCACCATATAAATTTAAACAAAACATAAGTTAATTACATTTAGGAAAAAAAGGTTGTATTATATTATAACATATAATTTTAATCCGTTTTTTATTCCTATTTAACCAAAGTAATGATTTAATTTGTTACTAATTTAATATAAAAATGATAAACCAATTAAAATTTTTGGCTATTGATTTTTTACTATTTAAAGTTGATTGAACATTTAAGTTGTTTAAAGCATAGTTTATAAACCTTTGTACATGTAAGGTATTGGGTGAGATAAAAAAAAGTCAGTGTCACAACTGGGATACAAACCCACGACCCTTGACTAAATACACCACTGCTCTACCACTTGAGCTATCGTGACACTGACTTTTTTATCTCGACCAAAACCTTGTATACATATTAATTAATTGAAAAATGTTATTCAGTCAATCAGATCATTAACTCTAATGAATTTAATAATTTATACACTGTAAAACTTTATTGTCATTATCTAGTTATATATTTTTAAATATAATCATAAAATATAATTGAAATTTACATATTGAGTTTAAAAAATAAGTATAATTGATTTATTAAAAAATAAAGTTATACAAAAAACAATATCAAATTATTTCTATGTTGAATGGAAATTTTTACCTTTACCACTTTTTTTTTTAAACGTTACATGGCATTTAGTATATGATACTCTGGTCTTTAGTTATTATGTATTTCAGTAAATTATGCTGATGTTTATCAGTTTATCGTTAATCATTTGAATAATGCTATATAAAATTAACTTACTAGGCTATTGGTTCTGTGATGGTGTATCGAATACCATTGGCAGCATTGATTAGTGTCCTAATAAAGGATTGTGTGTCTCTAGAAATTTTACGAGGGTATATGATGCCCCATCGGTCAAACGTTGCTTTCTGGAGCATTCCGTTACCTCGGATTGCGCGAGACCAGTCAGCTGAATTATCACTCTTTACAGAGATTTCGTTACCAAGCACAACTGATTCATTTTCTAGCACACGTCCAGTAAATTCAACCATCTTATTTGAAAATTTAAGATGCCACGTATCGAGTTCATTTCGTGCCTTAAACAATTAAAAAATTAAAAATCAGTACTTTAAACATTTAAAAACTAACAAATCTTCTTACTGCTTGACTTGAGGTGATTCTTGATAAAAAGCTTTGGCATTTATCAATCCTTTGGGCTGGCCTGATACGTGTATGGTCAGCTAAAGTTTTCATCAAGTTAAAATTAGTTCTGAAATAAAATTTTCATTGAAACAAAGTAATAAAAAAACTTATTGAATTAAAAATCTATGTAAGAAACAAAACAAGGAGGAAAGTACCGCATAGAATCTGTCAGTCCTGTTAAATTACACAATTCTGGCACCAGAAGTATATTGTCAGTGCGCCCACCTCTTACATCACGGGCTTTGGGCCGAGAGACAAGCAAAGGCTGCTGATCAGGATATTGTATGCGAAGGTTGTACCTCTAAAAGTAACACAAAATCATAAGTAACATACTAATATATTCATATTTTTTATGGTCAGCTACTCTTCGACTCTCACACTGACGAGTCGTGTCCACACTAATCTTTGCTGTCACCAATATCACATTAATTATTATTTCTTTAGAATAATAGTAACTGCTTTATCTACTAATTGCTAACTTACATCTCTATAGTATGATACAAAAGAAACGTCTTGGTTTTGTTTCTTAAATGTACTGTTCGGCGTCATTGACCATTCTATATCGTCGATTCTGTAAGTTTTATTGTTGTAAAGTGTAATAACAGTTGTACCTAAAATGCTCTGGCGAAAATTATCCTGGTGATAAAAAGTCAATTATTGATTAGAGATATAACATAATCACATAGATATTTTGAGCTCAGAATAAACAGAATTACCTCTACTCTATCATATTTTTGTTTACATTCTTTCAGTAAGTCAAAAGCAGTCTCATGTCTCATAATTTTGTGGGATATATCCACATTCAACAAAACACTTTGTTCATGCTGTCTGATTGAGGTCAGAATCCCTGGCCAGATTTCAAACTTGTGTTCTTGTATACTCACCTAGATGGGAGATTTTTGTATTACATACATGTAAAACAATATGTTATATGTAGTAAAATATTTTTAGTACTACCTTTGCAGCGGCATCATAATAGTCCCTTCCGACTAATTGAAGCTCAAGAGATGCTAGGCACTTTCTCAAAACAATATTAAAAAATTGAATGTAATGCGGATCACCTGCTGAAATGTTTACAGTAGACTTTATTATAATTTGGACTTGCGTATCTTCTTTATCCTCATTTCCTTTCTTCATCGAAAATAACTCCAGTGGCTAACAGAGGCACAAAATAAATTTTAAAACATCATTTGATTATGTATCAATTCCTGTAACTACTCAAACCTACATCAGGATTGAGTTTCTTAACAGTGTACAATACAGTCCCATCAAACATATATGCTCCTAACAATTCTGAATGGGCACGTAAGAGTCCTTTTCGAATTGATGTACGGTCTTCATCAGGATTCATGTCAACCCTGTATTGATATAAAGACCAATTAGGAGCTGTTTGAAGTTGAAAAAAATTCGCTTGCAATGGTACTTTTCTTCCAGCCAATCCTAAATTAAATTTTTTTGTTATAGAAAGAATAATCTTAGTTATTCAACATCTTATGTACCGAGTTTTGATACAATTGTCTGCGGGCGAGTTCTAATAAATTCTTCCAACGGCCTTTGGCGCATAGTACCACGTGAAGGTTCTCCACCACCTCTAGCTACAAAATACATTCAAATTAACATTAATTACACATTTTCTCATAATTAACTTAATTTCAATAAATAATACCTTCTGTAAGTGATAATTCACTCATAGATTGATGTATGCCAGAAGGGCCTTCAGATCCTACAGTAGCTGGGGCCATGTGAGTCACAGCTCGACCTCGATACATAGGACGATGCTTAAAGCATAAAAGTTAATTATTCAACACATAAGTATAAAATGCAGCCAAAATACCTTTTCACTGCCAGGAACAGACGCTGGTCCTCCAGGCTGTCTTGGCTGTTGTTTATAAGCCATATGCTCAGGAGGTAATTGTCCAGGCATTCTTACACGTTTTTCAGGAGGAGGATTACATTTTCCTCTTCCTAATCCACGACCCCGTTGGGCTCGCCCTCTTCCTCCTTCTTCTGACATCTTCTATCTGTACATATAAAAAAAGGATATTGTATAACTTTTATAAATGTGTATTTCGTTAAACGTTATGAGTACTTTTCTAGCTCTCTGGAGATGAGTCCAGACAGTGAAACTGAAATTTCCTATCACAAACTGTCATGCCTTGTACAACAGAAAACAATGAACTTACAATTAATAAATAAAGTAAATAATCTGCAAGTTTGATAACATGAGAAAGAAAAATTTTTTTCTTGAAATGTGTGGTGATTAATGGCTGTTAGTCGATGATTATTTGGAAATCGTGAGATGCGGTCTGGTGTGACACAGGTTTGAGAAAAACATTTTCCTTATCGTGCCAACGCTTCGATCTTTATTGAGATCATCTTGAGGGCTCAGTGTTTGCTTTCTGTGTAATTGTGCCATTCTTGTGTGTTTGTGTTAAGAGTACCAATTCTTATTGAATATCTCGCTGGTACTATCAACACGAAACATAAGAATGTCACAATTACACAGGGGGGGGGGACTTTGCCCTGAAAATAATCTTAATAAAAATCGAAACGAGTGGAATGAAGTCATGATAGTGCAGGTGGTAGAGTAGCCGAAGGTCATGGGTTCGAATCCCGCTCATGACATTGACTCTTTATCTCGACTAAAAACCTTAATTAATTAGTCAAGTGGACCATGAAAAATAGTGAATTGAATAAGTTAAAATGAAGTATATCTTCATGAAAGCGCTCCAGGGCCATTTCAATTGTTGCCAAGAATCAAATAAATTACAAGATATTTGACAAATGGCAAAAAGGAGGGAAAATTAACATAGGTGGGGTTGAGATGGAAAGTTAGTATCTGAGTGGATCGAAGTTACAATAGCTCAGTGGTAGAGTAGCGACGTTTCTAGCAGAAGGTCGTGGGTTCAAATCCCACTGGTGACATTGACTTTTTAAAATCTCAATTAAAATCCTTAATTAATTTAAAGATATTAATTGGTCAAGTGGACCACAAAAACTAGCGAATTGAAAAGAATGTTGGCACAATAAAGAAAATGCTTTCCTGAATCCTGAAACCAGACTGCATCTCACGATAAGGAGGATGAATACTCCAAAACTGATGGAGAAGGAACAGATATTAGAAAGTTTGGATTAGGGAAGGATGAGGAAAGTATCTTGACTGATAATCCTTTAAGCTGTATATATTCCCAAACCTCTTCTTCAAACCCTGAACCTAAAGAGAATGCAGTGGGACAGGTAGTAACAGACGAAGAAACATTTTCACTTCTTTAGACTAATCAAATGATAGGAAACATGTTCGTCATACTAATAAAGAAACAGAAAACCCAAAGCATACAATGAATGGCTCTATTCATTTTGTTACCAGCCCCAGATGGAACTGTGAATATACTCAATCGAGTCAACAAAACGTCTAAAAAGAATATCAAAGTTTTATTCATGTACGATATGTACAATATTGTTAATAAATGTTATTACACAATAAAAATAATTATTGCACGTTTATGTCTACCAAAAACCTCATCAAAAAGAGGTAGGGTCAAATATTTACATTTCCTCTCAAATCACTGTACCGTTTGATACATTGTTGATAGATAGTTGCCATATATATTTTTTTTAATATATGTTTTTGGCCTAGGACCCCAACTTCACTTTTTTTACAATACTTAGTTTTTTAAATTATAATTTATAACTTCTTTATCAATTCAATCTTATTTTATGTGTTGCTTTAACAATAAAGGTTCAAGTCAACTAGTGAAAATTACTTATGAAAAATAACTTAACTACTTTTTTTAAACATATTTTTTAGCAACTGGTTGTTTAATAATTTAATGTGAGTGAGGCAGTGAAGACAGGAAAAAACATTTTTAATTTTTTTTGCCAACATTTCTTCCTTTATTCAGTTCAACTTCAAGTCATAAAGTGTGGCGCTATATTGGTGTTCTGTGATTTGTTGTACAATACTATTACTGGGGGTGTCGGTGGTCGCAACTTTTCAGTCTTTGACACGGCGCTCATCACTGTAAGGTAAAGGTCCCGTGTTCGAATCCAGCGGCCCTGCATTCGAACCCGACTTACTTACAAATAGGCTTGTATTGAAATTGTACAAGTTTCACACACCAATATGACACCACAAGAATAGAATCACACTTAATGCCTAGAAGATTAAGGTCGAAACAGGTACAAAATGAAAAAAGGGATTTTTCTAAACTACCTCATTCTTGACCGCTCATCAAGACTTTAACAAATTACACATGGAATTCACTAACTTCATGGTTCGCTTGACCAATTTTATCTTAACTAACAACCTTAATTAATTGTAAATTTCACTTTGTTTTATTACAATTTCTTTTACAATGTATTAGTAAATTAACGCATAATGAACCACATATTTAAATTAACATTACTGAATTTTCATTTCCTTTGTTCCATACAATGCATCTTCACACTAATTGATACATTTTACGTAAGAAACGAGATTTGGTGGATGTATCTAGCAATGAAAGCACATTTTATTGAGATATGGTATAATTTCGGAAATGTTTTTTTACAGCATTCTCTCCAAAACGTTTAAAGCTATATAAGATATTTTAATATTAGTGGTCGAATTTATGGTGTTTTTCATAGAAAACGTACCTAAAAATACACTGATATAGAAAAGACGAGCCGAAAAATTTGTTGATGCGGCATTCCTTCTTAGCAGAGGCAGCATACGTGTGCTACCTTTTTGTCTCACCTTAAACCAACATTAACTATTATTTCCATGAAATAATACTTTACTGGCAGATAATTAAAAGATCTATTCAAACTTTAGCAATGGTTTAACATTTAATCGGTATAACTGAACGGGCTGAATTTAAAAACGCTGAATCAGTGGAACTGAGTATTAAACGGATTTTGAAGGTTTTGTTAGTACATGTCCAAGTGATTGATTTCACGAGGGAAATACCTTTTTGTCGAGCAATATTAATTATTTAAAATGATTAATATATTTAATAATACCAGACGAATTTTCCAACAAAAATAATGCAAGGTTAAAAGGAGAGATGTTTATAAACGTGTCGCTTTCAACGGCGCCGCTATCGTCATACTACCCCGATTCAAAATGCTGATGCAAACAATTCCATCATGTTGAGCATACAATTAAATACAAATATAACAACGCATAAATATTTGATTATTTGCTGCCGCCGACATGCGAACTTTGTATGCTGTATATATACTGTATACATTTAAATAAAATATAAAAAAAAAGAAAGAAAAGTAAATAAAAGAATTTTTTGGAGGGCAGCTACTGAGTTGAAACCTCCTCGTATGTTTCATGTCAATTAATGCTTCTGTATATATTCATTACTTGTAATTGTATATGATGACTAATGTCCAATAAAATTATCTATATTTAAAAAAAAAAAAGAAGAATAAACGTCTATTAGCCTTGACTACAGTGATATATTTAAAATAAAAAATTTTATACACTAAGTGTAGAAAGGGTGATTTATTTTAGAATAAGATCAGTAGGTTTTTTTTTTTTTAATTTGAACATGTTTGTAACTGAAAAAAAGGAAAAAAAGAAAAGAAAAAAAAGGAATGGCGTGAACAACTTACGTTTGAAATCGGATTCGTTTATTTTAATCCGGAAAGTTCTCCGGATTTTCCCGGCCCAAAGAAATGAAATTACTTGTAAAACTTTACAAATTCAAAGAGAAACTTATAAAATAAGAAGATATTGAAGAAGTGACGGTTGCATGGGCATGAAGCACATGTGCATGTCGGACGTGGGAAGAAGAATTTTTTAAAGAAGCGAGACGATAGGTTAAAACGGATGATCGGGATGAATGACGTCTGTTTTGGTGGATGATTTTCCTGTGGTAATACATGAAAAGCGGATTGAAATAAAAATATTTATGTTTTCAACACTTGGTATTAGCCGTGAAAGGATTGAGCCTGGAATTATAGACATGAAGATAAATCAAAAAATGATTAATCCCAACATATTCGACTACACTGTACATAATTCACAAATATTAAAAAAATCCATAATTTGGTTTTTTGAAATAAATAAAAAACATAATAATACAACCAAACGTTAGTTCAATGAACAACTATCCTCAGCCTAAATTTTTATGAAATATTTTAAACCTCACTGAAAACCAATGAGCATGCATGAATATGTGCCTTATATATTGTCTACATCAAAATAGTGACATAAATGATAGTTTTATAAATTTTTTTCTACGATTTATTTAATATATTATATGACTACACAAGTCAGACAGTTTATGCCATATGTAAAATTCAGTCTGCACCCTTCAGGAGCTATTGTATCTCATGTTCTTTGTACAAAAACATGAGAAACTCTGAATTTAATTTTGTTGAATGGATTGTTTTCCACAAACTTCTCTGGACGGAGAACTGCTGACCGTAGCATATTCTGTTGGTATAATTGCATATGTAGGTGTCTACACATACTGCATTCTGAGTCGCCAATGATTTTTAGATTTTACTCATCCACTGAAATCTTGAATGCCTGGTGCCTATAAATCTGTTAAAATTCTTTCTATCTGCTTCCTTTTGTGAATCATGATTTTTTTTTGTTCTAAGAAGATTTTTTTTTGACTCCCATTGCTTACACATCTCAATCAATTTTATACTACAAATTTCTCCAGTTGGACCCCCACTGAAATCTAGTAGAAGTGACTAAGTAATATACTCAATAGTAAATTTCAATGTGTCTATCAAATAATTGCATTCACTTGAATATATACTGGTTGGCTTTGACAAAACAGAAAATGGTGTCACTATCCATTCATGGTCTTGCAGCATTGTATTTTGGGAAGTTGGATAAAAGTGCTCAAAGGACATCTCCAAACTTCGAAGGTGTTCACATCTTTCATTAATCAATGAGCCGTTCGCAAGTGCAAGTTTGTTTTCTTTTAAAAATCATTTAACTTAGAAAAACACTCCATCTCTTTTTTCTCAACAGATTCAACCCAAAAGTGGATTTTTCTTTTGAAGGAGTGGGTTTTGTCATTAGAGCCACCTCACTTTTGTATGGAGAAGCTGGGGGAGATGAAGGCTTCCTATATCGTCATGTATCATTGTGAAACATCTTGACTTCAATGGCTGCATTTCAATAAATTAATAATTTGATCAGATTCATCTAAAACTTCCTTAAAAGAGGCTTGCATTCGTTTCATAGCTAAAGCATGTTTGTAATGCACAATGACAGCTGCTGCAAAATTAAAAAACTCCTATTTTCAGTACTCATTCTTATTAGTTTTTTAATTTCATTTATTCATTCTACATTTATTTGTTTCAATTAATAAAAATTAGCGTTCATATTTTTTAATTTTTCTTGAATTTTGCTGTAGACACCTCTCAATTTCTCACTGAGATTAGCAGGAAGCTGAACCTGTGCTTTAAACGAAGATTGGAAAAAAAGTTCATTATGCTCTGGGACATATTCTTCCTTAAGAGTAGCTGCATACATATTTATGATATATAATTATAAAAGGTTTTTCATTGATAGCTATATAAATCATTACAGCAGGACATGAAAATTAAATTCAAATACAAATTATACTAGGTACTCATAGAAAAAATAAAAGTAAAATAAGTAATATAGTATGAAATTCCAATTTACTATTAATACTAAATAATAGAGAAAAAATAAAGCCAATCACTTATTATATATTAGAAATTTTGACAGATGGATTCGTAGTCCATTGTTATTATTAATGCTTATTGTTTTTTGTTTATTGAATTTCTTTTTAATTAAATAAAACATTATTTTTAATATTTTAGAAATTTCAAAAAATGAGCTCTTTGAAAATAAAACAAACAATTTATTTTTTATTGTATTAATTATTTTATTCCTCTGATGGAGGCAACCAAAATTTATTTATTTCGTTTGTTTTTGTTTAGGAAATACAATTAGTATTAAAAATAAATTACCAAAACAACCTATTGAAGAAAAATAACATTATCAATTTACGGTAATATTGTTTAAAAACTAAGAATATTAACTTTTAGTTGAATACAAACTGACAACAGTAAACAAGTAAACTGAAAGGAAAACAAAATTAATTATTATTTCATGATCGACCAAATAAATGCCAAACCTTGAACATAGATAACAGGAAACCTACTAAATAAAAATAACAAAAATAATTTGAAAGGATAAAACTAAAATTTTAAGGATGATTTTGGTTATTCAATTATGTGTGGTGATTAGTGACCGTTAGTTGTTAATTATTCAGAAATCGTGAGATGCGATCTGGTGTGATGTAGGTTTCAGAAAAACATTTTCTTTATCGTGCCAATGCTTCTATCTTTATTGGGATCATCTTCAGGGCCTCAGATTTATAGGCATGTTTAAATTTAAATTAGTTGGTCTGTCAGAATACGTGTTTTGGCATCTTTAATGACGTGTCAGGGTTATTATAAGCAGTGAGAGGCAAGGCATCACCACTAAAAATGAACTGAATCTCTACAGTCCATTGTGCTGTAATTAGAAACATATGAAGTTAGCAATAAAGAGCTTACTTCAGCTTAATTATTACTTTTTCCCAATATATTTAAATTTTTGGTGTAGGAAAGAGTACTCCTACAATATAATTAGGCAATAAAGGTTTTAAGTGTTCTTTTCTTGATTATATCTACATTATTTTATAATGAATCGTACATCACTTATTTGTAGTACAGTCCATATTACTATCCATGATGCAATTAGATAATTAAAATATTACCTATTTTGTCCTCTGTTTTTCCTTAACAAGATCAAACATCTAGATTATAAATATCCAACAAACAGAGGATGAAAATAAGCATCAACCATAATCGACTTTAGAAGTTATTACTAGCTCGTATAAGTTATTATTAATGTATTACATGACATGACTTATTATTGAGCTAATTATTACTCTTTATTATTAAAAAGATTATTCAAGTCTCCATTCTGTTTTACTCCTTAGCTTATTCACTCCACAGAAAACATTTTCTTTATCCTTTTACCTTAGCCTATTTTTTCCGTTTCCTTAGATTTTCAATCTACTCAACACCTTCAAATTGCTTATCATTTCTGAATTAGATTTTTTTACTATGTTTATAGAACTAAATTTATTAATATAGGTAAGGTAATATATGTAAAAGTAAGGAAGCTTAATGCTCTATTTGTACTTTTGAAATAAATTATTCCCTTCATGCTAAAATGATCCTTATGGCCATTTTGGAAAAAATATGATGACTAAGAGTTTTAAATTTTATGGGGTAGTTTTATGAATTTGCACCAGAAAGGTCCCTATCCAGATACTCCTTCGACGAGAAAATGGCAAGTTCATTTTTCATTTCATATGTGATGGGGCGTTATTCCAGGACTAAGGTCCCTTTCTGTGTTTATCACTCCTTCCCTCTCCTGGAGTGTTGAAGGCCAACAATTTCATCGATGGGCTAGTTCACATGTTTACCATATATTCTGCATGCTAAAAAGAACAACTGAGCTGGAACTTCCAAATGGAAAAGCATACGTTACAAGTCATTTTGATAATTGCGAAGGTTAATGATGTTAAGCTACAACCATACATCCCAGAAAAATTCGTGCCTTTTTTAATGTCTCTAATTAACTGGCCAAACCTTTCTGACCAAGGAGGTCATGAGAACTTTGAATAATTTTGAAATGATACATTGAGTTTTATTCTTTGATTCACTTTTTTGGTATCAAGTTTATACTGAATCATTTAAATATTCATTTGAGCCTTTTTTTTAAACTCATCACAGTTCATTCATGCAAGAAGGGACCTTAGTTCGATAGCTGCTTTTATTTCTATTGTTTAAATAATGACATCCCAATGTTTTTAATATATGCTATCTAAATGAACGCTCAGAAAAAATGTCATTGAAAAATATCAGTTACAAAAATACGGAAAGTTCTTCAATTTTCTCAAAACGTTAGGAAAGCCATTAGGACCATTCTTGCACAAAGCGAGTCAAATAAATAAATAATAAAGAAAATATCAAACACTGCACAATTTAAACATAAATTTTCATAAATTAGATAGTGGGTGAATATGACAGAATGCAAGGGTTGATCTTGAAATAGGCAAGTCTTCAGTCTTTTAGCAATCCTTTGTCTATGAGTTTAGTACACCATTCACTGCGTGCAGGTTTTGGAAAACTTATTGAATTTAATTCTGAGGAGGAGGTGAGGACATAAAAAGTCTCGGTGGTTGGCTAAATATAGAAATTGGTATTCATTAAGCAAAAATTGTATAAAGTATGTTTTTTGCTATAGTTTTTTTTTATTGGAGTGGTTAGAGCTGGTTATGCAATGCATTAATTTAAAAAAAAGAAACGAAAAATAAGTCATATAAGATTGAAAAAATTGTTGAAGCCTTTCTGAACTTGTTAAATACGGTGCAACGTTTCGACCGCGCTGGTCGGTATTGCAAGCAGAAGTCTATAGGAGGAAAGGACCGCCCGGGGGTTGGACGCGATGGCGTCAGGATAAGAAAAGTGAAAGAGTCGAAGGCAAGAAGAGAATAAACGAAAAACGCCCTCGTGGAGGGCAAGGGGGAGGATTTTATGTACCGGAAACAGATAAGGGAGGCAAACAAACGGAAGTACGGGCGCAGGAGCAGAGTGGTTTTCTTTGATGACGTTATTTGTTAGTGTCGAGTAATGGATGCAGGGCATAGCACAGCAACACGTCCTACATCTATACATAAATCGCTTATTTTATCCATTCTCTTTTGCTAGATTAGAGGTATTCACAGATCCAGTTGAAGGATTAACCGTTCGATTTCTCATCTTTCCTAAAATGACCAGCTATAAACATATTTCACAAGTTATATATTCTTTAGTCGACAGAAACATGACGATTTTCGTTGACTAAACCAGCAATATTAGAAAAAAAAATATATATCATAAGCTCAAATTGTTCTACCTTTACACTTATTACTTATTTATTTTTTGTAGGGTTCCTCATCTGTAGATTTACTAAAAAAGGTTTTTTATATTGTTTACCTTTTTTATTTTTCTAGAAAGGGTATTCTTTACGCAAAGTTAGTCCAAGAGATCCGTGGTTTTGATAAAGGATATGCATTTCATATATACGTTTTGGGCTATTTTTAGGCACTACTCTCTGGCAGATATAGGGGCATTTTATAGTTTTTCAGTTTCAATTTGGTTTTTCTTATGCCCTTTGAAGAGAGTAAAATGGATAGCTAACTTATTAAAAAAACTCAGAGAGAGGACAGGGAAGATACCAATTTTTCTGATGACGGACAGAAAAAACACTCCGAAACGTAGACGTGAAATAAATAAATAACCTAGATCAAAATCACGTGTCTCTGACTAATTCTGCCCAAAGAACCCCTTTTTAGAAAAATAAAGAAGGAAAACAATATAAAAAACATCTTATTTAGTAAATCATAAATTCAAGAATATATCCTGATATATGGAAAAATTTGTTTTATCCAATCTGTTTTAAATCTTGTGATCATTGTGATATTAAGAATTATAGATATGTATGCATTCAATCAACCATACCCAAGCTCTTTGATATTTAAATCACTTTATGATATTCTGGCTCCAATATGTTGTAACAGCCCCAACCTATGAACAACATGGCTTTGTAAAAGGTAAATGTGAGGGCGTTTAATAAAATAAATATCCTCAGATTGGTCAGTGAACTGTCTTGCCTTAGCTTTCATTGGTTAATAAAATGAGCTAAAAACAAAGCTTAAATTGGTTAACAAGCTTTCTAAGCCCCAGCTTGGTTGGGGTCAGGGCGCTGCCAACAGCAAGGTTCAGCACCCAACATATGCAGTTCTTAGATCCAATCTCATTCACACTCTAACTCGTTCTTAAATATATTAGATATAAATCTATATAGGGTGGTGGAGTGCTCGATATTCCCCCATCACCATTTGGTTGGGTGGCACTCAATAATCTGTCATCGGCCTTCCAACTCTACACATTCACGCTAATAAATACATTCACTCCAAACTCAAGCTAGCTACCCAAAACTGTTAGCTCTATATACAATAAAACGGGAAGGCCCTTCGGACTTTCTGCACTCAAGCATAATTTACATATTGTGAAGCATTCCTACGTGCTCTCTATATAGATCTAAGGAATCAGGTCGGGCTCATTAACCAATCTTTCTCTGCTTGCATGGACAGGTGCGCGGGCTTTGACTAAAAGCAAGTCTGTGTTTCAACTGCGTATGGCCAATTCTAAGTCGGGTTATGAAGATCCTTCTTCTGTAGTTTAGATTTGTTCAAAAGTAGGTGTTCGTGTGCTGTCAAGCTTTTGGTCATATTGTTTTTGTTTAAAATTATTCATACTCATATTGCCTGTGAAATCGTTTTCGTATTATTTATATTTAATTGAAAGTAAAATTAGGATATATTATAAGATTACTACTGCATTTCTACTATTTTGTAAATGCGGATTTAGTTTTGTTTTGAATTACTTTTACATATTTACATACATTTTACATAATTATATTCATTTTTATATTTGTATTTAAAAGGATATCTGAGAAAAAATGTAATTACTATGTTAATATTGGTGAAGTGAGGTCAGTGTTTTCATTCCGATATGTCTGAAGGAAGTCTGAACACCCAATAAATACTAAAACAAGTCTCACTTAACCGATGATTTGATTTTGATCGAATTTCTGCCAATGAATCTGAATAATTCGTCAGAGAATAACAATCAGTAGTTTTAATTAAAACTATAAAAGTGTTTGAAGAAAACACAAACCTTTTTTTCCAAATAGCAATTGTAGCTATCTATTAATTAAGGGAACAGGACTGATTTGAGTGTTTAAGAAGTATATATGTAGATTTTTAAAAGTAAAATCAGATCTGTAAATTTTTAACATTCTTGAAAATGTTTTACAATTCTAAATGTGTATTTAATGGTTCAAAATTTAATGATTATTTAACTTCGTAAGGCTTTGTCCTTTCCCCATTGTTTATAACGGCAGGATCGCCATCTTTCAAAGAATTGTAGTTTTCTAATAAAAAACAAAAAATCCAACTACAGTTATTGTGAAAGGAAAACATTTATAATTTCCTTCAAGCAATTTCTGTGTTTTGTCTTATATTTTTTAAATGTTGTTTAAATAAAAAAAACTAGATTTTGTAATTCCTTCGCACATCAGCTGATTTTCATACTATTATTGTGCTGAAAGGTTAAAAACTGTTACGTATTATTTAAGAGAGTAAAAAATAATAAGTACTATTTAAATATGCATGTAAAGACGCAATAATCCTTGTTTTATAATATAAAAAGACGTTACTAAAATATTTTAAACCGTGATTTATGCTTGTTTCCATCGGACTATGAGATTTGTAAACGTTCGATCGGTACGAGTTTTGTAAGCGTGTGACGAATTGATTTGAATATTTTGAGGTCAGTATTAATTTTTTTGTATACAATGTGTGACGAGAGCAACCCCACGACTCTCTATGTTGGAAATTTGGCCCACACGGTTTCTGAAGAATTGCTGTGCACGCTTTTCGCCCAAATCGGACCAGTGAACGGTTGCAAAGTAATACGAGAGCCTGGAAACGATCCTTACGCTTTTGTCGATTTCGCCAGTCACGCCGGTGCGGCGACGGCCCTGGCAGCTATGAATAAAAGAATATTTTTGGACAAAGAAATGAAGGTTAACTGGGCAACATCACCGGGGAACATCCCTAAATTGGACACTAGTAACCACCATCACATTTTCGTCGGGGATTTGAGTTCGGAAATAGATACTCAAATGCTGAAGGACGCTTTCGCACCGTTCGGCGAAATTTCCAACTGCAGGATAGTGAGAGATCCGCAGACTCTGAAATCGAAGGGTTATGCGTTTGTGTCCTTCGTCAAAAAAGCGGACGCGGAAAACGCGATTATGGTCATGAATGGGCAATGGTTGGGGAACCGTTGCATAAGGACGAACTGGTCGACCCGGAAGCCGCCGCCGCCGAGGGATGTCCGCAGCAGGCAGAACAAGCCGTCGACGTTCGACGAAGTTTATAACCAATCCAGTCCGGCGAATCGTACCGTCTATTGCGGCGGGTTCGTCAACGGGATAGACGACGATCTCATCCACAGCATATTCTCCCAGTTTGGCACTATTCACGACATCAAATGCTTCAAGGACAAAGGATACGCTTTTATCAAATTCGAGACCAAAGAAGCCGCCACATACGCAATTGAAAAAATCCACAATTCCGAGATCAACGGTCAAGTCGTAAAATGCTTCTGGGGCAAAGAAACTCCGGACTCCGGCCTCTCACAAAAACAAGCCAACGGGCCGAGCGTTTATCAAATGGGAACCCAGCAATGGGGGACGGTTTACGGCAATTTGGGCTATTGGTGGCCTCAGGAAGTACAGATGCAGCAGTACATCCAAGGAATGCAGCAAAGCTACTACAACCAGTACGGCTATCAACAGCAGCCCGGCGCGTGGAACGGCATGCTCGAGAGCGGAGCTTCACAAATGATGATTCATCCTCAAGACATTCAACACTCAAATCAAATGCATCCTCCAATGCCTAATTTTCAGTGATATTTTAATGATTTTTCTTTCATTTTCAATTTTGTTTAAAAATGGTAAAACAGATTTTAAATATTCTGTCCAAATAAATTGTGTTGTTTACATTTATATTACTATTGCTTTAGTGCATTACATTATTATTTGTTACCTTTTTGTACTTTCTCGTAGATCTAACGAATGATTAATTCTTTTGAATATACTAAGTAATATAATCGAGGAAAGGATATTCTATTACTATCATTTTATTGGGGGGGGGGGTCCTTATACAAATTACATTAAAGAATGTTATGATGAATTTGCGGTTTATAACAACTTTGTTCAACATGGAAGTAACAATGTAAGTGTTCATTTAACGATCTGCTCAATTTTCTTAGGGAAATTTAACGAAAACCTGTTAATCATGAATCATATATACACTTTATCTTATTTTTTACGAGGGTATTCAACTATGAGGTTATATCAACACTCGAGTGTCAGTGTTTTTGTTTTAAAAAGAGGCTCATTTGTAAGTTTGTTGGGTTGGAATACGGGTCCGCTGGATTCGAACACGGGATTTTTACTTCACAGTGACGAGAACGCCTAACCGTTGCGGCCCCCAGCATACGGCCCCTTCACTTCGGATATAAATACTTTTACTTTAACGAACAATTTTGGATGGCTTGAATGGCTCTATTCATTTTGTTACCAGCCCCAGATGGAACTGTGAATATGCCTATGGCCCTAACCACCCCTAATTTTTCTTGTTTTAGGATTTAATAGAAAAAATGAAACCATGAGACAAATTGTTATGAAATTTTCAGAGATTGTACGGGTTTGATTCTATTTGCACGTGCACGTAAAATTCCGAACACAACGTTATCTCCGAAACCAATGGTTGGATTCTTATGAAAATTTCAGTGATTACCCGAGTTGCTTTCTCGATGATCTATGCATTTTATACCAAACAGATAAACACCAGCGCATGCAAAAATTAAGACCAGTACACGGTTTATTTCCGAAACCAATGGTCGGGTTCTTATGAAATTGTCAGGGAATATGCGGGTTTCTTTCTCGACGATCTCCAATGAATTTTATACCAATTGGTTAAACATGCGTATGCGCATGCTCAAAATGTGGGAAAGCTATGCTGTCCACCCGCTTGGCAGACTTTCTATTCCAATACATCTTACATCTACAGTAATTATTATCCAGCTACACCTTACCTGATAATTCGCTACGACGCTTAAGAAAAAATTGCAAACGAGCAGGCACAACGTGAAGTATTGTTGAAGGTCAACTTCTACACGGTTGATTTATTACTTTGTTGAGATTTACTTAATTCAGTTAAGTATGTAATACAAATACATTTAAACAGAAAGTGATTTATTTTTATCTATTTGGCTATGACCAGTCCTGTTGACATGTGAAGGTAGTCCCGAGTCGATGTGCATCTTTCTTAGGAGGGCCAATAAAGGTAAAGGTCATTGTTTTAACATGGTTCATTTGCAATCGGGTAAAATTATGATTTAAATATCTAATAAATAATAGATTTTTATTAAAAAAATCGAATTTATTTTAAAAACATCACAGAAAAATATTATTTCCAAGACAATTGAAGACAGGGCATTCGCTCTTCTAGTGGCGTTCTAATATAAACACGTGATTTAGATGTAGACATCTGCTTGTTTGACACTGGATCATCAAAACGAACATTTCCTAAATAAACCAAAAAAAAAAAAAAAAAAAACCGAGATCATACGATCTCCGTTTAACAAGTGTGGCACTTAATCGATTTGTCGGTTTTTACAATTCAAACGAATTTCACTTTTTTGAACATAAATTAAGCTGTTCTTGGTTGACTCCAGTATTATTTTGTACATATATACATCAAAATAGAAACCAAATGATCTTAATAGCAAATTAACAAGTGTAAGACATTATTTTTATTATATCTAATTTTCTTAATCGCTCGCACTAAACACTAACAACGATTTATAAAAATGGAATGTTCCACTGATAATATATAATACTCATAAAGTAAGATATTTGATCAAACAATAGTTTTTGTATTACAAGGGAAGACGTTTTAAAGGTAAAACATAGATTTAAAAACCATTGAAACATTTGTATTTTAATTATTTTACAGTCATTTTAAATCTTTCGCAATAATAAATACATTTTATTAATACGGGTACATTAAATGACGGATAACAAAAAAATATATTTTTCTGTTTCTAAACAATAAGATTCTGAAAGTCTCCGAAACACATATTCTAACATTATTTTTCATAGGTAAAATATTTTTCTTAAGCTCAATATATTTTGGTATTTACAATTTTATAAAAAAAGTCAATAGCTATGCCACATTGCCCTTTCGGACCACTATTTGTTAACTTCTCAACCTCGGACCACTTGTTAGATTACTGTTTCTGGTTTTTAATTTTGAACATGAAAAATATTTGAAGGTACAAAAAACAACACACAACGTTACATTTAATCTCGGCGTCTCCAAAGATGACCGAGCAGACACATTCAGATTTTCTAGATAACACCAGGTGCTGGGGTATCGACAGTTTTTACAGCCATTTTAAAGTAACACTCATTCAGTCATATCTGAAATCAAAAAACAAGTTGTCATCAATTATAAATATTATTTCGTGAAAGGGAGGGAGAAAGAAAGACAAATTTTATTATGTTTTAACAGGTTTCTTGAAGGGCAACAAAACAAAAAGTTCAAATATGAAAACTCTCTGAGCGATAGAACAATAATTCAAACTGGAATGGTAGAACAATGTAATGCTAAGATTACAGTAATATATATATATAGTAGTAATATAATAATATATATATATAAATAACACACACATACACATACATACAGGGAGAGAGAGAGAGAGAGAGAGAGAGAGAGAGAGAGAGAGAGAG
>CM077099.1:18813494-18839726 GCA_039619505.1 Cimex hemipterus | reverse complement strand
GAGAGAGAGAGAGAGAGAGAGAGAGAGAGAGAGAGAACAAAGCAAATATAAATTGCATTTTTCACTGCGGAGAAATCGCCTGAGCGCAGCTCAAAGTGAGGATTGCACTGTGGACCGTAGGGCGTAGACTTTGTAGCACAATAACTTGGAAACCCTCAGGGCTTTGTAATTAAGGTACTATTGGTGTTTGTACCTTGTCAATAACAGGCTTGTGAAATTTAACAAGTTTGAGTCAATCTTAGTTATTTCTACGGCAATAATTCACGTAGTTTTGTAGCTTGTGTTTAGCTTCTGCAATTTGACAAAAACAAAATAATTTAACAATTATTTTTGAAGTGTTGCTTGATTTGTATGAAAGTTAATTTTTGCTCTGTGGTAGTGGGTACTATGTTCAGCTAATAGAAGTCAGTTGAAAATAGTTTAATGCTTACTTTTTTAGCGATTTGTCTAAAATACGACTTCTCTCAATCAAATTAATTGTTTTTAGTGACCGTTAGGCAATTTTAGGATTATTCGGAGATCGTGAGATTCGGTTTTAGAAAAACATTTTCTTTATCGTGCCAACGTTTCGATCTGTATTGAGATCATCTTCAGGGCCTGAGTGAGGTTTATTGTTTGAATTTTACAAATACTTGTAGGATGTGAAAATATATTATGAATTTATACAATGCTATAGATTTTAGATGAAAATAGGAATGAATTTGCTACGTCCTAAACCAGACCGCAAATCATCAGAAAAATTGTACTACAAATCTAAAAGGTATGAAATAATCATACATCATACTACAGTTTGCGTTGGGAGGTGGATAAGACTCCGTTTCAACTCGAAATACTGTTATGACTGGAAACTTTTCCGGTCAAACCTTAAAAGACGTTACAACTACAGTTCATGGTAGATTTATCAAACAAAGCCAGAAATCTCAGCCAGTTTTACCGACGTCCTTCCTGTTTGAACATGTTCCAAGTTTTGTTTAACGAAGCCGGCATGCGAAGCCCCCACGTTCATGTACTTATAGACGGTAGCAGAGTGAAGTTCTGAAGTTTGTTATCCCTTCTTGTCGCCCCCTCCCACTTGTTGCGTATTAGTTCCTGATATCACAATTAATTACTTTATGACTTTTACGAAGTTATGATGCAAATGCTACCTAATAAACAATATTTATTTAATAACTTTAAAGGTTCGTTGTAAATCTTCATTGTTTATATAAATAGGCAATTTCACCATCAGCTACTTACTGCTCAAATAAACTTAAAAAAACAAACAATAAAGTTTAAACAAAACCAAATATAGAAGTTTTTGGATACAAATAATCTGTTGTGGGATGTTTGCTAATGAAACAAGTGATTCTGGTCAAAATTCTTCTTGTCAACCCTTCGCCACTATTTATGTTGGATTGTTATCAAACTAAACTATATATATAAAACTTTAAGGCCGAAGTTAGTATTTTATATATTACCATTAGCTGTCAAACGCAGGTACAAATTCAAACAGCACAAACACAAATAAATTAACATATTAGTACCACGTACTGAGGTAGGAGATTCAAAATCAAATACTTATAGCTATATATGGGCATATACATCGATATATTTATATCGGAATATATAAAAATCCAACAAGGTAGAGAAACACCAGTGGGAACTCTGCGATCGAAAAGCTCGATGGTCTTAATTGCAGGTCCAAACTGAATAAGTTCAAGAATATGCAGATATTGTGAAAATAAAGAAGTGGATGCCCTTGCACGTTGGACATACCTTTCTGCGCTGTAGGAATTCCGAATAATGTGAGAGTGAAGACATATGAATCTAGGAAGGAAAATAAGTTACAGATTGCCACAGGGGAAGCAAGAAGAGATTCAAAATTCTACTTCACAGTGTAGATGCTACAATAAGCCCAATAAATTTGCTGACAGGCACTATAATCTACAACTATTCAGAAATCGTGAGGTTAGGTCTGGTACGATGTAGGTTTCAGAAAGACTTTTTTTTATCGTGCCAACGTTTCGATCTTTATTGAAATCATCTTCAGGGCTCAATAAAGATCAAAAAGTTGGCACGATAAAGAAAATGTGTTCCTGAAACCTACATCACACTAGACCGCATGTCACGATTTCTGAATTATCATCGACTAGTCACTAATTATCACACAGTTCTCGGCAGTAGAAAATATTTTACCACTTATAACACAACCGTCTAAGATATACAACAATTTCAGTCTAGTGAAGATCTACAAGTATCTACTGTACTGAAAGGATACAATAGCATGACAGCCTCATTGTGTCCTCTTCATGGCGAGAAAAAAGTTGACGCGCTTGTTCCACGGTAGGATTTTGATGTATAGCAGCAAACCTACTGCAATAGAGTTGATTAAAGACAGAATCGCAGTCTTGTTTTCAAAGGAATGCAATTTTAGCAAAGGTATAACAGTAAATTCAGTTCACGCCGAACCAGCATTGGGTTGAGAGGGTTGATGAACAACAGGAAGCTCTTCACTGAAGATGGCGCAATGTCGAAACCCACAAGTTAAGATGGACTCAATAAGTGACCCAGTCCGGTTCAGTATGAGGTCACCTATTCATAGACCAACACCGGCATCACTTCTAAATTTATTTTTAACTAACAGTATTGTACAGTTTTAGAGTTCTTCTAAATTCTTAACAAGCGAGACGATGCGGACAAAAATAGTTGCGCTCAAATAATTTACAAAATAGAAATGTTAAAACGATTCATTTTCTAAACTAGCTACAGAATCAGGTATGTAATCATAAAATCTAAATACAACCTGCTTAAAAGATGCCCGAATATGAAGAAATATATTTTTATTTTTATGTTCTATCTCAAAGAATAAATATAATTCAGGACAGATATTTTTATTTATATTTGTGATGATACATAATGTCCACTTTTTCAGCAGTGAACAATTCTGTTGTTATTAATGTAATCTTTTATTAAATTTTGTTATCTTCTTGCTGATATGTGCTAGTTCCTCAGGTCATTATTAAGCCCTAGGCCTATTCGTTGTGCCGAGATAATAATCAATTAATTAAATATCTCACAACATCAATGCCTGATTAAAGAGTTATTTAGGTGTTAGTACTATTAATTTCTTAAGTAATTAAAGTAGCGAGGTATATCTATGAAAGGCTTTGGTGAATATTAACATTTTGTGTTGGCAACATACGTATACAGGTACAGAGACCACGTAACCCAAACAGTGACAATCCTTTGAGATCACCCGATGTAAATTAATTTACTGTTCTGCACGATTTATATGGAAGACAAACTTGATTTCCCGAGTTCACTCAGAAATAACAACCCTTTGTGTATTATAGTCATTGCGTATATGTATTCCCTAATTACTCTTTACTACCTTTATTAATAACATACAAAGAATGCTACATACAGGAAAGTGAAATATTAAATCAATTACCACCCAATTGTACAAGCAGTAAAGTACAAGTGGGCGTAAAAGTTTAACAAACTAACACTCATATACACCAACATAAACGCAAAAAAGCACATTATTTAATTTTTGTTAACTCAAATCACAAGTCACTGCGGACCTTATCCAAAAGTTTGATATGGCAACATTACCGAAGTCAATTTTTTTTAGAGTATTATAACATTGAGGTTCTTTCCAGCCATATATGATCCAGTAGAATTGGACAAAAAATGTCAAACGAACAGAAATATGTTAGAAAATCATGAAATGGCAAACACACACACACACACCCGTACATTAAAAAAACCGTACAATCCATATTTTTGTTGTTGATAAAATAGCCCTTTTTTTAGCTAAATTTTGTTGCATTGTATATTATTCCAAATATATTTTAGTGGTCAATTGAACAAGTTACTTCTTTCAATTCTATTTTTTTTCTAAGGTCTTGGTTGAGATAAAAGGAATAATTAAATAAAATTATATATTGTACAACTGTTTGACAATTTATGCCATTATCATGATATATGCATTTCTTTTTGTTTTTAAATAATAGTTAAAAATAATTAAAATATTTATTTATTTACATCTGTGCCACAGAACAAAACAAAATGAACACGAAAAATATAAAACTGTACGTAAATAAAAAAAAGACGAGCTACTCATTAGTATTATTCAGGCCAACGTTAATCACTTTCACTGATTTTGCGAGACATGGCCATGGTGGAAGGGTGTGAGATGAAAGGTTTCTGACATGGGGGTTTCTAGTGACTAGGTAATTGTTTGGGAATCTTCTTGAAGCGGTTTTTCGCTATTCCAAATGCACAACGTATAACAAGCATAGATGAATAGAAAAAAAACTAACTGTGTATGCTGTGTAGATGTTGGATTCTAACATATTTATGTAGATATGTATATATATTAAGGTCATTGAGAATGGTAAAATTGGATACATAAAAAGGAGGAGCATTGAAGATGGTACGATGGTAGTTTGGGGTTGTAGGATACGTTGAACACCAAAATTCGATGCCGTACTCAAAGTAGTCTTATAAATGAGTCGTTTGTTTTGTAAAGTCAGTGCGATCGTTTTTCCAGCAATCTTTTAAGAAGTCTGAAGCGTTTGTTTAGTCTTTTCAATTCTGGGTTCAAGTCGTTTACCGTTGTGTAGTCTAAGCTAGCGGACTAGATTACCTTGTGGGAAGTATTTCAGTAGATGATAGCAGTGGTTATGGTAAGATGAGCGTGATCGTTCACATTTTTGTATGTTTGTTATTTTACATCGCTTTAACAACTATTTTGGGTTGAAATGACAGTATCATCCACATAGGAGGTGAGGATCGTTTCAGGAAGGGCGGGAATATCTGCAGTGTAAACTGTGTAGAGGGTGGATCTTAAGATTCTCCTTGTGGTACATCTGAAAGATAGTCGGCTGATGCATAGGGTCCAATGATTAATGAAGTCATCTAACGCTTACGTAGAATGTTGGAAAGGGGGCTGTATTAAGCTTCCAGAGCAGCTCCTATCGAAGGCTTTCTTTACATTTAGGAATACACCGGAGTAGCACTCAAGAGCGCTAGCGATGATGTCTACAACGCGATGACACTGCTGAACAGTGGAATGAGAACTACTGAACCCAAACTAATGGCCACGGATAAGGTTAGGAATGAAAGATGAGGAGAATGTATGTAAGTAGAGTTTAAGTTCTAAGGCGGTAGGATGATGAAAGGTTATGAGGGTTTGTAGGCTTTGGAATCGATAGATCACCAAAGAGCTAATGTAAACATACAGGTGTTGACCAAAACTTGAGGGAGTACTATGCACACCTTGAAGAAGTATTATGAATAATATGATCGTTAAGTGAGGATATAGGAATATAAAAAAAGTCACGCCTTTTGAGGAAGGGCGTGTATACATGAGGAAGATTCTGTCTAAACTACGTAAGAGTTTATTTATTGAGGTTTAACATTTGACGATAAAAAAATGTTAAAAAAGAATATTATTTAACATGTTCATAGCAGTTGGTAGCAAAATACTGGTTTAATGACGTACCTCGACTTAACTAGGCGAAAACTGCAATGAGTACGATGAGCAGCCAGTCAAATCCCTTGCGGTTCCCACAATCTTTGGCTTTCACTCCCAAATCTCGCATTTCGGCTTCTGAAAAAAGATGTGTAACGTAAGTTGGAAGGAAGGAAATAAAATAAAATTAATAACCTGGTAAAATGGCTGGTTCCGGGCTGGGTTCTCTCGAAATTCCATCTTGAGAGAGCGTGAAACAAACGAAATTTTAAAAACAAATTTCTCTCACGAGGGTTTTGCTTTTTAATTTATTCCTAAAATAAAAAAAATACTATCTATATAAACGGTCTCTAGATCTATAAAAATCTTTTATTTCCTGGAGTTCTTATTAAACGATCGGTTTTATATAACTCTTCGGGTTTAAATGTCAAATTCATAGGATTATGCTTGGTTTACGAGGTAGAATTTTTAAACGTATAAAAATGACAGACATATAAAAATTCGTTACGGTTAAAAAACTTTCATCTGTAACCCAAACCTATATTTTACATTCATGCGTTGTAAAATAACATATTTTTTTTGAATTGTTTAAAAGTTAATATTATAAAGGTGGAATATTGGGACGAAAGATATCTTTAAAGGTTTAAATAACTACTAAGGATGATAGCTGACAAAAATAAAATATCGTTGTAATTTAAAGGTTATTGGGTATAAATATATATATTTATAATTTGATTATTTATTTGTACATTTTTTATTTATGAATTTGTACAGTATAAGAAATATGTATGTAGTGTAGTTGTTTAAATGATTTGTTGTTTATCATTGTAAGAAAAAGTCAACCAAGTGGAAGGACTAATATGAGTGCTGCGTTTATTATGTAGTAAATGATACGTCTTGTTTTGTCAAATGGCTAACAATGAACCTAAAAATAAATAAAATAAAAATAAATATTTGTAACGCTTAAATTGTTGATAACTTGAAATCTGTGATGTTTTCTTTAAAATGAACTCTAAATGGTTGCATGCATTAATTGTTCATTCCTAAAACAAACGAGATTACTACTCCTCCAAAATGGTTTAAAGTTTAATTTAAACTTAGTTAAACACAAAATGTTTGGTTTAGTTTTTCAACAAGCAATCCGTTTTAGTTGCAATTCATGAAGAAGCCAGCCTACCTATGTCTCTTGTAGTAAATCTGAAGGGGTCTGACATCTGGTTCCATCCGAAAATATTCCTTGCTTGCACTTTTGCTTCGTACTGCGTGGACGGCTCGAGCGACCGTATCAAATAATATTTGTCATGTGTCAAGTTGCGATCTGTTTTGTCGCCTTGAAGCACAACGTCTGTCCACTCTTTCAAGACGGAATGACCAGTCTGGAAAATAGAGCAATGACAATTAATGAATACAAGCTACGTTATTAGTCTAACGTCCGAATTAATTTAGTAAGTATGGTCGATCCGACTCTGGTACAAAATTAACTTGATGGATTTCAAATGGAGCTACATGACATTGATATATTTTTAAACAGCTCTTTATCAATACCAAAAAGGTTTGTTTAGGATCGTTCGATTAGGATTTCTTGCGAATTGATAAGTAGATCTTTATCTAGTTTTCATACAATATACAAAAATAATCAGAAAGTATACCATAAGCTTGGTCTATGACCAACAGCGGAGTTGTTCGTTGCGACTATCTTGAGGATTGAAAGGTTCTTCATCATTGCAGATTCTCGAGGACACCCTTGCGATGAAGGGCTTTAGAATGATATAGTTACAATTTAATTACAATTTACAAAATTTAATTTTATTAGCAATTCTTTATAGAACATGGAATAAAGGAAATTTCCGTAGGCTTTAGATCCGCATGGATATGGCAAAATATTGAATTTAAATTTTTTCTTTTGGAAAATTAATTTTTCACCATTACATATCTGTTTTGACGATTCTAACGTCTTTTAGGAATTGTTTTACCTTTCTAAATATTTACTACTCGAAGTACTTAAATATTTGGTTATTTTTTGGTAGTGGCTTACACTAATATAGTAGGGCAAAAGAGAGTTTGTATTCTCTTTTTTATTATCCATCTTGATAAAACCAAGATTCATTTAATATTAATCATTAAAATATCAATCAAAATCTTTGTCGAACTTAATAATTTCCATTGAAATGAGTTGTATTATAAAATTAGCACAACTTTTATTCATTAATCCGCATAGAAACCGATCCCCTTTCTGCAAATAATTTTTTTAAAGCTCTCTTTACGAGGTGTAGGGAGAAAAAACTTTTTTTTTATATAAAGCCCTATAAATCAGGTTTTATTGCCGGCGTTTGTTGAAATTTGGCTTGTACCATCTTTCTTTCTTCTTTATTCACTAGTGCAACTGCGAGCGAAAAGAGAGGCTTGGATTTTTTTTGTATGTATAATGCAATCGGGTAATTAAGTCCAGGCCCGGAGATGGAAGAAGCCCCCGCCCCATCAGTACGGGCAGAGTCGCGGAAGTAATTTTCCGATTGGTCTAAACCTTTCGCAACATAGTAAATCATAGCTTCCATTGATAGTGTAACCCGAGATATAAATATATAAAATATATCCAACTTTTTCGCCATAGGATGTACCGGTCCCCGTCTCAATTGAGTGCTCACTTTCGAAAAAATTAGTAGACCTAGTTTATATGTATATAGGGATTAAATTAAGTGAGAATATGTACCTTTGTTTTATTGTAAATAGATCTAAATAGTTAAACTATCACATTTCTTACATGATTTTTCAATTTTACAAATTGTTCATGGTCTATAATTAATTGTTATTAGCGTACCCTCACGTCTCACGTGGAGGCATATTCTGTCTGCCAACACACTGTATCCCCGATGATAGCCAAAGACTATCTGGCGCCCTATGATTTTTTTATTACCTATTAAAATAGTCTGACTAGACCAAACCGGGTGAAAATTGTGAATATGATCTGTATTGAGAAGACGCTGAAGATGATCCCAATAAAGATCGAAACGCACACGATAAGGAAAATGTTTTTCTAAAACGTCATACCAGACCGCATCTCATGATCTCCGAATAATCATTGTATTTAATTTTAAATTGTATCTGTGTTTTGTTTCGTTTAGATGGCCATTAAATTCAGAAAATTTGTCCATTTTAAGCAAGTTTTCTTAAACTCTCTTTTTTTCCGTCGCTTTGTCCTATATATTTCATATCAAAATCCCACCAGTTATGTTGGTAAACTTCACTGTTTGACTTGAATAGTCGAAAGGAAGGGGAACTAAACGTGATATGCAAAAAAAAAAAAAAAAAAAAAAAAAGAAAAAAAAGACGTTTCCCTTGGTAACTGAGCAGCTCATAATTAAGTGTTCTATTGTTTCTTCTTCCCCGTACTAATCGCATATCAGGCGATCATCTTTTAGTTCTATTTTGTAAAGGTACTTTTTACATATTGCATGGTCTGCACGTAGTCTGCACATGGCTTCGCACAGTCTTTTTGGCATTGCGCGTCCTACATACAACGGTGATGACGGTATTTCTGGCAGAAGATTTTGATTTACTTCCTATTTTAAACATGTACCTATGTATGTATAATATTTGACATACAATGCTGCTGACCTCCAGATTCCATATCGTAGTGAACGAACCTATTATGAGGCATTCAGAAATGAATTACTAAATTTAATTATTGCAGCTAACGTTGCAGGTGTGAATAATAATAATTTTAAAAAAATTCTAATGTGAAAAAGGATTTATTAAAAACAAATATGAAAGCTAATTTAAATAAATTCAATATTTTACCGACTAGAATGAATTACGTCATGGTTGAAATTATGTTGACCCAAATATATGAAAAAAGGGCCTATGTTTTGTTTTCTGGCGCATAATAACATATTTTTTCTCGTAAAGAGTTTAACGTCACTGATAAAGCAAAATATATGTATTTGTATAAGGTTGTGTATAAAGTGGGAAGCTTTTTGGCCAGTAAACAGTTGAGGTCATCGCCGGCCCTCTGCGCGTTCTTCTTATTTTCTTCTTTCGCGGGTATTTTTTTAAAAACTGCGGCTATATCGCGTCTCGATCTGGCTAACGACTCTCTGCTTTTGTGTGTGTACGTTGATATCCTACAATGCTAGCCTCTCGTTTGTACCTCAGGTTGTCAAATTTAGAATAGAAATAAAATATAAAATACATATTATATATACATCACCACTAACATTGATGTCTGTTCACATTCACTTCAATCTCGCTAAAACCTTATTTTTACCGTCCAGACGTCACACACTCCCCCCCAGAGTATTCGATATTCCTCGGGGCAGGTTTAACAACCCGGTTTTGTATTGATGTTTGACTTTAACGGGCTTCTTAAGATTGAAAGAAGCTACTTCAAGAAAAGCCCTTATATAAAATAAAGCCCTCTATTTATATTATATATATTGAATAAATATGTAGTTAGTTGATTTTTTTGCCTTCCTTATATTTTTATATTCAAAAATAAGACAGAGATGAATCCAATTAGAAAGAAATCACTCAGTCCCTTCGTCGAGCTTTGGAGGAATATATACCATTCATCAGGACTAGTAAACCAATATAAAAAAAAAAAACATAAAAATTGTTTTGGCCCGATGACTAATAATAATGTGTGGTGATTAATGATCGATTGTCTATGATTATTCGGAAATCATGAGATACGGCCTGGTGTCGTGACGTATGACATTTTTTTTATTGACCTGGGATTTACAAACATTGTTTACATTTAACAAATGCACGTAGGATGTGGAAAAAAATGAATTTATACAATGCAAAATATATTCTTTTTTATGTTTAATCAAAGTATTTCTACCCACACAAAGTGTTTGTATTCTGTGCAATTGTACCATTCTTGGGTGTCGTGTTGAATGTGCCCACGATATATGGCTGTTTTACGTTTATATATTTTGAAGGGATGGGGAAGGAAATCGGTATAGACATTTTTGCATAAGGAGTTGGCTTCTTTGAGGTGAAAAGAAGTGTTCGGCCAGATCATCCTTTCAGGATTATACAGACGGGGATAATTAGGAAAAAGAAAGCTAAATTGTGAAAAAATTAGAGTACGTAAAAATGTTTGTCGTGTGGAATGTGACGTTTTATACATTATGTGTTTTATATGTTATAAACGTTTTGCAACACCCCTGTAAATCCCATACAAAATTAAAATTAAGTACATTACTGTATTAGAGAAAACAGTTGCCCCAAGACATGGATTGATATAATTTTTATTATTTATTCCAAATAAATTTTCAATTGAAATGTCCTCTCCTTTGAGTTAATAGGAAAGGGCCAGGTTGTTCGTTCTATAATCCATAAATAAATTTAGTGGGATCAAGCGGAACGCTATTTAATGTTCAGGTATTTGCCCCTCAGATTTGCGTGCGTGAAATATATTACTAATTAAATAGTCACGGCATTTAGTTCGACCTTTTCCGACAGGTGGGCCCAAGGGGTTGGGCGATGGTATTAGCACGACACATTAACTTGAATGTCAGTAATACGAGGAATGTCAGGCCGTGTCGCGACATCGGCAATCAAGCCCAACAAAGTTTCGAATACATGTTGCAAAATAACGTGCTTTAGAATTACGATCAGATAGATCTTCAAGTATCAAATAAGGTTTCTTTTTCGTTAACCTCGGTTTTTACTGTAAATTTGGTAGTGTTTTTTAATGTGCTTTAATGTTTAATTGCAATAATTGCTACCATATTATAATTTTTTGTGTAAAAGAAATGGCAATTTTTTTACTCTTGATTTAATCAGCATTCATTTATCCTGATATTATATAAGTATGACTGCCTCAAGTTTTGAAATATTTTGTAACGATAAAATAAATATTATTAAACCTTATTATATCATAATAAATATAATAAAATACTAGCATGTCGATTAAAAAAACATTTTCACCTTAATTACGTAAATACCGTACGAATAATTTTTGACATAATTTAAGCTCACAGCAATTCAAATTGTTCAAGAATATGCTAGTGGAAAATATGCGAAGAAAGAAGAAGTGATGGAAATGATGAAGGGTGAGTATGATTCACTTTTTGTAAAAGATGGTTGTGCTGATGGATTTTTGTTGGCTTAAATCTAGAACCGTCTTTTACAAAAGTTGAAAAAAACAAAAAACGATGGCCGGCGGTAGGTCCTGAATTCGAACCCGAAAAGAACTCGGCGCTCCAGGGGTGATATGACCTCTACTGCTGCAAACCTCCATAAAAAAGAAAGTTACAATAAAGTTTAATTACAATTGTAATTGTATTATAATAATTAAAGAGTACGAAATTATACAATTAAAATTGTATATGGGTTGTTCAGAGAAGGAATTGTTTTTACAAACTTCAGGGTGAGATGAAATACATGATGGAAAAAGGCCTGAGTTTCCACCAGAGCTCAAAATTCATCCTATGTTACATTTTTCTCAAAACTTTCAACATTTCTTGACATATTTAAATTGACTGCACATAAACTTAAAACCCTCTTCCTGCTCAGAAGAAGCAAAAACATTCCCACTGCAAAATAAACGCCTCATTTACACAATCTGGACGTATGGAATTGGGCTGTTGGGATCAACAAAGCGTTCCAACCTCTAAGGAATCTCAGCCCTCCAGACCTTAAAATCCCACTTGCCCTCGAAACCGCAAGAACTAGATACAGTCGCCTCTGTAAAAACCTGTGTCGCCTTTCGAACCCTCTCAATTCCAGCACCTTTTATCTCAAACCCTTTCTAAACGTCTAAAGCGCCAATGGCCTCGTGATTTTTTCTTAGTGAGAAAAGTAAACAGTGTTGTGTTAAGAATATAATTAATGAATTACTTTTCTTTTCTTAATAACTTTTATTCGTAACCTATACATAGGTAATACAAATGTATTTAAAAATTTTTTTCAAACGGTATCAGGACTAACACTAATGCCAGCCATGTCATGAGAAATCAGCCAATACTGGCACTCAGTGTGAAGGGTTAAGAAGCAAGGTGAGCTCGATGTCCTCGATTAACTAGACGTGGCGGGTTCTTTTGTTGGGGATGTGGTGAAAGTACTATAGCAGGAGGGCTAAGATAGAGAGAGAAGTTGGTGTAAAACTTTTGGAACAGGGGACGGATCAGTTCGATAACAAAAGGAATGTTGAGGTCGTCGTGGATAGCGAGGTTAGTGACGTAGTAAGAAGAGTGTCGGTTATTGAATGGTTTGGCAGGACCCAACAATCCACTCCATATGTCCAAACTGGTCGCGGTAAAGTCTTGTAATAAGGTCAGTTTAGCGTTGACGGACAAGACGGTTTTAGAAATCCTGGCAGCTGTCTTCCGTTGAATTGTCTCTTAAGTCTTGTGTAGGGATTCCACGATAGTTGTTACCTAGGTCGTAAGTATTTGAATTGACTATAAATCTGTCTGTATAAATGAATCTTATAATATCAAATTGATTAAGACAACCGAGTTTCTTGTAGCGCTCTAGCGCATAATATAACAATGCAACAAAAATATATTACATATATTCATAAATATTCCAATAAGCAAAGTTAAAAAAGTTTATTACTATATTTGACAAAATATGCCGAAATATATCAATTGTACTTATAAAAAAAGATACCTTTTGAAATAGAGCTAAAAAGAAACATGATGAAAATTAAACATGTATATTTTTAATTACATTTTATTTAACGCGTTATATTTTACTGAATTGACTCAAATATGAAAGTAAACAACCTGGAAAAAATATTCATAGGAAACGTTCGTATTTGAATTCTTTCTTTTCAGACAAGCTACATATATTTTTCGAAACACAAAGTGCTTTTAAGGCGTGGTTCTAATATCGGAGCGAACATTGATTTATAGAAAATACCTTTATCCGTAGGATACCATTTATTTGCCGTTTTACATTGTATTATTTATTTCGTACACCTGGTAAGAATTGTTGAACAATTTATACATTTACGTATTACCCAACCCCATATTTCCAGCTACATTTTCCCTTTTAATTAACTGGGTAATAATTTTGCATATTCTATTTTCTATCGTGATATTTGATACGTCGCGTAAGTTTTTAGAATATTAATAGGAAAAATTAATTTTTCTAAATTTTCGTTTATTACAAATTACAATAAATTACCGCCAGGCGTCGAGAATCACCCATTTCAGGTGTTAGCAGTCCTGGGTCAAGCCTCAGTTTTATCCGCCCAGCCTACGGCTGCTAGGTCAATTCAGCACCAAAGGTATGTAGTTCCTAGATGCAAACCAATTCACACTCTCTCTCATTATTAAATACATTTTTTTCCTATTTACAAACCATTCACTCAGTTAGGGTGATGGAGTACTCGATATACCTTCATCACCCTTTACACCTATTATATAACTAACTGACCTAATCAATAAAGTAATCTCTGTGGACCCTCTCGTCGTGCTCTTGCTAGAGAAATACGCGCAGCTGGAGCCTCTCGGAAAAACGGTGGTTGTTGTCTGGATTCCCGGACACGTCGGCCTGGAGGGTAACGAACGCGCGGACGAGGCGGCGAAAGCCGGTACGTCCCACCCTCCAGATCGGACCATCGCGATCAGGCCCCCTGACGCTAAGCACGCAGTTAAAATTATGATAAAGGAAAGATGGCAGCGTCAGTGGGCGGGATCGTCGGAGAGGCTCTTGCCAGTCAAGAGCACGACCGGTAGATGGCCCTCAGAGAATCTGAGCAGGAGACAAGGGATCGTCCTCATCCGACTGAGGATTGGCCATACTCGGTTGACACATGGGCACCTGCTTATGGGCCAAAGCCCGCGCAGGTGCCCCTTATGCAGAGAAAGGTTGCTCGATGTGTCCCACATAATAGAGGCGTGTCATGCCTTGGCTCCTTACAGAGAGCGTGCAGGCATGCCGCCGGATTTAAGAAGAGTCCTCGAACACGGTAGCGAGTTTTTGAGTCCCCTGTTCCTCTTTTTGGGGGAAATTGGGGTTTTTTATTGTATATAGTATGTGTTATGTGTCTTTGTGTTTTGTCTGTGTGCAAGTATTTATTGGTGTGAATGGCGAGGGGTGAGGGTGAATAGAACGTCACCATCGCCCCTCGAACGATGAAAGCGAGTGAGTGTGTGTGCGGGGTCGATGGCGGAATATTAATAGAAGTACCCCATCGACGCCAATCTAGCTTAGTTTAATTGTAGGTCGGTGGAGGAATATCAAGTACTCCACCGACCAAATGGAATGAGTGTGCGGTGTGAATGTGGTTAATTGTATGAACGTATTTATTCGTATGAATGATGTGTCTATAGAATATATAGAGCGTGGGGCTGAAATGACCTCGATGTCGGAAGCCCCAGCAAAAAAAAAAAATAAAAAAGTATTCAACACTCCGCCATCAGCCCTCTTACATTTTCCATTCACGCCAATAAATACATTCAATCTCAACGCCTTTATTAGGTACCAAGCTTTCAGTACTATATAATATATATAATAAAACAATCCTGTTTCCTCCAAAAATCGGAATTGGGGATTCCAAACATCGGTCGATGTTGTCGAGAACACAGGAGACATTACTACTTACTCCCTATGTGGAACAACCTTTTTTTGCATACCGGACATATACGCGGGCCTTGACCAAAAGCAAGTTCGTGTGTCAACCGCGTATGACCAATTCTCTGGGGGGCCAATCGAAGTCATGAGGTGGAAGAACTTCTCAGATGTCCCAGTCCACTGACACTGCCACCTTTCCTTCATTGTTCTTACTTTCGCCCCTGGTTTTTCTTTTATTGTCACTGATAATAACGTGACCAACATTTTTTTGCAGTGTTTTTCCATGCATTATATATTACATAGGAACCATACAATTGTACCAAATTAAATGAATAAAAATCACATTTTTTAAAGTTAAATACAAGATAAGACTGTTACAGTTCTGCAAGGGGTGCTCATAACGGTTTATTACAAAGTTTAAAATTAGACAATGAATATTTATGAAATCTTCAATGTTAATTTTTTTCAAAGCACGGAAATATTAAATGTTGAAAATACATACCCTCCTTGAGGATTTTTTCTGCGTCGTTGGATCTGAATCTATAGCGTTTGTTGAGCCCTGAGGAGCTTTTCTGAAGTAAAGGCGATATTCGTCAATAGGTGAATAACTGGTAACTGTCCATGAAATATTGTAGCTGTCTCTCGATTTTCCGACAGCAGGGCTTCGAAAATATGCAGTGTGGGGTTTGCCTGTTAATCATGAAACAAAAACAATAATTGTATAAAAATATCGAATAAAAAGTTTTATATTTAGAATATTTTTGTAATGGGCTATTTTTACTATTGGCCAAATTTAAAATGGTCAGTTTTAAAACAGCCATTTGTGTAAAAAATAAACGGGGAAAAAGGTCAATAATAAAAAACCAGATCATGATTTTATTTTTGGATAGTATAAAATACGTGTAGTGTGGGTAAATTTTCTGAATGTGCTGCATTGCTAGCAAAGACTACCTGACGATACACTATGTACAAAAGTTTTAATTTTCGTATTTATTTGTTGTGCCTTAAATGCATGCTATGTTTCTTTGTTCTTTGTAATGATTATTAATATTACGGTTTGCCGTCATAAAATATCTACTTTTTTTAAACTTACACATAAGTTTACCAATAAAAGTCTATTGTATAGTTATTCGAAAATCGTGAGATGCGGTCTAGTGTGATGTAGGTTTCAGAAAAACATTTTCTTTCTCGTGTCAACGTTCCGATCTTTATTGAGATCATCTTCAGAGCTCAGACTGTTTGTTTTCTGAGTAATTGTGCGATTCCTGCTTGTCGTATCGCAGCAAAACAAACAGTTTGAGCTCTGAAGATGATCTCAATAAAGATCGAAACGTTGGCATGATAAAGATGCGTTGAATCCGAGAAATTCCGGTCATCTGTAAATTTTCTGTTCGTTTTCATGAATTCATAAAATTGTAAATACATTCTGCAAATACGCAAAAAAATACTCTTAGAAATCCAGAACCTGTTAGTTAAAATTATTACATAGGCCTGTACCCCATTCCGTCGGGGCATAAATTCAATTGTAGGGAATGACCTCACGCTACGAACTTTACGGAAGGCATATTAATCATTGTTGGGAAATAACATCAGTAAAGTAGGAGACCATGCTGCATTAGCTACACGATCACGTAGACCTTCTCTCTGATTTAAGGTAAATAGCTCAAATTAGAGGCTAGAAAATGCGTTATCGTTCTCTAATCGTGTCAACCGCTCAGTTTGAGTCTAATTGCTGCAAAACGGTTACACCTAACAACTGCTCCAAAGATTAAAAATGTCAATTATTTTAACTATTAAAGAAATATTTTTATTTAGTATTATAACAAATGAAAAAAGGATGGAAAATTCGAAAGGAAGGCTGAAATGGGAATTCGGTGTCCGAGTGGATCGAAGTCACGTTAGCTCAAGTGGTAGAGCAGCGGCGTATGTAGCCGAAGGTCGAGGGTTCGAACCCCACTTGTAACACTGACGTTTTTATCTCAACCAAAACCTTATGTAAAGGTTAATTAATTGAAAGAAGTTATTTGTTCGATCGGACCGCGAAATGTAATGTATAATAACATATATTGCAATTAAAATTGGTTTTCAAAATGGTTTACTGTAGGATAACATGTTTGATCAACCAGAAAAACTGGAGGTGATGACATACTAAATCAATAAAATAAAATAAAATAAATAAATCAAATAAAGTAAATAATAAAAAATAAATAATAAATAATAAATATAAATAAATAAAAATAAAATAATACAATAAAGTAAATAAATAAATAAAATAAATCGAATAATTAACTTTTAGTGTAGAAAATTTGTTTTTAAATTTAAAATTAAATGTACGATTTGATTGAAAATCCTTTTAAGTTAATAAAAAAAATCTCAATAGTACCTAAAACTTGTCTAAAGGTCCGGAACGTTGTTGCTAAGTCTTGTAGGGGGACTTTAACCCACTAGTTCTTAGTAACACCGTACGTGATGATCGACTAGGTGGTTTAAGAGTTTAACATCTATAATCTCCTTATATATTTGAGTTCCTTGTCGGACATTTTGGAGAGAATGTTGTTTTGCGAATGAGAATTGGAAATTTAAAACGGTTTGCAAAGCGACCGTTTACGTATTAATTATCTTTTCGTTGATTAAGTTTATCAGTAAACACCAGACTTCAATAAAGCCAATTGAAAATAAATTGTTAAATTAACAAATGGCATAAAGCCGATTTATTCTGTTTAATGCAGTTTCAATTTAAGAAAAGAAAAATACGATAGTAAAATCTGAATATAATTCAATCTATGAAGATTCAGACGACACTGTGCAACCTCAAAAAAATATATACATATTTGTGTTAAAAATAGTTTTTGTTTTATAATTCACAAAGATCTACATAAAATTTTACATAGAAACAATTTTCGAAAGGTAGATAAGGGTAATTATCATCTTATATGTTGTTTCTTATTTACATTTTGGCTGTATTCAAACATAAAATTTGAATTACTGTATATAAGATTGCTAATCATTTTTATTTGTTAAAAGAATCATTATGAATGATAACAATTGAACAGTTTCTCCCACAAGGAAGCACCGTACATTTAGAACGTGACGACATTTAAGTATTTAGGAAAAAAAGAGAACCGTTTAAATTTTGCGTGAAAAACATACAACATGCAAACCGCATAGTGGAACATAAAAACATAGGAATATTCAAAATCACCAGTCCAGGTTCCAGAAAAAATTGTAAACAAACCTGAAAATATAAATCTTATGGATAAATGTAATGCACCGAGTCACAAATAAGAAGAATGAATGAAGGCTAAATTATAATCTATTACAACAAAAGTACCGTTTCAATTGACAGAAGAAAAAACAATAATTCCAATGTATGAATGAAGAAAAAGCCTATTAGCCTAGAAAATAAATAAGTGCAATTTCTTGATCGCATTGCTGTTACAGCCTGCGGGCTTTTTTGGTTCAATGCCATCCCTCCAGATGCTTACTGCTGCATGTAATTTTTTGTGCTGCTCAATTCCATTGCTTGACATGGTTATGATTATGATCATCATAGGCATTCATAAAAGACGTATAAACATGATACCAAAAAGACGTTTAGCCCACAATTGAAAAAAAATCTATAAAAAAATAGTTGACACTTTCTATGATAAATTGTTCTTGTAAACTTAGCTTAATCACAGACGATTGGGGTGTAACATACGAAAAGAACAGACTTTTGTTGGGCCTAAAATTAACAAAAATCTTAAGTTTAATACGTTTTGGTATAGTTTAATAATTCTCTTAATAACCTAGGATTGTAGAACAGTACTTGGAACAGGAGTGAAAAAAATATCAACTACCTACTCAACTAAAACTGAACGTAAATACTTTGATAATAATGACAATTAGTGGGGACGCGTGAGCCCGCTTGTAGCTGTATGTGGTGCAGATCTTGGTGGTTGTAGCAAATACTCAAGCCCTAGTGGAGAAGGGTTTCTTAGGGTTCTTTGAACTGCGGCAAAAGAGCCTAGCCAATCCTAAACCCTATGACAAATTCGAAGCGAAAGGACAGAGTCAGCTCTCTCTCTCTCTCTCTCTCTCTCTCTCTCTCTCCCCCCGTCTCCCCGTTATTGTCGCAGTCAAAAGAACAAGAGGATGAGAGGATGATCTCTTTTTGGGAGATCGCAACCGTCTGGGCAAATGAGAATCCGGTTCAAATTCCAAACTCAGCACCAGAACCGTTCCAATTTTCATTGATGACTCGTTGAGGCAACCCAAAAAGTCGCTGAAGCACCACCGAGAGATTCAGGGAGAGTTGTCTTCTTTTTAACCAATCGAGATCTCTGGCAACCTCTAGCATGGGGATGGAGTTTGGAACGCATTTTTTTGATAGGTTAATTTGAGGTGAGCATTAAGCTGGAATTTAACCGCTCTCGAAGAGAAGGATCACCACCTGCCGAAATAGTAGATGAACTGGCGAGTCTCGTGAGTCTAACAGTTGCCAAAGTTGCGCCCGCCAATGTGAAATTTCATTTATTGTCAAATTCTTTTCTTTTTTTTAATTTAAGATGTTCTGTCCTACTCACTGCTGTATTTGTCCAGGGCCTGCGTTCCACTGTTGACAGCATCCTGCTGCATCTTCTCGGACATTTAAATGCTACCTACTTTGCCTATGCTATTTTGCCTCGACCACAATCAATGTAGAAGAGTGTCCAACAGGGAGTTTCTGTTTACTGAAAGCCACTTGGGAAAACACCAGTTTTCTTGCGATCTGGGCGAAAATGATCGAAAAATCATCTCAAATGAAACGTCCCTTCTGTCTATGATCAAATCGTCCAATTCAGTCCAATCGTACCTTACATCAGAAGAAGATCATTGTTGCTGTCAATGCCCTGTTTTCATTCCGTTTCCCTCAATCATTCATCGATAGATGAAGGACATATAAAATTCTAAAATGAAATGAAATACTAACCAAGTAGATGAGATTTAGTCTGGAGAACTGATCTCACCACAAAAACAGAAGACAAAAGAAATCGCCCTGTGGAAATTTCCTGGATAAGCAGCGTTTACAGCTGTATACCTATTTCCCGTCGCATTTATCACGTAAAGACCCTGGGCTCAAATCTCGGCGTTTTCCTCAAAATTTTCATTAATAATTAGAATGTGAATCAAATGGCTACAAATTCAAAACTTAAAAAGAAGTAAAAATGTACTGATATTGTGTTGTATGTCTGGAATTATTTGAGTACTTTAATAAAGTTGAACTTTTGTATATGTGCAATTTTTATTGAACTTACTAGAAAAAAAATACAAGCAAAAATTAATATAAATTACTTCAATTCTTGTATTTTCTTTCTTGTTATTATATACGACAAGAGTTTAAGGCCGGATTGCATAGCACGTTTTACCAAACTCGGGAACTTTGCCAAGGAGATGATCATGATTGAACCGTATATTTTCGAGATGTAAATGATTAGTCATTCATTCTTCTTATCCCCCAAAACCATCTTGTCCTTCGGTTGAAAACAAAACAAAAATTAACAACAATTTTTTGTTTTTCTTGAAAATAACGGAAAATTTACATGGACACACGACAAATAACACAAATATAACCTATGCAAATGGGGTTGTATTTGCACCCTAGTTTTGTATGAAAAGTTGACACTGTCGAAGGGGCGCAGTTGACACAAACTTTCAGAGGTGGACAAAACCCCGGACAAGATTAATTCCATTCAACGCATAAAGGGCGAGGTTAAGAAATATTCTCAGAGCGCCAACTGCACCTGCTCTCCCTGTTACAACTTAGGGTTGAAAAACAGCCCAAACAGACGTTACGCCAAGAGCAATTCCTCTCTACCTACATAAAGTAACAAATGCAACAAAATATGTCATAAATAATTTTGATGAAACGGTTTTTTTTCAAGTATATGCTTTTAGCGTGCTGATTCTGATTACTTCCTTCACTCGTGTCAATTTCAGACGTACAATTGTGACAAGTTTTAGTTTTAACGATATGTAGATAAATCTTATTGAATTTTAGCAATAGCTATTGAAGACCATATGCCAAATAGCAAAAAAATGTGTGTGAACCCTAAGATATCTTACAACTTAAATGTTTTGATATCGGTAGCTGAGTAGTCAGCGTGCTACTTTTGAGTTGTTGGTAGTAGTTGAAACTTTTTGAGTTGTATTCTCCCTAATTTGAGGCTAACTTTCTCCCTAACTACATAACTAACTGATAGGCAAAAAATTCCGTCCAATTGATTTTTTTTCATTTACTCGATAAAATAATATTCTTCCCTTAGATTGACTCATTGTTTTTACCAATGATATTTGTTTATGCCATGTTTTCAATTGGGAATATCAATTAGAGGTAAACACACTTAATACTTAATCCGAAACAAAAATAAAATATTTTTCAATGTTTACTTTTTACGAAATTTAAAAGTTTATTCAGTCTCATTTGAATTCAGAAGCAATAAAGTGGTTAGTTTTTATGTGTTTTTTTAAAGTTTCAATTTTTAAACTTAAAAATGCCATTTAGTGCTGAGGATGTTGGGCGTAGTGTGGCTTTTATTGATGATGGACGTTTCATCAGGTATGCTGCTTTTGCTATCGGCGTTCCCTACGAAACAGTGCGGGTTACCGTTAAAACGGTCTTTGACGGCCACTGGCTGTGTGAATGAAATTTTGGAACATCATGCGTTGTTTATCCTCGATGAAATCAGCGTATCTAACATCTTTTTCTAATGTTCGATAATGCATGTCCACGTGTCGCTCCCATAGTACTACCTTCAACAGCATAACATCAGCGTCTTTGCCTGGCTACCCGTTCTCCAGCCTTGAACCCCATCGGACACTTATGGGATAACCTCAAAAGACGAATAAGGACAGGTCTGATTTACTGCACGATCTTGAAAGGCCTCTTCGTAAAGAATAGCATCCAGCAAAGATACAATTCCAGACTGACAGAAAGTAACCGATGAGTCTTCAAAATGTAATTAAAGCAAAAGGAGGAAATACGCAATATTAAAATGTTAATTAAAAATCTAATTAAACCAAATTTTATCTGTCCGTATTTTTTATATTTAATTTTACTTAACAATTTATATTTTATTAGACAAAGACTCAATTATTAAATGTTAAAAAACGATAAAATTTGATTATAATATCATATAAAATTATACAAACCAAGTTATATTGCAATTGGATGGAATTTTTACCTGTCAATGTGATGAACAATCAATTACGCACTCTGGCTAATATGCGAATTCATAAAGCCATTAAAAAAACATAAATTTAAAATGACACTGATTTTACAAAGGTAATTAGTTTTCAGCAACTATACAGTAATAGACTCAAGTCCAATCTCAATCCTTACTTAGTGACTTGGTTTATTTATGAGCAAGTGGTATAGTTGCTTAACATTTTAGTCCTAAAATTTACATCCTTCTTCCATAAAAATAACCGAGTTAATGCAAATTCTCTAAACATTCCGTGCCAACTCTGCCTTGAAGTAATTGCGTTAATTTAATTAACAGAAAAGAGAGTTGCAATGCTCAGGAATCGTGTAACTTTGAAAAGGTGGAAGAAACGTATTTCAGGGGTTGTGATTGTGTGACTTTACAGGTATAATAAAAAGTAAAATTCCCCGTTTTAAACAAATCGGAAAAAACGTGAAATGTGAAACACGCCCCTGATGTTCAGGAACAATTGGGAAATACAAACTCAGAAACATCGACAAAAGTTGAAAACTGTCCTTGATGTCGCGTTGGAGTAGGGCCAAGCTCATGAATAGCTTTCGCCCATTGCCCGGTTATTGTTCCCGAATGGAAACATCTCTCTCGCACTCGCTCTCACTTTTTCTCGCGCTCTTTCTCTCTGTCTCTCCCTGAAAAATCATCGCATTTCGTGTTCGCCCGCCGCGCAGCTAGAATCGTTTTCATCGAGATCGATTTCAAAAACATGATTGCATTGTCCTGGCTTATAAGAAATTTATGTCAAAAGTTGATCAAACCTGTGACATACATTCATTACCGGCCTTATAATCCTGGCAAGGTGTTATGATGGTTTCTTGCCAAGTTTGTCCCCCCCCTGTATCAACAAATGCTTTATTTGGGTCAGATCAAGATTACGACTCGCCGGTACGTTAATTCCGACTGAAGCCAAATATGTGCGCTGAATGATGTCACTACTAGTATGCTTGCTATTTGCAACGTCTTTTCGAAACATCTCCGCACAAATATTACGTAGCCAAAATACATTCTTACAATCATTGACAGATTAATAGAGACTATGTACACAAGTGATGTAACTATTTAAATGATATTTAAGGAAGGATTGTACCTACACGAATCAGCCCGTATAACCAAGATAACTATATGCACTTCTAATCGTGCTATGAAGTACTACTACATGGTACTCATTATTCCGCGCCGACCCAGCATGACGGAGCAAAGGTTGAGCCTTGAGATGTTTGCTGCCCAACACCCCTATTCTAACATAAACTTAACTTAAACGTAAACCATAAAATAAATACCCCACTATGTACAACCCATTATCCAAATATCTCTCAAAAACTTAAAAGGTTTTTCTTTAAACTCGCTGCCATGCTCGGGCATTCTCCTATAGTTCGGAAGTGTTCCATTTCGGTCCCCAAACCCTATACGGAGCAAAGCTGTGATACCGTGAGTCTGTTATCTTGGCAAGAGTCGACCAATGTGTGTGACCGATCCGCAGGCGGGTCCTTTATTAGTAATACTTTATATGTAACTTTCCCATTTGATGAAACCTTACAAATTATCAAATAAACAAAAATAAATTAATCAAAGAAAAATATAATTTAAAATAAAGACGGAGATCAATTACAAAATGCCAATAAGCCCCGAGGGAGAGGCAAAAAAGGAATAAGATGTAAACAGTAGAGTATTGAATTTACGGTTAGACTGAAAGGACAGGATTGAGAAGGGCCAATCTGAGATTTTAGATAATTAGTGGGGTCTATATATTTTTTAAAGGACCTCCAGGTCTCATGAGGTGATCCTTCCTTTTTAATTTACCTTTTAAGAGTTTTTTGTATTTTTGATAAGTTGTTATTCGCAATATATTTCGAGTTTTAACGTAAAAAAAGACGTTTATTTTATATTATTATTTCAAAAGAATATTTAAATCATTTTGTGTTGATTTCTTTTTGAATTATACTCAATTCCCTTAAAAAGCTAAATAGGGTACCATGAAACTCGCTGCTGTGTCGGAGAACCCTCTTTAAATCTGGCGGCATGCCTACTCGCGCCTTACAGGGAGCCAAGGCTCGACACGCTTCGTCTATGTGGGACACATCGAGCAACCTTTTTTTTTCATACCTGCGGGAGGATTCGCCCACTATAAACCTTATCACGATTTTGCATTATGTAATGAGTGATTTACAATACTTACAAGTCATTTGCCAGAGTTTGACTATAATCAGTTAATAGTACGTTCTGGTGGTACACATGAGACAGTACCATTTAAGTTGGATATCTAGTATAATAAATTTGTTTTATATAATACAACTAACAACTTAAATAAAAAACATTATTATTGTTTCATTTTATATCAACAGGAATGATAATTTTAATATAAAAGAAGTAAAGTTATTAGATGAATAAAGTATGAAAATGTTTAAATTGAAAATAATAAATAATGAAACCGATACGGTTTTGTAAAACTTCAAATATCACTGCCAAAATTTTATATAAAAATGAACGGTTTTTAAAATAATTAATTCTAAAGATTTAGAAAATGAGAAATTGGAAAAATCATATAGATTTTACCATTTCTTATATTTTACACGAAATAAAGATTAAAAAATTGTTTTCTATTTAATTAAAATGTTAAATAATGTTATAAATAAATTTTGATTTTAGAGATAGAGCGAATGACTCTTGCTACTTCTTAATCTTAAAAATCCACCTAATAAAAACTTGCCTTTAAGTGTCAAACTTGAGTACCGGCTTCAAAACGAAAACATTTAATATTGGGACAGAAAAAAAAGGGTTACTTAATTTCCGAAGAAGTGCACGCTATAATTAAGTTTAAAGGAAAAGGGCTGTTGAAAGGGGAGATTTAGAAGACGAGTTGTATTTATGTTGGAGAGTTGTCGCTGGCTGGTAATGGACGGAGTTACACGATGTTGACATAGACTTCAAGAGGAGGGGGTTAAGTCAATGTTGACCTCTAAAACAATGTAATATTTCTGAAGGGGATGCGGCCGAACGTTCTTAATACAATTTTCCTCAAGAAGTTCGATTTGGTCCTACGAGAGAATTCTCTAAGAAACAACTTATCCACCACAAGGTTTTCACAGAACTCTTCTTAAAAACAAAATTAAATGTGAAAATTTTGTATGTTTGTATGTAAAGCTAAATTATGCTATATCTCTAGCATTGTTTTAAAAAGAATAATTTGTTGTGTTAGTACCGTGCAAATATGCTTTGTTATCAAAACAAACTTGATTAAATTATAGTAGCATACGTAAATTGAACTGTTATTTATTTTAATTTACGATAAACGTTATTTTCAGAACCGAACCATTACGATCTTAATAGCTATCCTGTTTTATACTCGGCCCAGTTAATTTATATGCATTTTTTGTATCGTATTTTCCATAAACCAAATCCCTCCATAGATTGACGATTTTAGTTGACTAATAATACATCGATATGTTTTCTCTTTCATTACCGCATAAACGTTCACAGTCTGCCAGGATTTGTTTAAAGTTGTTTCTTAATAAAAGTTATAAACCATTTCTTTATTATAATTTTTCAGTACACTGGAGATACAGAGGCATTAGGTTTGGGTGTGTTTAAGCTCCGGAATACGTCCTCCTTTGGATGACGTTATAACGCCCTAACGATCTCGGTCACTGCGGCCCCCTATTCACCGTTTTAAATATATCACAGTACATTACTGAAGATAAACAAAACTTTTAGTAATACATTTTTTGATAAAGGGGGTGCCGAATATATGTATTTCAACAGAACAAAAAATCAATTCCAAATGAACGTTCATCAATGTTTATGTGTAAGGAAATCGCACATACAGAAAAAAACTGAAATTAAGGTGATTAAAAGGTTTCAAAACGTAGTACTTAATTTTAAAAAGATTAGTAGCATACCATCAATTTCTAAAAATGCGAGAATAGAGTTAGCGAGAAAAAGAGAGAGAGAAAGAGAAAGAGAGAGAGAGAGAGAGAGAGAGAGAGAGAGAGAGAGAGAGAGAGAGAG
>CM077099.1:18772378-18813394 GCA_039619505.1 Cimex hemipterus | reverse complement strand
GAGAGAGAGAGAGAGAGAGAGAGAGAGAGAGAGAGAGAGAGAGAGACTGAAAGGGAAAAATAAAAAGAGAAACAGTAATATAGATAGAAAGAAGAGATGGATAGATAGTAAGATACATAGATAGATAAATAAATAGTTTGATATAGCCAAGAAAACTTTTAATTTCATCGGAACCAAATATTACAGTCACAAATACAATTAATAATTGTGAGGACAAAACTTACGGCGCGTTGATGCGACAGTTACCGAATGACTGTTGAGTAATGCGGGTTTAGACTAACACAAGCCCCTTTAGAAAAGAAAAAAATAGTTACAATAATGGTCGAAAATAATTCCATACGTTTACTGTGAGAGGAGACGGAGGGAGGGAGAGAGAGAAAAGAGAGATAGAGCTTGGCGTCTTTCTCTTTCGTTTTCTCTTTCACTCTCTCTCTCTCTCTCTCTCTCTCTCTCTCTCTCGGCGCATATCCGTTATTGTCGGGGGGGACAAGGGGAGATCCTCTTTACGAGGTGGCAACTGTTTGGGCGAATGGGAATACGGTTCATATTCCAAAACTCAGCGCCAGAACCGTTCCAATAATTCGGGACCTCATTGGTGAATCTTCGAGACAACTCAAAAAATCCCTGAGGCACCGCCGAAAGATTCAAAGAGAGTTGTCTCCTTTTTAACCAATCGAGTTCCCTGGAAACCTCAAGCACCTGGATAGGGTTTGTAACAAGAAGAACACCGCAGTTGCAGCGGTGTACGGATCAATATATAAAAGGCATATAGAAATCCACAATGGGATGAAAAATTAACCAACGGTAATAAATTTAGTCGGGAGAACTGCTCTATCCATAAAAACAGAAGACAACAGAAATCGACCTGTAGAAATTCCCTAGACAAGTAGAGTTTACAGATGTATTCACATTTCACGCCGTTCAAAAATATAATTTTTTAATAAGTTAAGATTACATTTGTTAAAGTTAGAATTTGTTTATTATTCAATGCAATAAAAATTTTCTTTTTAGGGTGAAATCGTTTGGGTGTCTGGTCACATTTATCACATAAAGACTCTGGGTTCAAATCCCGGCGCTGTCCTTAAGATTTTCTTTTCAACGCTCCTTTTCATTTAAGGTAGCCTTTTTCCTCTTTTTTGCAACCAGGAAAAAGTTACTCAACAAGGAAAATATCTCTAGTAGCTTAATGAAATGTTTAAATGTTTTAAAAGGGCATCAATTTATGTCATACATTTTTTGACCAATTATATGTTTTTTTGTTATTTACCTGACAGTATAACGTGTTGCCGTGTTTTCCCTTGGGCATTGTCCGCTTGGCATGTATAATTTGCAAAATCTTCTTCCTGCACCGAGTTGAAGATAAGAGAATGACGACTCCCTCGGTCTTCCAACCTCTGCCTTTCAGTCGGCTCCAGCCGTAACGTCGAGCGGAACCATTTCACCTGGAACGAATCGTTGGAAATTTACAATAAACGTTTTTGCAACAATAAAAACTTAATGAATATAAATTAATAATGGCAACATTGCTCAAATTCTCATCATGTCGGATTTAATCAAAACAGTATTATTCACTGTTGGTAGGGAAACGTCAACGAATACGATGCGAAGGCAACATGATTTAATTGAAACCAGAAAGTAATTATATGATAGAAATGATGAAGGTACGGGTAAACCGGTCGAAAATGAATAGGGATATTTGTAATTTATTCTTATTCTATTAATTTTAATTAAATTAACGAAAGTACAAACCCAAAACAAACAGATGTTAATCTTCATTTTTAATAACAGATTTACTTAAGAATATTAATCATGACAATTTCCCATTTTGTAACAAACACTTTTTCTCCATTTTAATCTAGTTGTACTCTCTTCAACCATGGAAAGATATCATCTTGAATCATAAGTTCGTAATATTATTATGATAATCAGTCTTCGAGGTCACCGTCAAGTCAATATAGCAGAGGCAGTTGGCGTCACGTGGTCTCTCGGGCTTTAGCCTTTAGACTGGAAATGCCAATAGGAGGCATGGTGGTGGATATCAGCGCATTACGACTTAAGGGAGGACAGAAATATTGCCATTGCTGTAAGAAAGAATCCTTTCCATAGTGCCCGCCGGGTCCTAAATGAAGGACAAGATGTTTTGGCAAGGGCTTTTACAGGATAAACATCCCTCAAACCAGGCATTTTCTCATTGGCAGGGATTTTCGATTTCTGGATGACAACGCCATACCTCATAGAGGCAATGTTTAGTAATCCTGGGAATTTACTATTGACCCCTTCCCCCATTGTAGCCAGACCTCAAACCCATTGAGCACATGTGGGATGCGTTGCAGAGAATTCTTTCCGATCAGTACCGCAGCCAGTTCGCTTACAACAACTGAGTGCAGCGTTGCAACATCTATGGAGTGAAATTTCTTAGGAAAGTTGTGACAACCTTATTAACAGTATGCCTAATAGGTGCATAGATGTTTTAGCTAACAGACACGGTATTAAATCCTTTTAAAAATATATTTTCTTCTTAGCTTTTAGCTACCTCTCTCAACAGGAATTGTAAAAGTTAATCTGCTGATCCACCGCCAACGCGACATTCCAATGGGAAGCTGGTTTTTAATGCCGCTCAATTTTGAACGTACGAAAAGCGGGAATTATAACACAAGTGAATATAATATTAGTAAATTCTGGAAGAAATCAATTATAAGTTAGTGACTAAATATTAAATATAAAAATTAAATTAGATTAATACCTTAATAATAATAGAATAATTATTAATGACAATTAAATTAATTAATTTAATATTATTTATGTAAATATTTAAACTGGGAGGTAGATAAAAATCTATTGTATTATTAATGCATTTATTTCCATGTTCAATTTTATTTGTCTAAATTTCAAATTTTTCAAACCAATCTAGTTTTCTCCCTTTGTTGAACCTATATAGCACTGTTGAAATTAAATTTGAATTAAAATTGTGTTTTGCTTTTTTTTTAGAGATCCTTAAATTTCGAAAATTTGTTCGATTTAGACAAGTGTTCTTAAACTCTCATTTTTATTTCTCTACCGCCTTGTCGTATTTATTTGATGTCGCAATCATTACAATTAAGTTGGAAACCCCGCTTTTTGCCAAGCTGTCTACTTTGCCTTTAGGTTTTGGGAAGATTTTTTTAGTGAACCAGTAGTTTTTAAGTGAACCAGTATTTCTAAATGCTATTCTAAAACCTTCTTGTTTAAAACGTTTACTAACTTTTCCGATAATTCACCAATGAATATCAAACAAACCTAATGGTTCATTTATGGTGGAGTGGTGGCCTATTGTTCCTTCCTTTAAAGGTACACGGTATTAATTGTTTAAAAAATGGTTGCGTCAAATAAACAAAATTGTGAAATTAATACCTTTTATTTGATGTGTTTTCAAAATTCCTTAATTAAATTTTTATCAGTGAAAATGAATGCAATTTATAATAACAATAAAATATAAATTCTAGAAAAGTATATACTAAAAAATTTATTAATAAATTTTGCGCAGTTTAGAATCACTTTTCGTATATGGTGGTTCTACTCACAGATTTATTGTTTTAAACTATCCGGATTTCAAGCATTCATCGTTCATCATCATGTTAAAAAAAGTTGAAGAAGGAGAAGAAAAATAATGGAAAGATTAACTTTAAAAGAAGAAACAATCGCACTCAGCTACCCCCACCAAATATGAAGTAGGTTGTCGATGCTCGCCATATATTGAACTATCAGAAAATGTAGGTTCTTCTTTTTTCAAATTCTTAAACGAAAAGGTTTTAGAGTAGCTTTTGAGGAGGTACGTGTTAACGTAGAAAGATCCTCTCCAAACCTAAAGTCAAGGTGACATCCTGCCAAACAGTGGAGTTAACCAACTTAATTGAAATGATTGCGATATTAAAGCGACAGAGAAATCAAAACGTGGGTTGAAGAAAACACTTTGAATGAGTTCATATATTTTGATTAAACTAAAATTGTGTATCATTGTATAAATTCATAGTCATATCATATGTTTATGTATAACTTAAGCAAATGTAAATAAATCCCAGGCTTTGAAGATGTTCTCAATAAAGATCGAAAAGATCCATAAATTTCTATTAAAACAAAAAAAAATTATAAATAAATATTACGACCTCACTGATGTAGATACGAGATTCAGCTTACAAAGGACGAAAACAAATAACAAATCAATTTCAACAGAAAAATATTTTCAGTTCAACAACAAATTCTATTAGTGATCTGTAAAGATATGAAATTTACTCATATGACGTTTCCATTAGTAGACCATCTGGACATTAATTTACATCTGGGAGCTTTATGTGAAGACCTTTTCTGCATATTTACTTGAAGCAAGTTTGTCTCAAAAATAGTGTAATTTTGGGGATTATATTCTTTCCATCTTACTTGTTGCATTGACCACACTGCATTGATTATTATTGATTATTACTGGATGTTCTGAAGTTTAGTCGTTTCCGATCATGACTATTGATGATGGACACTTGACTATCATTTATCATTTACTAATTACCGATGTTCGAAGTTCATCTGGAAGGCCCAAAACTATTTCACAACAGTGAAACTTTACCTACAAGTCTGCGAGGTGATGAACCTCTAGTTCGGTTATTCTGTCTTCTTTTTTGGTCAAACCGTTTCGGAGTCTTGCCATTTTCACAAACACTTAGATAGACAAAATAATCAGAAACGGTCAAACTACAGGTTCATCATCCCACAGGACTGCAGTTAAAACCGTAGACTTTAAGTATGCTAAAACAATTCTTTCTCAGTGTTACGTTGCTACTGTTGTCAAAAGGGTGAGAAAATATAGAAGCTTAACACTGTTTGGTTATAAAACAGGTAACGTATTGTCTGAGAGGGAAGAAAAGAATGTGTAGTGCTGTTAGTGATCGAGTGTGAAAAAGTTTGCCAAGTTTAGATAAGTTTATTCTCTGGGAGTGAAAGATCACTGAGAAAAGCGGACGAAGGAAAATCGAAAATATTCTACATTCGGGAGATAAAGGAGATGCTTGACGCATTACAAGTAGTTGCTCATTTACAGATGCTTAGCTTTGTTAAGTCTCAGTGCTTTATGACTCACAGATCACATAAATTGAAGGGAACACGTTTCTAATTTTCATTCAAAGCGATTTCAATATCGGCTTGTTTAACGATGCAGTGTGTAATCGGTCAATCGGATAAATTGTGTTAATGACGCCCAAGGGAGGATATATCTCATTAATGATTCAAGCAACGAGGTAACAGCGAAACATTCAATTTTTCATTAATCAGTTTGATATCCTGGAACTTCACCCAATAGGGAAACGACAATCAGAGGCGATTTGTGAGCTGACAAACCTCCATTCACAAACGATCCGGGAACCCCTTTCCCATACTCCTAATCAGATTTGCTAGGGAACACACACCCCTTGGACTGGTTACTCGGCAACTTAATTTCCAGTGGAAGAGCGATCCTTTCCCCGCTTTCACTGTAAATCTACTTTTTCCTCCGTTCACCGAGTTTTTTCCGGGATGCTGGAAAAGCTCAGGAATTAGTTACGCACCAGCAATAGTCGGATTTATGTCCCCACCCACTCTTTTTTCTCTCACGGTCCCCCCTTAACTCGCTCTGGATCCATCTTTTCCAGCCTTCACTTACCCATTCAATTATCGATAGCCACCGAACTGCATTAACCAACTGCCTTTCGGTTCCCTTAATTCAAACTACTCAATACTAAGTACATCCTTCTAAGTATACATAATATATAAAATTAATTAAATTAAATTAATGATTTTTTGTTATAACTGATTTATGCCATTAAGGGAATTAGTAAAAATTACTTTAATTTTACTGAGTCTATTTTAAAATTTTCATATTTATTTACGTTTCTAGATAACTTTGAGAGATTGGTATTTTGCAACATTTTATCCCACTATAGATTAAGCTCTGAACTACAACATTGCTCACGTGTTCTCTAGTATAACAACAGATTTTCTGTATAGTATACAGTATATTTCATACAGTTTTATTAATTTTGTGAGAAACATCGAATCCAGCGGCCCTACATTCAAACCCGACATATAAATGGCCTTTTCAAAGACATCGGAACTCGGAGAGTCTATGTAACTTCGCAGTTGAAATGCCCTCGTAAAAAAATGTTTCTATTTTCTATCTCTATTTCGTGTTATGTGGGTAGCCATTTGGTGAATAAGATGGCTTGAGTTTTTTTAGCAACGTTACTAATTATTTTCCATCTACGAAAGTATATTCGTATCGTATGCAGGGCCTGGGCCAATCGTGCTTTTTTATCGTCTCAGTTCTCCTTGATGAGACATAAGCCACATGGAGCAGTATCGTCAGCGAACAGAATACATTATAAGAAACATCATAGTAGTTACATAGTGACCGAATTTGGGATTTTACAAGTAAATTCTTTTCAATTAAATAAGGTTTTGATTGAGATAAAAACGTCAGAATTACAAGTGGGGTTCGAACCCACGACCTTCGGCTAAATACGCCGCTGCTCTACCACTTGAGCTCTTGTGACTTCGATCCACTCGGACACAAAATTTCCATCCAAAGCCCACCTTTTGAATTTCCCCATTTTTTTTTCCATATTTCAAATATTGTGTAATCTATTTGATTCTCGGAGACAAATGAAATGGCCATGGAGAGCATTAGTGAAGTATATTTCATTTAGCTTATTACGTTTTATTAGGCTTCGTGGTCCGCTTGACCAAATAAATTCTTTTCAATTAATTAAGGTTGAGATAAAAAAGTTTAGCAGTGGTGTATTTAGCAAAAGGTCGTGGGTTCGAAACCTTCTTGTGACACTGAATTTTTTTATCTCAACCAAAAACCTTAATTAATTGAAAAGAATTTATTTGGTCAAGCGGACCACGAAACCTAATAAAATTACAAATATAGTCGAAATATTTCGTCTTTGGCTACGATCCCTTCTGGGAATTCACAACTAAGTGGTAATAATAGAAATCAGAACAAGATTATCTCCATTCAAAATTTATTTACGTATTTTTTATAAGCTCTTCTCTTGTTCTTTGTAAAATTTATAGTTGTTCACTACCTGAGGGGTTTTAACCACTAATCTGATCACTTTGTTCACTATCCGAAGGGTTTTAACCGGTAATCCGAACACTTTATTTTGAGTGATTTGTAAAACCCCAAGCGGGATTGAAGTACATACTCAGATTTATCAAGATTTGTTTAAAATTTCTGTGCAATACTTCTCAAAGAACGTTCCACTTTGTAATCAGTAAAAATTATAGGCTGATACGAGAATAAAGATAATTTATCTACGCGTCTCAGCATAAAAGTTGTGATATGTAACATTTGAAAACACTGTGTTTGTACGTACATTATCAATTAATTAATATATAATAAATTATGGTGAATTGGGCGTGAGTGAACTTTTGATAAACATGGTATTTTCTATCGGAAAAATAATTAATATGTGCACGATATATAAAATGCAGTAAAGTAAAAACTAAAGGATACACCCTCCGATCAGCAAACGACTGCAAATATAATTTATTTAAATAATTAAATTAGTGCAAAAATAGTGTCTTTTTTCGTACTTGTTCGTTATCTATATCGCAACATTATAACTTTCACATTTCATATTTTCATACTTTTTTATGTAATAGTCTGTTTACTAAGTTGGTTGTTGAATTTGTTTAGAGTTACTGTCTTCGTTGCTTAAAATTGGAATAGCAAACGCATCATCAACTGTCTCATATAACTATCTGAATTTGGAATGAGCCCTGTTGGGCAAATAATAGAACTTATTTATGGAAGTTATTTTATGGGTCATTTCATTATAATTTATAAAGCTTTCGGGGGATGTTGCGTCGTGTTTGATCAAACATCAAGCTCGATTTAAAAAATGGGAGTTTCGTTCTAAGAAAAAGTTACATTATTGTTCGATTTGTTCGAAAGTTAGGGTGCTTCGTGGGTAGGGCGAAAGAAGGAAAAGAACGAGGGAGAAGGAGGCATCTCTTTAAGTACTTCTATCACCCAAATATGACCATAGGTATATATATCTTTCTAAAGCATAATGGCTTTGCTACAGGATATCTTCTCCTATTTCCTGTTGTATATTATCCGGGCGGTCGCACACTTGCTCCTCATCCCCCTTCATTTTTCCAATAAGTTTAAATGCCTACTGAATTCCGTTTATTGTAAGTTGAATAAACCTTTTTTGTTATGATTTTAATATCTAAAATGTACAAGCAAAACGTTTTAACATATTTTTGTTTACCAATGACGGAGGTAATTAATAAAGAATTATATATTTATTTTATTACTTTGGTCGATTGGACTCAGATTATCTGCATGGATATTATTAAATTAGACAATAACATGAAAATCTCTTCTGTTCATGGTTTGTACATTCAGAATTACTAAGCGTGTCAGCTAAAATTATAAAATGAATAAAATAAGTGTAACCGGGATGTATTTTTTAGGCAGGAAACTGTTCAGCGTTTACGAAAGAAAAAAGAAGAGATCTGAAGTTCAGTTGAATTTCAATTCATAACGAAGCCGTTGGTATCAATGTTTGGAAGGCGAAATCCGAGGGAAACGGGAAGGGTTTGTTCATCACAGGAAGAAAAGAGGGTGGCAAACGCTTTATTGTCCTCAACATATTGCCCCATTGCAATAATTCATACCTGAAATCCTCTGCAAATGGACTAACCGAGAATCACACCTCCCTCTTTAACTCAACTCATATTTCCTCCTGAAACCATTCCCTATATTCGATTTTCATGGACCGGTAAAAACTGATATTTGAAAAGAACCTATTTCAAACAAACTTCTTAAATCTGTAACTAGATCATATTACGACGTTTATCTTGTATCCAAACCTGAGGTTTAAATGCAAAGTTTTTAAAAAGATCTTTTGAAATATGGTTGTTTCAGTATAAGTAATTATTAATCACGATATTCAAAAAAAAAAGAACAATTAACATAACTGTTTTTTATATAAATAATGTTTAAGCTTTTAAATTTTTTATAACTTATTTGGATGCGTTCATTATCTTCATTATCAAACATTATCTTCATTGTGCCAACGTTTCGATATTTATTGAGATCATCTTCAGAGCTCAAAGTGTTTGTTTTCCGTGTAGAGTGCCACTCAACACGATAGACAAGAGTGACACATCTATACGGAAAATAAACACCTTGAGTCCTGAAGATGATCTCAATAGAGATCGAAACGTTGGCACGATAAAGAAAACGTTTGTCAAAAACCTACGTCTCACCAGATCGCATCTCACGATCCCCGAATAATCGTTAACTAACGGCCACTAAAGTCCACACATTTTTTATTACATTTATCCTCATATTAGTTAAATAACATATAATGTTTTAATTTATTTTTTATTTTGGGTTAAAGTTTAGTTATAAAGTTAAAGTACTAATTTAAAAGAGAAGAAAGGAAACACGCAAAAATACACACAACGTTCATTTATACAAAGAAAATCTAATCCCAAGCTATCTCCAAATCCAGGAACATGTCGAGCTGGAAGACAAACGCACCAACATTACGCTAAACAAACATACTTGCCCGTCTCTATATGTTAACGGTAAAGAACTACCAACGTTACGCAAGTAAAATACTTAGGTCTACATTTAGACAGAATCCTCACACAAGACTCAAACGTGAAGAACTAATTATAAGATTTGGGCAACTGGGAAGACTTACAGGATCGAAATCAGACATGGCGGAAAAAGCACTTTCCATATTTTTGTCTGTTGAAAATGTTAGATAACTACTAACAGATTTGTTGTTCACAACGATCTGGATTTCGAGCATTAAACCCTCATCATCAGGTTGAAAGAGTTACAGATACGTCGCTCGACATGAAATGTAAGAGTGATCCCGTCGATCCACCGTTGTAAACAATAAATCTATGAGTAAAACCACAAAAAAGTGAATCTACATACCCCACCGTCATAATTTCTATTCTAGAATAAACTATTTCGGTACAAAACATTAATTCGATCTATTTGGATATACTTAGTTGTTGGGTACGATAAAGTCGTATACACCCGATGAAACCTAGCATTCTAATTAAACGTCCTCAGAAGATTTCGCCAAATTCTTTAGTGTGTCTCCAACTTCACTATTCACAATAAACGTAACTTTCCATTTGTCAAAAAATAGATCAGCTCCCACTTTCTCAAGTTTCAACCTTTCAGCCCATCATAAGCCTTCTGCTCCAGCTCTCTCAATTACCTTCTATCCCAAGAACCCTCCACGTTGCAATCATTGGCTGACTTCTCATTACATGTATCCTCTGGGTGCAGTACTGCCCTATTATTAGTGTTTTGGCCGTTATTTTATAGGATCAAGAACAATTTGTAATGTTTACAATTCTTGTACAGGATACAAATAAATATTTAATTATATAAAGAATGTTTATATTCAATAAATTTGGTAAATAATTAATGAAATAATATTTAGTAATTTAATAAAACTATTAACCTATGTGATTTGAAATTATCCGGGATGGTATGTACTTTATTTTTTATTATAAGCGTTTAATTACCTTTATTAAATTAGTTAGTTTAATTTACGAGATATTTATGGTGCAATGTGTATATTGTTGTATTGCAACTATAATAATTTATTGGTTTGATTGCAGCATCCTACAACTGTTGCAGGTCATTAACGAGGATTAATTAACCTAAAGGTAGCTATTTCGTTTATTTTTATTCATATATAATTTTTTCATATATTTTTACTAATTAGACAATTTTAACTTGTTCCAACTTTTGATTTATCATAATCACACATATAGATAAACTTATAAAAGTTAAAAAGTATCGTACATATCTTATATACAAAAGTGTAGATATTATTTTTTCTTTTGAAATATTTAAAAAAGTTGGGACAAAAAGAGAAAAAAAGTGCTTTACCTGTTTAAAAGCATTAAAATTTTGTTTGGAAAAAATTTAATGATTTATTTCTGTTTGATTGTTTATTACACTTGCAATTTATTATAAAATAACTATAAACCGATACGTCGAGACTAGGCAAATCAGTATGATTATACGTATCTTGAAAAATTTATTTAGGTAATTATGTTTATTAAGAAAAGATACACCACATAAAATGACGCACAAGCCAATTATATTATATTGGAAAAAGTACAACTTTAACCCAATATAACTAGATAACTGTACGTTTATAAGAGAATACCAAAGGAATAAGAAGAAGCCTTTTGCCAATTGAGTCTGAAATGTCATAGCCTTTCATGGTTGGACCGGTTCTACCTAATGGAACCAATATAATGGGTAGTGTCGCCTCTCTCTTCCTACTTGTCGTTTGATCTATAACAATGTCCTTACTCAAAAGAGAGATCTGTTTCGCTTTGGAGGGCTAACAAATTTAACAGAGGAGGATGGGCCGTTCAATGTAGGTACTTTATCCTGGCGGGAATCAACGAAAATGACTGTTGTAAAATTAACAAATCACATTGATTTATACAATTCAAAGTACGTAGTAGAAATGTGTAGAGATTAGTGACCGTTAATCGATAATTATTCAGATATCGTGAGCTGCGGTCTGGTGTGACGTAGGTTTCAGAAAAGTATTTTCTTTATCGTGCCAACGTTTCGATTTTTTATTGAGATCATCTTCAGGGCCTGGGATTTACAACATTCTTCTGAAACCTACATCACACCAAACCGCATCTCACGATATCTGAATAATTAAGTACGGAATAGAAATGACAGCAATCATATGAAAAACCGAGTTTTCGATTATCCAGGCTTTTATAATATATCCCCTGATTTCTAAAATGTATTGAGGCAGTTTTGAATTGAAAAATTGTTGTATATAAATCGTACGTTTTCACGTTTTTCCGACGGTAAGAGATAATTTTATCTTCTTAAAAAAAAAAAAAAAGTTTCATAGAACACATGTAAACCCAGTCGCAGCTACGCCAATATCATTAATCAAATTCAATATCGATAACGTACATATATCATCATCACATCACACAAAACATATAATATAACATGTAAGACAATCATCACATTCCACACATCAAACATTTCTACATAGTCTAATTATTCAACAATTTGGCATTCCTTTCCCTAATTATCCCCGTCTATATAATCCTGAAAGGATAATCTGACTGAACCATTACTGACTATTTTCCATCGTCGTTTCCTTTCACCTCAAAGAAGCCAATCCCTCGTATAAAAATATCTTTCTATTCCCGCCCTTCAAAATCCATCGTATAAACATAAATCAGCAATATCTCACTGGCTCTCTCAACACGACACGCAAGAATGGCACAATTGCACAGAAGACAAACACTTTAAGTGAGTTAAACTACTTTGATTGAACATAAAAAAGAATATATTTTGCATTGTATAAATTCACTTTTTTCCACATCCTACATGCATTTGTTAAATTTAAACAATGTCCTAAAATCCCAGTCCCTGAAGGCGATGTCAATAAAGATCGAAACATTGGCACGATAAAGAAAATGTTTTGCTGAAACCTACGTCACACCAGACCTCATCTCACGATCTCCGAATAATCATCGACTCACTAATCACCACACATTAATATTAATTTTATCTCGGTCAGTAGTTATCTCTCCTTATTGGGAAGTAGAATAAATGAGCATTTATAAACCGATCTTAATTGAAATGAAGAAAGTTATAAAAATATGTAAGATTAGGTTAGGACCATAAAGAATATTTTAACGGTTCAAAAAATTAGCCGACTAAACAACAAAATGAACATGTAAAATTCCTAGTCTCGTCGCCATTAAAAGTCTATCTTGTTATGAAGGATTTAGACCATTCTACAAAGTTCCTATTGAAATTTTAGTAGCCATAGAAAGTCTCCCGTCGGCTCGTAAGCAAACTTGGATTTAAACATGAGTGAATTGATTAATAAAAGGAGGCAATTTACAGAGGCGAGTCTAGCAAAAGTGCATTTGCGAAAGGAGGTGGGGCTGGAAGTATTAAACAGAAATGTACTTTCTCCCTATTCCGCTTCGTCTCCGTTTCCTTTGTAAACCCTTTTCTCCCTCAAAAAGAATGTAATGGGATTGGCTGCCCCCTTCTCACCCTGGGACACCTGTCACGATCAACGAGCTGTGCTATTACTGCAATCCAGGACCACTCTGCTTTTGTGTATGTTAATTTTTTCTTTATACAATTTAATCCTGTATAATCAATCATCATTCAATCTTTCAACTGCAACTAGTTAACCCTTCCCCTTAGATTGTATAACGGTACGATTTAAAAAAGACAAAAAGAAAACTTTTTCAACATCTACAAGCAAATGTAAATGTAAAATTATTAGTAAGCATACTTAATAAGAAAATACTAATTATGTGGGTTGTTTATGGGCCAACAAAATCTTTGGTCATCGCTAACCCTTTGGAAATTTTTATTAACCTTTCTTGTTAACCTGCAACTATTGAGTGTCTCGATTTGTTTTATCCTCTCTGTTTTTGTATGAAAAATAAGACGATATTCTAAAGTGCTAGCGTCTCATTTGTACTTCAGGTTGTCAACTACAACTAACAAGTAAATAACAATACTCAACTTGAAACTGGACCGAAATATAGGTCGCCAACCACAAATTTCAATCTCAATCCGTTCCAGGCACATGCCATTTTAAAGTTATTTTCGAAAAAGACACGCTTTTTGAAATAAAACCACTTTTGCTCTCAACGTTTGACCACACTTTTGAAATCAACAAATCACAACAATAATTTTTTTAATTATAAAAGTTGCTGGAACTGTCCTTGTCCTTGGAAAACACACTGTCGATATCTGGTCAGCACCCTTTGAATACCCTCACCGTTGGCTCTCATCTCTTCATATGATTTCCGAAGCCTTGCGTCAGGTAGTTTCTACCCTAAATTCGTACCCTGGACACTTTTAATTTAAGCCTACCCAACACATGAACATTCTGCGGCGTCAAATCTGGGCTTCGGGTCGGCCAACGCACTCTCCATCCTTCTTCTCAGACAATGTTGATAATAAGCCAGTTCGTTTTATCTCGCCACTATGCGCTGGACACCGCCCTATGTCACCATAGTTCTTCTTCTAGTAGCACTTCTTCGAGAATTGCTGTACTTATATCACCCTGTAGATCATTAAAAGTATTTGAATTTAAGCGTCAGTTAAAAAAAAGGCTGTGTCATATGCTACCCACAAACTCCTAACCACACAATCACACTGAACTAATGCTGGAAGCGGAATTCCCTCACGCCATGAGGATTGTCATGAAACCAGATGTGAGAGGTGTGTGAGTTGAAAATCCCCATTGTCTCATCTGTATTGCGGTACTGAATAAGATACAACATTGTATATATTTAACAATTTCTATACCCCTGAGATACCTTTCGCTGTGCCCTAAGTGTTGGTTCCGATGATATACCAAAATATTGTTTGTACACGTCAAGCCTTCTAAAATTGAGAATGGGCTAATGCTCCCGTTCTATCCTCGCATAACAAGAAAAATGCACAAAATGTAGTGCTTTAAAAAATACGACAAGCTTAATGTCAATGAACAAAATTAAATTACTAAGTTATTATAAAAATATAAGCGGATAATATTTATCAGAACAGTATTAACTATTATTAAACATTAAATAAATAATTATGAGCTGTGGGTATTAAAAGTAATGATTAAAATCAGCGTGATCATATTTATAATGAAGATAATCGTCTTAGCAACTTATTTTAGATACACAATTCCTTTTATTTTATCGTGGTTCTGCAACCATACAAAATGCTGGGGTTGAGGCATGTCTGAACGCCAAATACGCTAGAAAAATTGTTCTAATTCTCAAGAGGCCAGTTAGGCATGTGTTGTTTTCGTTCATGAAAACCCCCAACATTCCGTATGACAAAGATTATATATTGAAGTTTACTTATTTGGGTGACTGGCAGTAAGTATCGAACATTTCAGTAGGTGTTTCTACGTAACAAATGATTTCCTATATAAGCCCTGTCTTAATCTCAACAGTATAGAAATAATTTCAATTTTATTTTTCCTCTTAGGTCTTGCTTGTAACTTCAGAATTACGTACTATAGAAAAATCTGGTTTATGCCACCTTTAAAAACGTTAAAGTGGTTCTAAGAAAGTTCATTTCAATTGCAATATAATAAAATCCTTTCAGGACTATCCTTCACATCTACCTTTTTTCTTCCAAAAAACGTAAATATTTGTGTATTTTTATGTCTAATTCAATATTACAAAATTATACAATATTAATTTTTGGAAATTTTTTGATGGTGTTACCAATAATCAAAAGTGCCCAAGCTTTTCGCAACCTTAAGTCTTAAATCTGATCGATAATAGTTGTACTCTTCATCGAAATTAATTTTTGTAATTATTAATTTTTGTTTTATATTGTTTAAATAGTACTATTGTAAATTAATATTAATTAATTAAAATTGTAAAAAAGATTGTAATATTGATATTATGATTTTTGTTGTTGTCAGCTATCATTAATTCAGTGGCTTCGGGCCAATGTAAAATTTTGCTTTTTATTAGTGCAAGGGAGGAAAGGGGTTTTGAACTTTATTATTAAGACAACATAATAGTACAACTTATAAGCCAAGCTCAACCGATGTTTTCCCTCTTTCTATTTCTGTCGTATGCTATTGTCCCCGAGAGGGTGGGATTCTGCGGCGCCAGGAGTAGACGTCGCCATCTTGGATCAATCAGGGCTCAGCATCCTGAGCCGAAGACTTTTCACGTTATAAACACATGTGACATGTACGATGTTTCGTTTTATGCGTTTACTAATGATTTGGATGCTGGCCCTTTTTATGTAGCGGAGGAGATTTTTATTATTTTTTATTTATTTTTTATTTTTTATTTTATTTTTTATTTTATATTCATTCCCGAAATCAATAAATTTGTAAATTAACCGAACAAAGAATAAAATATTTGAGGTACTTCAATCATGCCCGGTTCGTATTGACAATGTGCTACAAAATAATTATTAACAAAATTCCAAAAATTATTCTCTTTAACCTTGTAGTTTAATGTATCACAAAAAGCCGCTCCATACACGAAGTTGTAACTTTCTTTCCACAATAATTACCAAAACATACAGGCCTACTGAAACCCATCTGACCCAATAAAAACCAAGATGGTAGGTACGAATCAAACAATAGGTCTGTCAATAGGTAACCTTGCAGACCACAAGAAGAAATTTCGCAATTTTAACAATGTTTAATACTGGCCAAAATAACCATAGATCCATATTTATTCTCGTTAATCTACTTGCTCAAAAAAGTCTAAGTGTACGATCTATAAACGGCTATAATTTATATATGAATTTTTCCCCTTACAAACAGCAAGGTTATAGTATGAATACTGATCATGGTTTCTTTTCTGCATTATTATCCATTGCATTTTTAATTATAGTAAACGGTTTAAGTTATTTGACCTTAGAAATGTTGCTAATCCACTAGGTTAACGAAAGTTTTCAAGTTTGAAAAGATTAAATACGTTTGTACTATAATCATGAAACCACTACATTTTCAATTGGCCGAACTATTAACGCTACTAGAAATGTATGTACTGATTAGCCGAGTCATTTACAAGTCTGTTAACCCCTTCTACTTAATTTTGCTAGTTAATTAACTCTAATGAACAATGCGTATAACCAACATGTTTTATAGTATAGTTAAACCACTACAGGTCGATAGAAGTTTTATGGTAGCTAAACTATTCGTAGAACCAAATACAAAACGTCAATTTCTGGTTTCACAAAAGCCTTTATTGGATACAAAATTATGTATTCATCAAGTATTATCTAACCCTTTATATAATAATAATAATAATCAAACAATATATACTTGTTAATCGTTTAGTGAGTTAAACTACAATACTTCAATCTAAAAATTATTCTACTTTATATACTAGAATAAATAAATAGCCAAAAGACTTTACACTAGTGTCAGAATTTCATGTATTCAGAATATATAATTGAATAAGAAGTTAGTCATAAATAAATAATGATATGGAACCAACAATGCACAATTTATCGCTTTTTCACTGAAGTTTTAATTTGTGCAATAACGTATTACAGACGTTATATTAACTTCTAGTTGGACATAACATAGCTTGCGTGGATAAACCGAAAGAAATAGACATTAGACTAATAATTAATAAAATTCTCGCTCAAGGAATTTTAAGAAAAAAGTTGTTTAAGGTTAAAAAAGAGTTTAAATTAATACAATATAAAAAGCATTTTGTTAAAAATTAAATTTTATTTAATTTTTTTACAGAAAAAAAGGTTTGGTATTTTGTATTTATGGCCCACATTAATTAATTTCACTTTGACGGCCAGGACCGCGCTGTGGGTCGTCAATAAAATGGCTAATTAGGCAGTTACACATTTGAAACGGAACGATAACGAAAGATGAATTTTAATGCGATAATGTTGTCTTTGAGGCTGATTGTGAAAGATATTTAATTTTATTATTTGTTTCTCTTTCGGTTGAAAGGGCCAGAAAATTGCGGCCGAAGCATATTCATATTTCATGGGGTGCGGGAATGAAATTTGCATTTTGAGTTAATCTTCTAGCGCTTATATTTCACCCGGCTAGGTGTCATTCCTGCCTTCTATCAAATCACCGGCGCAATATCAATTACCAAATGCACCAGTTACGTTACCAAAAGGACTGATTGAAATTTGATGGGAAGTTGGTACACGCACTTTTCCTTGTCTAAACAGTTTGAAGCTGGAGTTTTTTTCCGGAGTACTTCTCGCCTAATTTCCTCATGGTAGAAGGAGCTTATGTGAGTAATGATAAGGGCTCGTTGGGAAAAGTGGATCAATATTGTTGTTGGACCTTGTGTTTTCTTTTTTTAATCTTTTTTCAGACTCGACGAGTGTGGATATACCCAAAATCTTGTTGACTTCTCGTTTATATGGTACGATTTCTTTTTCTTTCATGGATAACTCATATTACAAGATCATCATTAATCTATAAACCTGATGGGCCGAAATCTTTCTTATAAATAATGCAGGTTATATAATAAGAGCAGGGATAGAATATTTTTTATAAATTAATCGTTGTTACTGTAACACTTGATTATATTAATAATTGTATCTGAATGAAACACAGATTTAACTAGTAAAATACAAAACATGATATTTGATGGTTAATATATTTTTATGCCCAAATAAAATTTTTTAAATTAGTCTCGTAACGTGAATATAATGCCTTGGTTTATGCAATAGTTCAACCGAATAAGACAAAGGGTTAACAAATGGATTAACCTGAAGAGTTTTAACGACCATATTACTTTATGGTTATGCTCGTGGACATTTCCTGCTATGATTAAACAGAATATAACTTGGTTTTCCACAAACATAAAACGCTAACTGAATTATATATACACAAAGCAAACATATACGTTAGTGGTGTTCATATAATATAGAGATCATATCACTTCTGTTAAAATTCGAAGCCTTTTGTTGTTCTAATGGATTACCAGATCGGTACATACTTGGTTCGTCAAATTGTAGTAACTATGGTAACTAGTTGTTCAACCAAATGAATCTGCGGGTCACGCTAGCGGTTCTAGGTTCAAATCCCGGTGCGGCTTACTCATGAAACATTAATTAAGAATAGTATAAATGAAGTATATTTTCTTTTATTTCAAATTGGACAGTTACTGTTCGTTAGCTCTTACATTAAAAAATACTTTAACATTAACATATGTATAATTATTGAGATATCGTGAGATGCAGTCTGGTGTGATGTAGGTATCAGAAAAACATTTTCTTTATTGTGCCAACGTTTCGATCTTTTATTGAGATCATCTTCAGGGCTCAAAGGGTTTGTCTTCTGTGTAATTTTGCCATGTCGTGTTGAGAGTGCCTAACGGTCACTAATCTCTACACATATGTATAATAAATTTCTACTTCTATTTTATTTTTATTTATTTTGTTACAAAAGTTCGCAACAGCAGAGGTTATATCAACCTCGGGGTGCCGGTGTTTTTGAAAAAAGCCCATTTGCAGTATGTCGGGTTCGAATGCAGGGCCGCTGTATTCGAACCCCTGACCTCTACCTTACAGTGATGAGCGCCGTGTCAACGCCTAAGCCGTTGCGGCCACCGACGCCCCTTCTATTTTATTTGTTTCCACATATTTATGGATGTTTCGGTAAAGGTGTTGGGTATTCTGCTAATTGGCAGGTAGCACTACAATTTTCCTCCGCCTCCTTCCCGATGTCCCGACGTCCATTTTACAGCTTTGCCCCCCCCCCCCCCAACAACAACAACAACAAAGATATTTTTGAGTCTTCGACCTCTTCTGTTAGGAATCGTTGGAAAAGGGCTAATTTCTTGAGATCTACGGGGACGGTAAGAACCTAAATCCGGCACATGGTAGAGGAAAATTTTTTTTTCATTGCGTGCGGTGTAAGTAAAGCACAATTAGAGTTATTGATTGATGGGAAATTAAGTATACATTAGTAAATCTGTTGCAATAAAAATGCCAATAATTGAAAAAAATCGATTATATCTATAAGAGGTCTTATTAGACATCCCTTTTTGGAATATATTAAAGTATAATGTCAAATGGATAAGACCTCAATTTATACATAATATACTCGGAAGAACATGCTTCATCAATCATTCACGTCTGAATATACTGCACGAGTTATAAAAAAGTGTATTTGCCCTTCCGCTTGTGATGTTCGGTCCAACGAATCCTCCCTTTGATATATGTATGACGAAATAAATCAATTTTTTCAAGTAGAGACAGAAATTGAGTGTTTTAGACTAATATTTAATAAAAACTTTATTTTTCGTATTACTTGGTTTATTTTTGTATTGCAAACTTTGAACTAAGGCAGGAAGTTTGGAAACTTTTCTACTAAAACGGTAACTACTCGAGTTAGTTGGACGAGACCAGGGCAAGTTCCTTAAGGAGAGGAGACGCCTTCTAATGCAACAATAATAACGTTGATATAACCCGCAGAAAAGACCTCTCCGACCATGTCAGATATAATACAATAGTTCATAAGAAAATAAAGTAATAAGTAAGTAAATAAGCTAAGGGATTTTGAAATTCAGCGACTAATATCCTGGTTTTATCTTGATAAATTTTTTATTAAGACTTATATAAGCAAATGGTATAAATTTTTTGGCTCTAAGAAAACAAATTCAATTGTCCTCTTCGAAACTTTCGACTTATTTTAAAGTCATCATCAGACCCTATATTAATTACAAATTATGAATACGTATTGCAACAGTGAATTTAACAATTGATATGTAGATTTTAATTGTCGAAGTAAAAAACTTAAAAATTTATAATATAAACCGCTACAAACTACTTATTGTCTCATTTAAGTGTTTTAGAAATTTAATGATCAACAACTGTAAATGAAGATCATTCAAACCAGCATTAACATTTATATTAAATATCTCAAAGTTATTGCTTTTAATGCAGTATACCTTTGCAATAACTGCATAAATGTATTATATTATTCGTGCATAAAGTAAGGATGTACATTTTTTACTACATTCAATTTTTAGTTTTAAGTGTGAGATGTATCGACTACTTGTTTACTCGCGAATAATCTGATCTCGGTATCGTATGAATAAAACAATTAATTCATTTATTATCTGTGGAGCTTTCGATATATTTCAAGCCTACATAATTACAAATTAGAACATCAACAATATGAACAATTACAGATTAATAATTCAACAGTCAATTCACTATGTATATAAATATAACAAAACAATCTTAAAGATTCCTACAAATTTGTATGATTATGGTTTCACATCTTTCTGAAGATAGACACAGTCTTACCATTGCTAAGGAATGGAAGACTAAAGCTTGGCAGCTTGGCAGATAACTTTGAAATTTATTTTTTCATCCACTTGACCGTACCGATTATTCGTGAGTAAAAACGTGGTCGATACATCTAACAGTTTAAACTGAAAATTATAAAATTATTCATCTAACACTTTAAACAGCAACTTGGTATTATAGTAAATCATCAAGGTAGTATCAAGGCCATTTTCAAAACATATTATAAATTTATGGACTTTTTTCAGTTCATAAACAGTTCAAAATTCCTTTATATTAGGTAATTATAAAGGGTAATAGTGTTATTACGGAGTTAAACTATGCCCTCGAGACCTTCTCACAATGGACAAAGAACCTGGGATTAGCAGTGTCAAAGCAAAAGAGCGCTGCAATGATAATATCCCGAAGAAGGAAACTAGTTCAACCAAAGCAATTACAGTTAGGCCCCTATAAGATCAAGGCCTATCCCACCTAGTAGGAGTAACTATTGACCGCAAAATCCTATGGAAACCATACATGGAGTACGTCGAGAAGAATGTTGAAAAAGCAATGAATATAAACTCCTGCTCAAAATTAACGCACCACCTTAATTTTTAAACAGAAATTCTTTTTAGAGAAATCCAGCTAAATCTCTTCATGTTTATTCTCTTTTTTATGCTTCACAATCCCACAAAAGTAAACAAGAATTGTTTACAATCGTGTTAATCCGCTTTGAAATGGATTTGGTAAGATACACAAGAGTTTCCTCCTGGTTTATTCCTCAGTTTCACTGCATCTGCTTAACAGACACCATTTCTTTTGGAAGTTTAAACTTTAATTTAGAACTTATGGCGCCCATAAGACATTTGAGTGAGCGTGAAGCCGTCAGAGCGATGACTCTTCTTGAGGAGGGCTACAGCCAGCGACAAGTTGCAAGAATAATTGGATGTCACCATACCACCATCGGAAGAACTCTCCAACGGTTCAATGAAACTGGCAGCAACACACGGAGGCCTGGACAAGGACGTCCAAGAGCAACGACCGAGAGGGATGACCGATTTTTGCGCTTACATGCCCTCAGAACGAGGCAGGTGACAAGTTCGGAAATGAGTAGCCTCCTTCAAAGCACCAGGAATGTCTCAATTTCGGCTCCCACTGTTCGAAGAAGGCTGAATGAGTTTGGCTTGAGCAGTAGACGGGTTGCTTCAGGGCCACTACTGACCAGAGACCACCGAGTAGCCAGGCTGCGATTTGCCCGGGATCACCTCAACTGGAGTTTTGATGCCTGGAAGAGAGTTTTATTTTCTGACGAAGTTAGAATCGCTCTTAATTCTCCAGATGGTCGTGCTCGGACATGGAGACGAAGTGGAGAAAGATTTGCTCAGTGCAATATTATTCCTCGCGTCGCCTTTGGTGGAGGCTCCATCATGTTCTGGGGAGGTATCAGCATGGAGGCCCGCACAGAGTTAGTCGTTGTTCCAGGACGGTCTCTAAATGCACCAAGGTATGTGGAAGAGATCCTCCAACCTCATGTAGTGCCTTTCGCTAGGAATATTGGACAAGGCTTTTTATTCATGCAAGATAACGCTAGACCTCACCGTGCGAGATCGGTGGAAGAATTTTTAAATGAACAGAATATTGAGCGGATTGAATGGCCAGCTCGTAGTCCTGACCTCAACCCTATTGAGCATATCTGGGATCAGCTAAAAAAAAGGATTAGGAGCCGAATACAACCTCCTAGCAACCTTTCGCAACTGCGCCAAGCGGCATTGGAAGAATGGGAGAATATTCCACAAGAAAGGGTAAAAAACCTCATCAACAGCATGAGAAGACGCCTGGATGCAGTAATCAAAGCCAGGGGAGGCAACACCAGATACTGAGTAATTAAATTTGTGTTTGAACTTAAATGAAAATTTTTGACCTTTTCAGTCTTTTTTATGGAATATTTTTTAATAAAGTTTACCGTCCTTTTCTGCTTTTCATTTTCATTTGTAATGTTTTATTATTAATAACCTACAATACTAAAAATAAAAATAACGTTCAAAAAACACCTGAGAAAAACATATGGTGAAATATTGAAGTGGTGCGTTAATTTTGAGCAGGAGTTTATTAAGATGTACATCTAAAGTTAAGTATGGATCCCCCAAGCATTGGGTTAATGATGTACCTTGCCCTTATTCTCGTAGGAATTGATTATGGGTGGATAGTCTACGGCAGTGCAGCCAAATCCCATCTAAAAACTCGAAACGGTCCAACACAGGGCAATAAGGCTTTGCCTTGGGGCATTAGGATCTTCACTTACTGATTCCCTCAAGGTAGAGGCCAATACGGAACCGCTGCATCTGAGAAGTCATCGACTAGCGACAAAATTCCTAGCTACTCGAATGCACGATCCCAACCATCCTGTAGTTATGGGACTGGATGCCTTGGCGGTCACTGCCCTTATTTTAGCCCCCCTAGAGTTAAGCCACCTTTACTTGAAACTCATATGAAAATGAAAAGCATCTGTCTGGGAAAAATCATCCGCTCGTCAAACACGAAACTCCATTGGCTTATTCCACTCTTCGCACCTAAGGTTATAACGTGCCTACAAGAATTTAAAGGTGAACAGGACTACATTAATGGGGTACGGGCCGCAATACTTAACATAAACAATGACTATTCCAGGCAGTTTAAACTCCCACTCTGTGTACGATCTTTTCCACTGTAACTATAGCCATGAGGGAAGCTATTAAATACATTAAACAGACAAAACCAGCCAAGACCATAATTTGTTCGGAAAGCCTTAGTGTTCTGACGGCCCTGAAGAAAACAGATACTCCTGAAGAAACCATTACCCTAGAGATCAAAAACATTTTGTCAGCGTGTGGAAGCGGTTTAGCTATCCATCTAATCAGGGTCAAAGGCTGTAATAACAATCGATTTAACCAGCGGGTTGATGCATTGGCAAGAGCGGCTGCTCTATCGGGAAAGGACATCAAAGAGATCTCCGCCGGGGACATTGTATCGCACAATAGGGTCTAATGACGCAAGAAATGGCAAAGCGAGTACGAACAATCATCCAAAAGCAAAGGCATCTGGTACTCTCAACCAAACATATACTCAAAGTATAGCTCAAAGCGATAAGCTCCGGACTGGGTGATGGTGTTGGACTTTTCCATGGGTAACTTTACCATGTAAGGTTTTTATCCACCACCATATGGAACAGCCTGACATGTTGAGGATCTCCCCGCTACAAATGGAGAGCCCAGGTGTCCTTTCTGGCCGGTAGCATCAAACAATGAATATTGATGACTAGATTTACACTAGTTCAAGGCAAAAAAAAAAAAATTGTTCTTGAAAATGTTGGCACTGAGTCGGTTATCAAAACCTTTGAAACCATCTATTATTAAATTAATTATATAGATTTATAGACATCTTTAAGATTGTTTTGCCCTGATGATGGCCTTAAAATAGGTTCCAAGCTTGGCAGACAACAATTGAATTTTTATTTCCAACCAGACTATGCCGAAATTATTTGAGAATTAAAAAAATGGTCTATTTAAAAGTTTAAATTTATCCCACAATTAAACTGAAGACAAACACTTTGAGCCCTGCAGATGATCTCAGTAAAGATCGAAACGTTGGCAGGAAAATGTTTTTCTGAAACGTTCATTACATCAGACCGCATCTCACGATTTCTGAATATTTGTCCTTAAAATCTGGATTTCAATAAACTATCAGCTATCAGTGTTACATTTTTTATTTATAATGAAATGATGTCTAGAAAAATCATCAAACCTCACATATTATATACTTATACGATTGTCGTACTGCTACATTTATAGTATACTTTATGCAGTAAATCGTTTTATAAATTATGATTAATACATTATTAATTGTCACATAATAAAATATTAATTTTTTACATTTTCCTGAATACATGAATAACTGTCACATTGTAAAATAGTAATTTTATACATCATAATTAATACATTATTAACTGTCACAGATTAAAATGGTTATTTTATGCTCACTAATTTCGTGGTACGCTTGACCAATTAATATATTACATTTAATTAAGGTTTTTTGGTTGAGATAAAAAAAAGTCAATTGCGCGAGCGGGATTCGAACACACGACCTTCGGCTTGATACGCCGCTGCTCTACCACTTGTGCTATCGTGACCTCAGGTTGTTGAGGTTATCTTCTACAACTAAAAAACCTTAATTAAATGTTATTTTATATATTATCATAAATGCATTATTAACTGTTACATGGCAAAATATTAATTTTATACATTATGATTAATACGTTATTAATTCTCACATTATAAAATAGTTATTTTATACATTAACATTAATACATGTAAAAAAAATAAAATATCTAATAACCATAATTTAATATGAATACTTAAAAATTATTCTACTACTCTATGTACTATGCAAACAATATAATGTTTTCCATAATTATTATATTTGGACATAAATAAGGGAAAGTTATTTGATTTGCAAAGGAAAGAAACCGCTGATACGCTTCTACATAGTTAGAAGTTGGATTAAAACGTCGCAATTCTGTTAAATTTACTTCAGCGGTTTCCCTTGACAGCGGGAAATCGGCCACAGTCGCAACGTGCTCCAATTCAACAGACCTAGTTCATTTTATTTCTTGTTGTTTTCACTTTTAAATGGAATTTAGAAAAGAAGGACAAGTGTATTTCAAACTATTTAACTATTTTTATCGTTATATTGATTTCAATATACTTTTTTAAAAATAGAGATCCAAGAAATCATTCAATTATGATGGCTTGAAAGAAAATTCACCACACAAAAAAAAAAGAAGAAAAACAACGGGAAAATCAGATTAAAATAGGAATAACAGTTTATTTTCTAGTTTTGCTCTTAATTGGCGAAGGGAGTTAAGTAAAGATAGTAAATAAGCGATCGGATTTCGTCTTGTCAAACAGAATCGCATTCTTCAACAAGAGCTGCTCAGTGATTGTTGGTGCGGCGAACGATGTTCGTCCCGTCTGTTTATTACTTTCCATAAATGTTCTGCAGGGTTCACATCAGGAGAAAGTGCTAGCCAATTCATAACGTTAATCCTTATTTTCTCGTAATGGGGGATCTACTCTTACTGCACTCGATCTACATGAGGTCGAGCATTGCATTGCAATAATACGAAGTTGGAGAGAATGGGACAACAGTCTCCAGAAGAAATCCCTGTACGTCCCTTAATGCAATCAAAGATCCATTTTGTATGTTAATCATGGTCGTTGATTCCACCCATATCGTAACTGATTTCATTGAAAAGGCTGCGGTTCTCGCAAGGCATGCGAAGCAATACGCTCTCGACGTCCGGTCATCTGATCGTCAGAAATCAACCCGGCACTAATCCATGAAGAGAACGGACCTCATTGTTCAAGTCTCTAAGCGAGATTGGCGAAGTCGCTTTTGTACTCGATGCTTCTTGATGATCACCTGACGTGGGACGTCTATTTTCACGAAGCCTTCTGATTATTATTTTAGAGCTCACCCTTAGATTATGGACCGGTTTGTAATCGACTCCATATCAAGGAAGCCATTAAACGACGGTTTCGTGTGAGGTAAGAGCAACGAATCGATCATCTCTTCCACTTCCGGTGGCTCTACACCTGCTCGTGGTTGGCATTGCGTGGCACACCCAAGACGTGGATTATGCGACGATATGCACGTCGTTGGCTAAAGAAGCTGCTCTGCCGATAACCATGCTTTTAAGAAGAAAAAATTAATAATTGTATACTCAAATTTATTGTTTCATCAAATAAAACAATTTAAAAAACAATCAGCTCACTCAGCTGGCTCTGGAAAGGAAGAAATAGAACTGATTTTTCTTTATTTTTAATCTAATATTTTAAAATAATTGGTAACACTGTTTAAATATATACAACAAATTATTAATGCTGTGTATACGTTTTAATTAATTAATCTTTATACCTAGTTTTTATCGAAAGTAAATGAACAAATAAATATAAGTGTCCGGTTTTTCTCTTTGAGTTTATACAAAAAAAAAGTTGAATTATTGAAAGTTGAATTTTTACTATTTGATAGTTTTTAAATGAACAATCAAATCTTCCTCATACTATAAAGATTTTATCTTGAAAAGTTCTATAATAATAACAATCCAAATATCACAATTCTAGTCTAGAATGGACGGGTTGTAGATTTCATTCAACTATCAACACGGAAATTCACTATGTTTAAATCATAAGTTTCAGAATTTGTTAGGTAGAAGTTCATATTTGTTAATGGTCTGAATTATTTATAACAGTTTCAAAGTCTTGATGAATGGGATGTATTTTTTCTTTTTTTTACGAGGGTTCGCAACATCAGAGGTCATACTCCAGTCAAACCTCAAGGGGACGGTGTTTTTGCCAAAAAGCCCATTTGTAAGTATGGCGGGTTTGAATGCAGGGCCGCTGGATTCGAACCCTGGACCTTTGCCTTACAGTGATGAGCGCCGGGTCAACGAGTAAACCTTGCGGCCACCGACGCCCAATGGGATGTATTCTTCCAAAGTGAATGCGATTTATTTTCTTACAAATCAGCCTTATACAAAATTATGATACTGAATGCAGACGTGAAATATATCGGCATAACAATAAAACTTATAATTATTAAAATACCGAGCAAGTGAAAAATCACAGGGTTTATAACAAACATAATCAAGTTGTTGTCTTATAACAGATATATGAAATTAAAGTTCATTGGGGGCTACATTAATATTGACCCTTTCTCTCCTTTTCTTCCTTTCATACTTTTACGCATTTTTTTGCTTTTATGTTGAAAATTAGACATTTTGGTTCTTCCAGACACAAACTGAAGCAAGAAAACAGATAAACAAAGGTGTTGTTATGCATCCTTAGCTAATTCTGTATGACCCAACTGTGTATATAGAAAAATATCAGAACACAGGAGTCAAAGAAAGAATTTTTTCTATTTCTGCCACAATTTTTTGAAATTAACGATTAAATACAATTAACAAAGCACTTCATCGATCCGGCATTAAAACCTTGTTTAGGCGTCAGCCAATGGAGTCCCAGTCATTAAAAAAACCTTAATACATAATAACCCTCTAGTAACTAGTTATGTTCTCATTTAAAGGTGAACAATTTTTAAATGAAAACCATTCAAACCAACATTAACATTTATTTCAATTGATTAATCTTTAATTAAGGGTTTTGGTTTAGATAAAGTCAGTGTTCGAACCCATGATCTTCGGTCAAATACGCTGCTGCTCTACCACTCGAGCTTGTGAGGCTTGACCTCTAGTTGTTAGGTATATCGGCCACTGTTTTACTTACGAATAATCTGCGTCTCAATATAGTCTGGCAATATTGGGACAAAACTATTTTCAATGAAATTTGAAACCATTTATTAACAACCTAATTATGCCAATCTGTAGACATATTTAAAATTGTATTGCCCAGACGAAGACCTTAAAATACGGCGAAAGTATGGCAGATCGTAATGTTTTGCATTCCGACCATACCGAGATCCAGGCTTAATTTTTAAACACCTCAGTAAACTAATTTGAAGATAAAATTAATTGAATGGTGTATTAACATTGACTTCTTTTTCTCTCATTCCCAAATAAATGTTGTTTCAACGGATAAATACTTTTAATATCTGATTATTAGAAACCAAAACAGAAATAGTTAAACATAGTTATTTAATTTAGAAAAATATTCTCAATAGGTTTGACAGAACACAAAATTGAGGCAACGAACTGCCCCCCCCCCCCAGTAAGCCGTTCTTGTTTAGAAAATACTAAGAAGAAGATTACGAGGAGGCTTAACTGACGTTCGGTCGGTGAAGTACGTGGTAAACTGCTTAACTTACTTAAGAAGGGCCCGGTACATCAAAGTGAGCAAGTTGGAAGGTGAATGTAGACGGCAGCGTCGGCTGATTAAACATTCCTCGGAATGTGAGATGTATGAATCGGTGTTAAGTCGGACCTTAATTGGATGCGGGCTTTACTACCGATGAGATGACACATTTCGCCAATGAGGATGCGATCTCGGTCAGCTTTACCTTCTTTAGATATATTAATTGGAGGGAGCCCTTTGCTTCCTAATGGCACAAAGGAGATGTGGGTTTTCTAACTCGGTGAACCGCACCGTCGGAAAATAAGTTCAACATTTGCACTAATAAACGGTTTATTCCTTATGAAAGAGTTAGAATGAAATCTGAGAGGACAAAAATTCAAATATCTTTTATATAAGCTTGTTAATGGTCTTCAAAGGGGAAAAAACGGTCACAATGCTTGCAGATTAGTGCTTTATATAACTTTTAATCATAAAAAAACATTTCAAATCTTTAAAACTTTATTTAAACATAGAACTTAATCTCCTTGTGTCTTATATGCGTATTTAAATTTTCACTACCAATATCTATCTTATTATTAACATTTATAACAATTGTACATTTGGGAAAATAAACAGTTTTAATACACAATCTTTCTTAAAATTCTTTAAAACTCCTAATATTCAAAACATCTTTACTGAACCTACATAACGAAATTTCACATTTACATATAAATATTCAAAAAGTGTTTACATTAATAAATTGATACAGAAATGTTGGTAGGAACTTTAAAAGATAGAACATTGAATTTCTGAATCTAATAATACTCTGCATGGGATATAGTTTCCTTCCATGCATCAAAAATTGCGGTGATGATAGAATAAAGTTGTTCTTAGGATAAGAACATTTCGATATGCCGTCACTGATGAGGTGTCGATTGATTTTATACTGTTGTTTTTCAGAGTAAAATTATACAGGGTATGACAAGCCAGGTTCTATTGCCCGATTCGAAACAGGACACTATACATCCTGACACATCATTTTAAAGGATTTTTTTATTCTGAAAACGATAGTGTAATTTCATTTTACATTGGCCAAATAATGACTTAAAACACTTTGATATATGCACAACTGATGGGTGATTTTGTACTGTTTTCTTCTTATATTGAATGATGGTCAGGAGATTTTTGGCTAAGTTGATGATGGTGCAATTAAGTGTGATGTGGTTTGTTGCAAAATGTACAGCGAATCGATCCTCATGTTTCCATAGAATGGCCAGGCTTCAAATAATTGAATCAAATCCTCGTTTCTTTAATTTTAGAATAACGGTTTAGAATATTCCTCTTTTGGACTATTAGTCAATTAAAAAGAGTTTTGATGGCATAATTGGCATGCTATCTGGCATGATTATTTACTTAGATGATCTCAGCGTGGGTTACTGAATTTTAGTTTAATTTACAAATTAGATTTTACAGATTAATTAGCTGCAATCGCATCGGGGAAATGGAACCTGTTTAAAAATTTCTTAATATCAGAATTATCCTTTTCCAATTTTGGGAATTTCTGGAATTCCGCGGTTAGGTCTAGCCAATCCCATTTTAAGCTGAATATTCTCAAATTGGACCATGACACTTGAATTTTACTAAGTATAGTTTCTAATTAAAACATATTTTCATTATCAGAATAATTTCCCAAATATGTTTCAAATTTTGTCAATCGTTGTAAAGGGGATGTAATCCTTGAGAACATTTTACTCTTTTAAAAGAGACATTGTTAGTGTTGTTAAATTAAACAGTTAACGGGTAAACAAATAACAAATCAATCCATACTTAACCGAATAAGCTTAATTAATGAACCATGAAATAGCTAAATAAACCTTTGAATGTTAGAGAACTGTACACAAAAGTTAAATAGATGTTCGGATTACCGGGTAGGAGACAATAGACAAACCACTTGACTGACTTACAGATTCAATTCAGCTTACAGGTCCGTCATCGGAGTACCAAATATTGTCGGTTCTGTTTTGATTATTAATGGAATTTAAATAACTAGTGTGGATTGTATTTTTTCAAGTGTTTGGTTAATTATTACCAAAGAAGAACTAGGTTTATTTGAAAAACGACATAGGCTACCAAAAAGTGAGATTGTAGTAACACCACTGCTACAGCATTTGAATTAACTATTAAGTTAATTAAATAGGTCGTGGGTTCGAATTGAACTTTTTCATTTCAACCAAAACCTTTCATAAAAAGATTAATAAATTGATTTAATTTAACTTTCATCCGTTTCAACAGTTTTCTTTGGAAGTTCTAATGTTTAGCGTGTCCGGTTACAGTTTTCTAGATCACATGTCCAGATTGGTTTTACAATAGTATTGTCTTGTAGATTTGAACGTTACAACTACAATTGAGTTAAATAAAAATTTTCATATACATATGCGCTGAATTTGTCTTTTGAGTCACTTGTAGTTGCTGTGAATTGAGGACACTCATTCACACTGAAACTTCGCGACCCAAACGTTCCGGTCTGGGAGCCACTTTCGCTTCAATCGTCTTGGAGGATTTTCTCGTATGGTGGGAAGTGATAACCGTCATACTAGCAGATTACAGTAGATGTTCGGTGACCGATGAAATTTTATAAAGTGAGTTTGTCATGGGCTCATGTACAAACGGGAAGTAGAACAATTTCTTGAATATTAAATATTTTGATATATTTTTTTTATATATTTTCAATATATTGAATATTATCTCGTAGATATAAACGTGCAGGTAAGCTGTATTTATAGTTGAATAATTCAGTAAAACGAAACAAAGAAAATATTTTTTTTAAAGAGGGTATTTCAACTACGAGCTTATATGACGCTTGGGATGCCGGTGTTAAAAATAAATGAAATTCTAGTTTAAGTTTAGGTATACGTTTGTTACGACCACATTAATATACATTGGGAAACAAACTTTCATTCTTATTCAAGATATTAAAATAGGCATAAAACCAATACTAAAAACCACACATTCCATTGGAAAGTAGGTCAAAAAATCGACAAGACGAACCGGTATAAAAATTTGAGTACTGATCACAGGGCCGCTGGATTCGAACCCACGACCGTTACCTTACCGTATGAGCTCCTTAACCGTTGCGGCCATCGACATCCAACTAAAACTGTTAATTGTGATAAATAGTCTAAAAGACATATATATTAGACAAAGTAATTAGTATTATTATTGTATTAAGAAAAAAATTGATATGAGAACAAACGGTATTTTTAAAAGTCAGTGTATTAAACTTACAATATGATAGCAGAGTATTGATAGAATAAATGGTTTTTTGAAAATTAAAAATTTTTTTTATTTCACAAAACATTAAGAATTGTATATAAATAGTAATAGGTGTTTTTGTATAATTAACACAATTAAAAATATGTTTTATTTTTTGTTCAAAAATAGTGTATATTCTAAAAATATTAATTTGGATTACCTTTTTTTTACATGTTAGTATTTCATTTTCAAGGGTTTTTCTTCCTTATATTTTTCATAATGTTAAGCGAAGAGAAAATTATAAGGTAATTTATCCACTTTTCACCCTCACTTTGCCAGCATAGAATTTTTCATTCAAGCACTACCGCCTCTTTCTCGTAATAAGCGTATTAATTTATTCGTTTGCACAAAGCATACAAATAGCCAATCTGTGTTATATTTGCATTTATATTAGACTTGCCATGGGCGCTTTCTGAGAGATGAAACCAGAGGTTGGCCCGGTCTTCAAGGGAAAGCGAGGAAAGACCCCCCCCGGATGGAAAAAAAAGTTAACCTATAAATATCATAAGGAGGTGAAAAAGAATTTTAAGAAGTAATCCCAAGTCTCAAATTGTATTGGATTGGATATATATGTGAGAAGAGGAAGCGGGTTTATTCTCCCGTCGATATATATTCGTTCAATCTTAAGATCGCTATTTCCACCCCTTCTTTTATAATGGCCTGAGTTTTCGAGACTACTCAAGTAAGCAACTTCTCCGTATGACTGCCAGCTTCTTTTTTCATATTCTCACATTTTGAGAACATTCACGTCATATACAGTTCATCGGCCCGAATTCAAATCTTCACTTCTTCGTATTGCGAGGGTAAAAAACACATTATTGCCGCTGTATCGCTGAAAGATAAATCCTGCTTATACGAATCTTATACAAGGTGTATATTATCCTTATTTGTTTATAATAATAAGTAAAATTCGAATGCCAGGGGGTGAGCATATTATGAAATGTAGGAAAAAATTACAATGATGGCTAACTTTGATGCATATGTGAGTCACTTAAAGTTATAAGACATATCAAATCTGTTGAAATCCAACTGAATTATTATGATAATTTAATTTGTAATGTATTCTAAATTGAATTGTTCATGAAATTGTTTTATCTTTTTACTTTGAAAAGTTTCAAAATATTTGATAAAGAAGATATTTCATCGAAAACTTATCAAAGGAGTTAAGTATTTTCTGTATATTAATATTACTATTTAACAGTATGTTATGAATTAAGGCTGAATCAAATCTTATGAAATCCAGATGAATTAGTACAATAATTATGATGTATTTGTGGTCATCGGAAAAGGAATTACAATCACGTCTTCCCAAAATTTTGATCTATTTAAGATCTTATAGGGAGACGACCAGGTTGCTGGTTCTCTATTTGGACCAAACTTCAAACTTTTTTTGCTGGTTGTATACTCAAAATATCTGGTGAATATACTCTGGTTTTGCCAGCTTTTTTTGAAATTTGAAATGTTCCGTTTCTAATTTTTTCTTTAGCTACTTGCTCAAATCGACTATGTCATTTTGCCGAATTTTTGATGTGTATAAACAAGAAAATTGTAGTAAAAGCTATCAAAATGTATCAATAACCAAAAAATTTATAAAAACCAAATATTTTTCAAATAGTTATATAATAGAAAATAGTTCAGGAATTTTTTAAAATGAAACTAATATTAAATTTCGTTTTAGTACCTCTAGAGACTCCGAAATAATAAGTTTTGTTTGAATTTAAATTAATCGATTTATTGATTTCTAAAAGTTTTCCGATTTTTAATAGTCGTTATCTATTGAAACGGCTATGATTCAAAAACGGCTAAAACGATTTAAACGTCATAAAGGCCATTTGAAAGGAGCAACAGAAGTAGCCTAAAAATATATAAAAGATTTATATAAGAAATACAATCACATAGAATAGGATAATTATTTGTAAGAAATTGACCTCTTTTTTTAAATGAAAATAATTTAATTTAATTTGGGGGGGGGGAGGTAGAAGTTATTTCGGTGGGAATGAAAATAATAGTCCGATTTTTAATGTTTGATACAGTTGTATATTACAATTGATAATTTCTTTAAAACGAATTATGTATCATGAAAATCATCACTCTAGCTTTTGGAAAAAATGATGTTAAGAGTTTGTACTAGGAATGTCAACCAGGCAAGAGATGGTGGAAATCATCAGTCAAAAAATAATTTTACACAGCTTTCCGCGAAAGGCGGTAAGGGCTTTATAACGCTACAGCCATGAAAATGAGGTCAAATCCAAGTTTTGACCACTTTCTTACCTACTTTCCTTTCAGCATGTTCGTTAAAATATGCAATAAAAACAGTATATTGTTGATTTATCTTTTTAAATCATACCAAATTAGAATATTCTGCGTCTTAGAACATATTTGTTTTTATGTTAACCAACTAATATTACGTACCTATATTAATAATATAATAACAATACATTTTTTTAATCCCTACCTAATGAATTTGAATTATTTTCAAAATGTGGAAGAAAATTTTTGCTAATCAACGTCCTCAATGAATTGAGAATAATGGATTTAAAAAAGGGTAGGAAGCAATTGAACAAAATGTTTGTATGTTCTATTTTGGTATGATTTAAGGTAAAAAGATAAATCAACAATATAATGTTTTTTAAAATATTAAAACATTAACGTTAAAAATTTATTATTTATTATATTATTTATAGGTCTCTTCAGGGTGCTAAAATGAAATTTCATATTAGTTTCATTAAAAAAATTCATGATTTAGCCTACTTGAAAAATATTTGTTTTCTTACAAATTTTAGGTTACTGATAAAGTGTGATAGCTTTTACTACATTTTTATTGCGGTATACATAAAAAATACTTTAAATGATATATGCACATAGTTGATTTGAACAAGCAGTAAGGCAAAATAAAAATTTAAAAAACGAACATTTCGCTTTTCAAAAAAAATTTTTTTTTGCGAAACCAGGGCCAATTCATAAGAGGTCGGGGATATGTGTGCAAATTTTGAAGTGTGGAATTACGAAAAAAAGGTCTGTACAGATCCATGGCGAACCAACCTGATCGTCCCTTGTTAGTTTTTTAGTTTGTTTATTTACTGTTTTCTGTAGCCACAGATTCTTTTTTTGTACAAATGCAGTCAAAATTAACCTTTTTTTTTAAAAATAAATTTGTTTGGATCCTATAAGAACGATAGACATTCTTTTAACACATAGCTTGCCTTGACACATAAAAATACCGTTGTTTGTGAAAATTTCCGTTGGCCAAAAATTCAATCACTCTTTCTTTATACTGTAAAAGGATATAGCTGACGATGTTTCTTTCTTCGGAAACTTTAACTTGGTGATACGGCTGATTTTATTCCTGACACGTTTCCTTCAGTCGCACCCTTCTAGGGGGCTTATCATCGGTTATACAGTTTTTCCTTGCCATGTCAAGAAGTAGGTCTCATCAAACCTTCCCAGTCTATCCGGTAATTTTATAAACCCCTTTCTCAGTTTCTAGCTTAATCCTCTTTAGCGTTGTCAACGGGCTAAACGTTATTTTTGGCCGTGTGGTAAACTTAAAAAATGTATTACCTTAAATATGCTTGTAAATAATTTATTGAATTCACAAAAGACAAATATGAAAAGTATTACTATAAATATATTTTAGGCAGTCATACGTTACAGTTCATACATTTACATTAAAATAAAAATAAAAAAGAAACGAAGCCGCTTAAAAAGGTAACTTGATGAACCAAAAATAGAAATCAACTGAGAAAATTGAAATAAATTATTACTATAGTACATTGTTATACATAAATAATACGGTAGTATCAAATTCAAAACACTGTAAAAAAGAACTGCCGGATATTGTAAAAAATATAAATGTAAACGTATAATTTTAATTCCACCATTAACCTTCACAACACATTTACATAAACATAAAACTGTTTAATACTACAAAACAAGAAAAAACAAGAAGAAGAAGCTTTTCCAGGCCAGAAGTTGGTCAACAGTCTCAGATTTCAAATTTTATCGTCATGATTCTGTCGATGTAACGTAGGAATAACATAATAATAATAAGTTTAGAAAAACATTTTCTTTATTGTGCTAACGTTTCGGTCTTTACTGAGATCATCTTCAGCAGGGCACTCCCAACACGACAGACAAGAATGACATATCTATACGGTAAACAAACACTTTGAGCTCTGGAGATGATCTCGATAAAGATCGAAACGCTGGCACGATAAAGAAAATGTCTTTATATAATGAACCAACGTCACACCGGTCTATATCTCACGATTTCTGAATAATCATGAAAAAGGATGTTCGGACAATATTGAATCTCGTTCGCAGATTTTAAGTTTTAGGATTGGTTTCGTAAATAACCCTTCATGATTTGAAATATTTTAACGAAATATTTTAAATATATTCTTTTTAATGATGGTAGAACAGTCTCTTATAAGATAACAGGGGATAACAAAATTGGATTTTTTTTCAAGGTACATGATACAGGTTTGTGTCTCGAAAATATGTAAACCACTTCACATGGAGATCATGCTGTAGAAGGGATCTTTTACTGTTTAACGGCTTCCCGAGGGAAAATAAAAAAGGATAAACACAGCCATCAAGGGAAAGCGGTCTGCATTTGAAATGGATTTGCAAGCTCTTTATAACCGCGCAAAGCTTCATAATTTGTAAGTAAAGGGGAAAATATTGTGATACCTAAGGTCGTGACATCACAGACACATAACATATAACCAGATTCAATCCTTGCGTTGTGACTAGGTGGATTTATAGGAAAGCGGTAAAGTTGCTTAAAAATACCGTATTTGTAATTTCTCCAATTCGTTAAAATGGCGGAGAGAGCACATTTCCGCAGAATGTAAAGGTAAGGGAGTAATATTCATTCAAAAATCCTCATGAAAAACGATCGACTTCAATACTCTATTCCTGTCATTTATGCCTGCTGTTTTTGTAATGTATACATTATATGCATATTATACATTATTTCTACGTAAATGATTTTTGATTGATTACTCCAAAATAGTTGAATCTTATAAATTAATTTGTTAAAAATGTGACAGCGCGTTTTTCATGCTCGTTCAGATTATCCGAGATCGTGGCTGTCACGAATGTTTATTTCGGGTGTAATGTGGATTTACGATTGTTGATATAAACATTAAGTTATGCCACCATGGAATTAACGACTTTGAAGATAAGGGAGCTTGATTAGCGGGATTATCGGAAACTGCGTATTATGAATAATGTATGATTGGGTCACCTCTCTCGGAACACGGTGTCTTGGAACTAAGAGCTCGACAGACAATGGTCCAAAGCCTCCGGGATTAGTTGAGACCCTTGTTCTCTCCCAATTACCCTAAATGATAATTTAACCAATTCGCGATTTAGCACCGGATTTACGGAGGATTATATACGCCTCGTCCCAACTAGGCTACGTCAACAAGAAACATAAAAGATTTCTGACGAACACTTTTCAAGTCATTTTGGTAAGATATGGGCCTTTTTTAAAATTAGATTGTTAAGTGGAGAGAATAATTTCATGAATTGTTGTTTTTATGATACTATTTTTATATTTAATATAAACCATATGTGTAAGATAACCTTAGTAGAATAATCTTCAACGGATCATGTTATTTTTAATAAAGTTTACGGACCATTTGACCCCCGTTTGCAAACTCCGAAGATCCGATCCTAAAGGAAATGCCTTGAGGATTACCGGTGTTGCTTCAAGTCCTCGTTCCTTCCGTTCAAACGAGGAATTAAGTGTGACGAATGGATGGCACACAATGCTATTGATTCCCCTTCACTGTATCATGCACACTCCTTCTCTACCTCACTTTTCAAACGACGGTTCCTTCACACGTCCGATATTTCACAGCCGTCTCATTCCCTCATCCTCGCTTTCGTTCCCTTTCACCCCGGTCCCATTCACCCGACGCACCCGGCTCACTCTCCAGTCAGACAACTTTCGCCCCTATCGACATTGAGCACTTTGTATTTTCTGAAAATTCAGCCTCTTTTTTTTTATGGATTACAACTCGGGCGTATTCCATGTCTTAGGATATTCCTAAATCCCCTTCCTTTTTTATGGATGGACTGCCCCACTCAACGGCTATAACATAAAAGTAGCAAAGAAACTTTACTTCTCGAGTTCACCACTTTTTACTTTGTACTTGGAAGGATCAAATTAACCTCAAATTTACAAGTGCTCTAGTTGGGCCCAAAACCTATTTTTATTATAGTCTACAGAAATTTAAACCATAATTTGTACTTCTATATTACAAACCTATTTTATTCTGAGGTATTAAAAATTAACAAATTTTTTTAACCTTTTTAAACGTACATTTATTGTGTTTTCATTATCAAGGTGAAATATGAACTAACATTGCTTGTAAATTATTTTGTTTTCTTGAATCTTTGTCTACATGAAGACCGAATTAAGTGATAAAAACTTCTTCGTGGTGAATAAAGGTTCACGGGTAACTCACCGCTGAGAGCAGTATTTATGCAAAATTTAATTACATATGAAATCCCACACAAAACGTATGTGTAGGAGTGGTTATAGCATATTGAAAGGAATGTTACGTTATTGATGTTTACACGGGAAAGGGTTTGCGGCTCTTTTCGCCGTACAACGCCACGTTACTGTGGCTCCCTTATCCAAAACAATTATGGCGATCTGCTCAAGCTACCGGCTTTCAACTACATATCTACAACGGAAAAGGCAAGCGACTTACATCACAACTAATTGGCAATCAATATTACGAGAATTCATAGTAGCTAATATTTAATGTTACATGTATTTAATTATTATCAATATTTACTTCATTTAGGATGTGTTAGAACTAGAGAGACTCAAACCCTTTCTATTTGTAGTATTTAATAGATTGATTTCACAAGAACATGGGCCTCGTTAGTTCCTAAATGAAATAAATGAAAAATTGATTTTGAGAGTACCAGTGAGATATTGCTGTTTTACGTTTATATATGTTGGATAGAACTCCTCAACACGACAGGCAAGAATGGCACAATTACGCAGAAAACAAACACTTTGAGTGAGTAGAATTACATCTATTGAATATGAATTTTTTAATTATATCGTATAAATTCAATTTTTCCACACCCTACATGAATTTGTTAAATTTAAACAATGTTTGTAAATCCCAGGCCCTGAAGATGAACTCAATAAAGATCGAAACGTTGGCACGATAAAGAAATTATTTTTCTTAAACCTACGTCACACCAGACCGCATCTCACGATTTCCGAACAATTAACGGCACTAATAACCACACATTGTTAAACGAGAAGAATGAAAAAAACACCATCCCGGAAAAAATGAGATAAAACGCAATAAAAAATAAAATATAAATATAATATAATTAAATAATATCTAGAGAAAATATAGGTATCATCGGGTCCATCGTTCCTCAGACCTCGTTATATTGACACCGTAAATATTTCATGGTTTTAAACAGTATCCAATCATAAATTTGAACTTCAAAGTATTTCTGTCCAGAGAAATATCATTATATATATTCAGATGTATTCTTAACGCTGTGAAAAGGGTATCCACTTGTGGATCAGGACGAAAGATAATAATTTTATGTGACTTCCCGTGGTAGACACAGTCAATCTGCTCAGCCAGTCAGCCGGTTTGTATCCCTTTCTCTCTCTCAGTTTGTCTGCCTGTCTGTTGTCTCCCTTTCTCTCTACATAAAATATTACGACGAGCAACTGGATGCGACTTAAATTATGACTGAGAAAGGAGGGAGAGGTTCTATACATTCTCTGTTGAGTTGCTCAGTCTGCGGGATCTTTTAATGATCAGAGAAGCAACCTTTGTGGATGTATCTTCTCCATACCTAGTATGGGACTTTTCTTGGAAATTTTTGAATTTGGCGGATTCGTCCTCTGGTGTGCCGGTGAAATCCATTGTCATATTTAATCGTGTCCGAGCTAAGGGGGTGATTAGTCACTGCGATGATCAACTTATGATATTGCCAGTTATGAAAATTTTGTTTTTACGACCTACGATGACTTTGAGAATGTGTGGTTTTGGTCCTGGAGATGTACTTTGATGTTCGACATGTGGGCGGCATGTAAATCCAAATCAACGTTTGTCTCGTGCTAATCGTGCTTCATTTGTTTCACTCGGTATATTATTTGGCTACCATTGTGATTTATGAGGAAGACTCCTTGTACTAATTTATCCTGGGTGTCCTGGTAGTTGTTCTCCTGTTCGGAAAAGTTGCCAGATATGGAGTTGTGTAGCTGCAAAGTTCTGTAGTGCTGTACTGTACTTTTCTAACGGATTCAATACAAATTGAACGTTTTTGTATGATATTAAATCGGGAGAGCAAATATGTACGGATGCGAGTTTTCGTGTGAAAATATTCTTCAGTGTGATTATTTGAGATTTTACAAGACCAGATTGTGGTTTGAGTAGATATTTAACATTTGGATGGTATAGTTACCACGTTTTATCCATATTTGGCAGCTTCAGTGTATATTTCATATAATAGGAAGCTATCTTGGATAACGGGTAATTTTAACAAATGTACCATTTCGGTGGGCTTAAGAAATTAGTTTTCGATCAATGTAAATGTGACGATAAGGGTCATTTCGTAAGAAAGTGTGAGTATGGGAGTGAAATTCCGTTCAAAGTTGACGGACGTTCTTTCACATTTTGTCTTTAGACACAACTCACATATATTAATGTCATTTGAAATATGAGGTTTAAAATTCGGCCAATAATAATTATTTGATTATGTGTTTTGTCTATTCAACCGTGACTTGTATTCCTTATGATGACTTCTAGCATCTCGTTTTGTTCAGTTACTTCTAGTAATTTTTTACAGTAGCGGAATAGTAACAACTCGGATTGTTAGTAATTAGTTTAATTGGTAGAAAAGTATAGTTTAAACAATTGACAAAAGACTTCTGTCGAACAACGAGCAAAAGCTAATAAGAATGCCACGAGGAATGAAGAAGAGAGAGAAGGATACCGAAAGAGAGAGAGAGAGAGAGAGAGAGAGAGAGAGAGAGAGAGAGAG
>CM077099.1:18690948-18771978 GCA_039619505.1 Cimex hemipterus | reverse complement strand
AGAGAGAGAGAGAGAGAGAGAGAGAGAGAGAGAGAGAGAGAGAGATGTACGCGCGTGTGTGTTTGTATGTACGGGTCTGACATTGATTGCTGTAAGCTTTGAAAACAAAGTGCGAACATTTTCCCTATTACTTAACGATTTTTAGTTTTCTTTAGTTTTCTTAATTGTTAAAAAATTCAGCTCAATCCGAACTGAAATCTCTATCTAGTTAACGGTTCTCTTTTACGGGCCAATAAACAGCCCAAGGGCAACGATAAGGGTTATGACCGGCCGTTTATAAGTTGAGCAATATCAACACTTATATCAATTATTATAAGAGGACTGTTTGCCAGGCGGAGGGCTGTATAGTCCGGCCAACATTGCCATTCGTTCAAGACATCCCCTTCCAATTAACAATTACTGTAAACTTAACACCTCGACCGTCATTATCACAGGGTTTTAAGGGTTTAATTAACTTCATCGTTTTCATTTCACTACATAGATTCTCCTTTGTTCTGTATTGGCATAGGTTTCCCATAAATTTTTATAGCTTTTGTAGTCCTTTTCTTTTAACAATGTGCCCTACGATATCCGTACAAAAACATTTCTACGATAAAATTAAACATGTATATAAAACGTATTTTAGTACACAACGATATGGATTGTTGTTCATACTTCATTCATCAAATATTAATAAAATACATGAATGACTTTTCCCTCAAGCTAAGTTATTATGATATATATTGTGAATTTGGGACTTACGTCTGCGGGTGGATGTGCGTGGACTAAGCAGACCAAGTGTGCTTCGATACCAGGTCCGGCGTGGACCCAGCCTTTCTCCACTTCAATCTCAGGGGCATCTGAAAAAAAGATAAACAATGAGAAACACGTTTTAATAAAAGGTAAGTCCACAAGGAAGAAAAAGGTTTTCCTAAAGGTGTTTCCATTGTGTACATAAAGACATAAGTCGCTTAATTTAAAACCGCAAGAAGTTCAAAGTAAGTTTATAACAAGTTTATCAAGAGCCTAAAGTTTGTTGGATATTCATGCTGCATTAAATGCTTACTTGCTTCTTAAATGAACCTTTTAAAGGGCATATTGAATTTTTTTCTTAACACTATATCAAATATTAAAATTACAAATTTAACTCGATGTTAAAACTAAGAATTGTTTTCGACCTACATGTTTAATTATTATCACAAAAGGAGAGAAAAATTGTTGTTTTTATTCATTCACGTAAAGCTGTATATGTTATATTTTTCTGTTTCAATAAAAGTTGCATATCCTGTCAAAAAAGTACGACAAATTTCATACTAAATTATATATTTTTCTTTTCATTTTTGGCAATACTATTCTTTTAATTTTATAGCTCGTCACTCGACTGGCTTCCGAATGACGTGTAAGGACCGTGTTTGCCCACCTAAGAATAGGTGGGGGGGAAGGGTGGAAAACTCCAGAAGAGAAAGTTGCAGATTCCTCATTGCTCATTCAGAAACTGGCCGAGTGTTAAGAAATAAAATTGAAGGAACAGTGTTGCTCATAAAAGTAGAAATGAAGTGAGGTAGGCCACAATGCAGATATCACTACTTTAATAGGCTGACTTTTTTGGTAGGATGTCTGCAATTTTTATCTTTTCCTTCGAGTTCTCTGAAGTTTTGAACTAATACTCAATTAATCACACACAATGTTTTTGGAATGAACTAAACGGGATGTTTGTGGCATGGGCGATCGAAGTCAAGGTAGAGCAGCAGCGTATTTAGCCGAAAATCGTTGGTTCGAATCCCCCCTGTGACACAAATTTTTCATTTAAAAATAATTGTTTATAATTAATTGAATATATGTGTAATTAAGGATAACATAAAGGATAGGATAAAAAAGTGGATATTATGGACTACTTTCAGTACTAGAAGTATTGATCAATTTTTCACTTACGACTACTGAAGAAGAAAAGAATTTTAGTTGCTACTGCCAGACCTTCGACCAATGGGTCGACTATTCTAAGGTCATCATCATGGCAAAACAAACCTAAACAGATTGTCTAAAGTTTGACACAGTATGTTTTTACAGGCGAACTCCAATTTCCTTGAAAACCATACCATGATTCACAGTGTTTGTTATGAACTAAAAAGAAAGGTCTTGGCTACAGAGCAGATATTATTAACAAGATATTTTTTGGAGGAGGTCTGGAACTAAACGGTTAGGTTTTTGTATCATATCTACAAGTTGACATTGTTTATTCTTCATTTAAAGTAATTTTGTATATCGTATAAACTTTATGCATTGCTTTTTTATTAAATTATTTCAATTTTATATTATGAATTATTTTACTGATTGAAATTTAAATGTTTATAATGTTTATTGCTACTTTAAACCGTAAATGTTCTTGAATATTTACAACCAGTTAATCTTAAATGATGGTAGCATACGTTTTTATAGCTGAGGGTCGGTTAACGCACGGCAATATCTATTTTTAAGGCCGCCTTTAGAGTTAATTTTGGTTTATAACTCAAAGAGGAGGTAAAAGTATTTCAATCATCTACAGTAAACTACACCCAATTGATATCATAAAAACTGTTCAACCTTTGTCGAAAATTGAAGAACAACAACACAGATTTGTAATGAAATAGCAGTTTATTTACAAAAGGGATTCGATGCGATACAAGACAATAAATATTAAATTAAGACTGATTATTGTCATGAAGAAGGTGGCGGAATCATGAAATCATATAATCCTAGCGGCATAAAAATTCACTGTAACGGAGCTCATATTTCACCGTTTTTGGTTCAAAGAAATATTAAGCCTATATCGTCTTGGGAAACATCATAATGCATTATTTTTGCTTTATCTCCAAAAATGTATAGTAATGTTGGTTGAAGGTTTTATTAATCTTTTTCAAATCGATTTTTTCTAGAGTCGTTCATGTTTTTGTTAAGAAAAAAAATAATGCACATACGTATTTGAGTAATTAGATATGTTTGGTACACCAACCTGCTGCTTCTTCACTTTAAATGAAATAATTGATAAATGAGCTTTTTCATTTTTACGGAACCTCGTTGGTATTGTTCGTATTCCCTTTTTTCTTTGGGAAATATTTGATTGACTTATTAACAAGTTTGAGCATTTAAGAGCATTGCATTGGCTCTTACCTGTTGCTTTTCAATCCCTTTCTGATTCAATGCCGGGAAGACTATGTGATCGATCAATCAAGCTTAACTCTGATCGGCGATTAGTTCTGCTTTTCCACTGGACTTGAATTACGTATTAGTCTTTTTAAACGACAATTTATTATTGTCAAGTTCAATGACCGGTCTGCCTATTCTCATTAAATCCTTCAATGAAAATTTCTGGTAACTAATTTGAATGCTTAACTAAAATAGAAAGTACATACGTATTGTTTATAATAAGAATAAAATTCTATCATGTTATTTTCAAGGAATGTTTTTGGGAGTGAAATAAGTTCATTGTGGCAGTTACAATACATTTTAATACTATGTTGTTGTGTTATTGGGCATTATATTTTTTAATACTGTAAAATAATAGCACAATAATATTAGCACTGAGTTAATGTAACTACGGCGGACGTACGGCCTACGAATTTTTAATTCAGGCACCCTCCCCACTCTTCATATTTTAATTACTTATTAATCCTCTTCACCGTTAATAATTTATACTTTTGATAATATTTGGAATGAAGGGTTTCGTTTAAGCTATCAAAAACGAAAATCCGTGGATCGGTTCGGCCAAAATTGTGATCGGCGTTTAGGGGGTTCATAATTATAAATTGCTCATAAGGAGTAGGTATGTTTGTACTTTATTCTTATTCTGTTACTTTTAATTAAATTAACTAAACATTCTTGTTAAAATAAAATAAAAACTAGGAAATCAAAAACGAACAAATGTTAATCCTTTTTTTAATAACCGATTTACTGAATAGGAAATTTGAACGTTACTCATTTTGTAGACAACCGCCTTTCTCCACTTTAATCCAAAAGATATAATCTTGAACCAGAAATTCGCAATGTTATTATGAGAATAATCGAGTTCACAGGAAGATATCGTAGAGGCAGTTGGTGTTTCTCAGACCGTGTTCGCGCTAAAAAAGGACAGATATGTCATAGCTGCAAGACGGGACTCTTTCTATAGTGCCCGCTTTGACATTGATTTCTGGATGTCAACGCCAGACCTCATAGAGGTAGGTTGTTTATCACTGTTCAAAAAACCTAGGACTTTCCCGTCCTCTATTCTCATCGTCTCCAGACCTCAATCCCATTGAACACATATGGGATGCGTTGCAGAGTAGACTTTTCCAACACCATCCGCAGCCAGTTAACCTGAAACAACTGCGTGCAGCGTTGCAACCGCTACGGTATAAAATCTTTATGTAATTAACATCATGCCTAACAAGTGCACAGAGGTTATGAGAGAATTTAATAGAAGACATTATACACGGTATTTATTGTTTAAAAAATATTGCGTCCAATAAACAAAATTATTAAGTTAAAACCTTTTATTTTGATATTTTTCAAAATTTCTTAATTCGATATCTCTTCAGTAAAAAAATAATAATTTCTAATCAATTTTAATGAATTTTATAATAAAAATGCTAGAAAAAGTAAATCCTACAAAAGTGGCAATATCCCTATTTATTTTTGAGCAGTTCATATAAGATTAATTATGTATCGTATTGCGCCTCGTGCAGATAATAATTCAACAAAAAAAATTAAAATATTATTGGAAAATTTAATAAAAATTAAATATCTATAATTAGTTTCATTAATTTGTTAAAATAGCTGCATATTTCGTATGAAGGTTATTAAAAATTTCATGAAAAACTAACACTACTCAGTTTACCTTTATGACTCAATATAGCAATATATCAATGCTCAGCGTATCGATAGCTCACGTTGTAGAGCAGCGGCGTATTTAGCAGAAGGTCGTGGGTTCGAATCCCGCCCCGTGACACTGGTTTTTTTATCTCGACCAATACCTTTCATAAATTCATTAATTAATTGAAAATATTAATTGGTCAATCGGGCCATGAACTGTAATTGACTAATACTTATAAAAATTAAATATGCAATACCTATATGTGCATACACAATTATTAGTTTCGGACGAGGTGATAAGTTCATATTGAGTCCTGATTCTTCAGGATGCCACAAAACTATGACTTTTATGCAGGCAGCTTATCCAAAATTCTTCTCGCTCTGTTTTCTAAATAGATTGTGAAGAAAGATGTTTTACACACTGGGAACATTGGAAGGCAAATGATTCAGAATGGAAGGGTCGATTGGAAATTTAAGGAGTAAAATTGGGAAAGAGCGGTTTAGGCCGACAATGGGACAGGTATGACATGTACGGCCCACTGGTCTGTGAAATGAAACTAGACCCCCGCCCTTAGTTTATTCTAATGAAAAGAGGGAGCTGAGTGAAATTGGGATTTCAATAAATCCTCTTTTCGCGGAGGAGATATTGCAAGGCTCTTTCTGGAGAAAGGGGTTGGGTGATGGCGCAGAGATATTGGAGTTTTGAATGGGCCTGTGTTCGCGGTGTGTACTTAGCGCCTTGAGCAATATCTCCGGCTATTGGCCTGGTAAATTACAACGAAGTAGGGCCGGAGAGCTCCTCTCTCCTCTCCACCCAAAGAGACAAAAGTAATGCACCGTTGTGGGGAGACGAAATGAGCGCCCTTCATTAGTTCTGGGCCCTGTCAAATATTTCAGCCCCAAGCCTGGGCCCTTGATTCCCGATTTAGGTTCTCTGCCCAATTAAGAGAGACACTTATTCTTTCTCGATCTAATTCTACAAATTATTTCAATTAAGGAAACGAAAAGGAAAGGTTGAGGGCGGTGTAAAAATAAATTATTCTACTTATGTTTATTACGACTAATCAGGCCGGCAGATTAAATAAAATGTTTTCATTCCAGCCATCCGATATCTGACTAAAATATATATTCGTATCTTATTTTATCAGTTTACTATTTACTTATTTTCTCTTACTTATTACTAGTTAAAAATATTTAAATGTTTATGTTTTATTTAAAAATTAATTGATGTCAAAATTTGTCATCTATACATGAATTTCGAGCCGATATCTAGTGTATATTAACACCCTTTACATTATTTTTTGTGTTATAAGAGTTTTTGCATAAAGGCAAGTAAAAAGGATCATGTCCAATTATTTTATATAAAAAATGTGGTACAGGTTGTTATATGCTAACTATGAGTTATGTGATTTCTTAGAAAGGATCGTACAGCAAATGTAAAGAGTTCAGCAGACCAATCGTCCAAAGACCAATGGTTGTGTTTTCGATCAAATACGAACCATGATATCTCTTAAGGGGCAAAAAGCCATCAGACCGTTCTGATTTAATTTTCTTCGTGTAGTGTGTTCGGAAATTTGAACACCTTGAACTTTCTGTAATTGATGAATCGCTTGAACAACAGTAAGGTACCAGTTTCGCAAAATACTCAAAGTTAAAAGACGGTTATCCCTTTGTTCTGTTACCTACCCTATGGCCTCCAGAACCGCGACATCTATGGTCGGACGCAGTTTCTCCAAAAAGACTAACGGCGTCTCTGAGTGTTTCCTAAGGAACCTCAACCCCGATCGCCCTAGCCGCGTACCTGATGAAACGCCCATCATCAATAAGCGCGCGCGTGTGTGTGTGTGTGTGCGTGCGTGTATTTCTTACAGTTATTTGGTATATGCAACTACATATTTTATATTCAGTAAATATTTTTTATAAGTACTGAATTTGTCGTTTGAGTCACTTGTGGGACAAAGTCGGTATAATAATTTAAGGTATAAAGTTTAATTTTGAAGAAGAAAAAATTGCTGGAAATTTGTATGGTATATTTAGAACTGATCCTGTAAAAGCGCTTAAAATCCATCTGTGGTTGGTCCTAAACAAAGAAGAAAATTTTTCTTGCAAAAGAAGTTTGCAGCGGATGGCCGATATTGAGGAATAAATTGGATGAAAATCCATTTTTGATAACCCGATGTTTTCATCGTTGCAAAGTGCGCAGGATGGTTACTCATGAAAACAAAATGGGCGGGTCGTTTGTCAGTCCGCTCTCCACGTCGTCATCCATACGAATCGTTCGTTCATGGATTAATCGAAATTAAAGTGGTGAAAACTGAACTGAATAGTTTAGCACTCAGTTTCCTCTAGTTGTTCAAATTGAATTCACAAAGAACAAATTGAAGAGCCCTGTTAACAAACTAGTTCTGTTAAAGTAGTAGCTTGTAATTCGTACCATTTTATTTCACATAAAATAGAACAAAATTACAGTATACAAGTGCTAATCCTGAAAATGCAATTGTTTAAAATCCAAGAAATTCTGTTTATAAACCGTCAATAATAATACAAATATTTGTGAAATAGTTGTCTTTGTTTGCACTATTAATAGAAGTCTCAGGCCGCCTGTATTATCAAAATATTAATTAAACTAACAAAGATTAGATTACTTTTGCTCCCGAATTTCATTGAAATGCTCGAGGATATATTTTTCGGTAGTGAAGGCGAACAAATTAGTTTCTTAAATGACTGTGGCTTTACAAAATGTTCCTAGACGTAGAAAAATTTACCAAACAACATGAATCAATTTTGACTTTACGAGTGTTTTTCAATTGAAAGAGTAGTCTAGAATATCAGTATCAAGTCGCTATTGATCATGATAAGACCCCTAATATAGAACCCTAAGAGAAACGGGGCAGCAAGCTTGGCAAAAATGCATTGCAGAGGCATCAAGTTCCGCACAGTAGGTCCCATATATGATATGATCAGTGTAGATTTGTAAAACATGGTGAATTCAGTGAATACTCGTAATTTCGCACAATTGTTGCAGGACAGAAAACGTCACCACAATTATAAATTCATTTTCCAATATGGCCCATTTTACCTATATTTGTGGAATAACGGATGGTTCAGTGACTCCGCCTCAAAAATGAACTCTTTTTGATCATTAGTAGATCGTCAACAGCAATGATAATAACAGCAACCTTTTCGATTAATTAACAATTTGTGTTACTTGAAACAGCATACGAGTTTGATTTCCGGTTTCCATCTCTAAAACCTATGTCTTCGCACTTTTGTCGGTTTTTTTCTTGTATAATAGTCTCGTAGTATCACTGAGACCTTTTCCATTGTAAAACAGAGGGTTTTGGTGTTTGCACTTCTTAGTATGTGCACATGTATTGTATATTCTAACTAATACTGTCAGTAGCAATATCAAATAAGCGCAGATGTGTCGTGCCTTGTATTTTCAGTTTTTATCACTGTTTGTTGTATATGATTGATAGTTGAAACAAAAGTTTTTTTTTTGCAAAAGAAATGATTTTGTTTTCCATCTCGACCAGGCGATGTAACTTTGAGGGAAAACAAAACAAATGAATAAAATTGGAAAGTAGGACTTTTATCCACTATAATAACAAGACATGGCATGCGATTATTTTCATTAGAATACAATTTAAACGACAAAAATTTTGAACATTTCCAAAGCGGTTATTCACAATTTATAGGATTCAAAAGATTTTTACTCCTAAGGATGTGGCGAAACGTTAACCGAAATAATAGAACCTATGTAAATAGTGTAATTTTCCAAAAGAACTTTTGCCGTAAAGAATGTCATTACTTTTTTAACAATGTAATTAAGAACAAAAGTTAAAAATTACAAAAAACGGTCGTAAATTGGTTTATAGCTGGTGCTGTTTTCTGGTCAACTTTCAAGTGATACGTAAAATCCCTCGGTGATTTTCGTGCGGGGGTGTATCTTACAAAAAGTATTATGTCCGAACAATCGGATGGTGAAAAGAAACGAGAGAAACCTTGTTTGTATTGATTCGACGTTTGAAAATAAACCGAATCAATAGTTTTCTTTCAATAACGCCAACTCAAGGCGACCTGTTTTTCATCTTTCTTTTACCGGCAACACATTTAAACATTCTACACTGAGAGGCAAAAAAGTGGCCCTACTCGGGTTTTTAGTAAATTCTTGCAATCGCTATCATTTCATTTATGGTTGTTTAATGACTATTTTTAAAGAAAAAAATATATAGCTAAATTAAAAATGTTGTTATGAAACAATAAAGGAAGATTCAATTCAGCATGGAGTGTCCTCCTCTTGCAGTGATAACCGCTTACATTTGACGTATTCAACGTTCATCGATTTCATGAGGTTTTGTATGTAGTGCTGTGGAATAATTTCATACCTTTCTAACAGCTCTAATTCTTGAAAATTTTCTGGCATCTCTGAACGATTTTTGGCAATTCAAGTTTTCCAGGAGGTCTATGGCGTGTCAACTATCGGCGACTTTTATTTCTCAAGTGACCAATGCAGTGATGGAAGATGTTATAACCTGGCAGCAGCGCCCACTGGATGTACTTTATCCTATTGTTTCTCTTGATTATATTGTCATTAAAAGCCAAAATTCCGGCTAAGTAATTAAGAAATCTCTCTATTTGGCAGGGGTCGATAGGGTTTAAGGAGGAACTATATGCTGGTCACTCCTAACTTTGAATTGAAGTGAATTGAAGCTCGTTTCATGCAGTCACGAATGGTCATAGCTGTGTGGTGCATTGTATTGTCATGCATAAAAATAAAACCGACGCTAATTTGTGGCATACATGGAACAACTTCTTCGGTTAACACTTCTGCAATGAATCGCAGATGTTATTAAACTCTCGTGGAGATCAAGTTTGAGGGACCGCCCATGAAAATGATCGTCAAAACCGTAACACCACCATTTCTGTAACTTTTCTGGAGTACAAATATTGCCTGGATATCGCTCTTCTGTTCCTCTCCCGGTATTCAGACGATCATACCCAAAACCTTGACGCATCTGAAAACAAAATTTTAGTTCAATCTCGCTCTGACCACTTGATGTGATTTCTTGCGAAACATAACCGAGGTGTTCTGTACTTTGTTAGAAGTTCTGAACCAGTGGCGATGTCTTCTGAAAGTCTTCGTCTTATCCAGCGAAAATTGACGTTAACAGTTCTTGATCTCAACAGCGGTTGGACGTCGATTGCGGATTCGATACAATAAAACTATCATGTGTGACATGTGACCTGATAACTACATGAGCTCTGCCTACTTGAGTAACCTTCATTATCTAGGCTGCAATGGAAGACCCTTCGGATAGTTGTTCTGACAATGTTAAGAATTTGACTTCTTTCATCATCCAACAATCTCACTTAATACCACTCAAACAAATTTGAAACATAAAAGTGAAATCACTGGCACGTTAGAAAGAAGCTTTATAGAAAAACCAATGAAAAAGAGATAGAATATTCAAAGATTTATTTACAAAATCCAGTTGTAAACAGAAGTGGGAGATTTATCAGTGTTTTATTTACTTCTTTAGCCTTTAAAAGGGACCAAATATTGTTTAAGGTGCTAAGGTGTATTGTTGGACAATCTAGGATTTTCTAAGAGATTAATAAAAATACTAAAGGTTGCTACTTGTTTTGCCTGTCACTGTATGTAGTCCAATTAATTGTTTAGTGCAGAATGTATTGTCTAATAATGAATGGTAAGTTGTTTTGGAATTTTTTCTTTCTGAATAGCCTAGCTAAATTAGAAAGTTATAATTTATTTTGCGCCAAGAGCAATCTGTAACAAATTTAACCGGATGTTTTCTTGAAGAAATTTACAGCTCGGCCGCGTTTCTGATAGGATTTTTCCATTTGAGGACCGGGTCACGTTTCTTTAATAACCGTAAATTCATGATTTCAATGAAAAGTTCACCGACCCCTTAAATCGTTTTTATTACCCTTTTAAATCCAGTTGTGGTGTAGTGTAAACGTTAAAAATTGTAAATGTAGTAAAATAAATTCTTTTATATATCTACCGTTGAAGGGAATTATTTAATATTTTACATACATAACCGTCGTTTTTGACAGGACATACACTAAAATACGAGGAGTAAGAGATACTTTGGAGAATGGGATTGACTGTTAACTAGCCAGGGCTTATTGCTGGTTCCTCACGTTTTGTCTAGATGTACATATAGATATGGTTTTAAGGTGTAGTATACTGCGCCCATTAAGACCTATTGTATCCTCCGTACTCTTCCTAAAGCACATCGGTGACTCTTATTTCATCAAGAAACCTGATTACTAGGCCCGGTTTCAAAGGGTTGAAGCTCTTCTATGGTCACATTATACATCCCAAAACATTTCCTACTGCTGGCTAGCGTGGCTCCGCAATTTGGTAGTAAATGTGTTGGTGTCTCTTCTGTCTCCTTGCAGAATGTGCATGTGCCATCTTGGATTATTCCAATTTTCATTAGGTGTCCATTTAATTAGTCCTGTAAGGAATACTATTAGGATTCGCAGTTTATTCCTGCTCCCCTTCTGTAATTTCTTTCCTACCAAAATGGGGTTTTGGTCTGTCTGTCCTCTGAGTGAATTCCCAAATTCCCTCTTCCTTCTGTCTGAGATACTCGTTAATAGAGTCGGTTCCTATGCCACAGAAGGGTTCGGGTCCTCTCTCTGTATTGCAGCTCCTTTCCTTGCACGTTTTGTCTATCTGGCCTTTGTTTTATTACACCTGTCTTTTCTGTTTAACCCTCCCACATTCATGCTGTACCAAACGTTATCTAACATAAACAAACATAAATTTGGCGGGTCACAAGCTTTGTCCGATATACTGTAGAGACCCTCCTCTAAACTACACTAAAAATATGTACAAGCTAAACCTACGGTTGAGAGCAAGTGGAAGCAATTTCGCTTTGACCCCCTCCCATTATTCATACATATTAAAAACCAACGCGTTCGCTGTGCTAAGTGAACCTAATTGATTCGATAGGGCTGCGGTATGAACAAGAGTCGATCGCTTTTTAATTCTGAAGAACAGTTTGTTTCTTTACAAATAAATTTCAGAATGTATTGGCTAATTATTAATTTAAATGACCGATCAACTTCATTTAATTTCCAGTTATGTCCCGGATCACATTTTCCCAATTTCCAAGTGAAATTACCCTTCAAATAATAAAAAAATGAGGTTTCGAATAGACTGTTGAGAAGACATCATGTGTTTAAGTTTTTAGCTAGTGATATTTAAAAAAATGTAATGTAAGGGAACTACTGATTAAAGAAGGTGATCTAAAATTACAATTTCGCAAATTTCGTGTTTATGCAGTTATTTTGTAATTAGATGTGCAATTTTTAGAACAAAAGTGGTCTAATCTATAGGAAATTCGGTGTTAAATGATAAAATGGGGTCAAACTGGAGAATAGGTACGCTAGAGTGGAAACACTTTGTATATAAAAGAAGAGTATTTTTAAAAATAAAAACTAAAAAATCGCAAGTTTTCAACTGATGGAGATAAAACCACGAGGCTTATGGATTTCTGCTCTACTTTAGATGTACTGCCACCGATTTTTTTAAACATGACGAGCTGACCACCCTGTATGTAGAACTAAATAACCTAAACCTCTTTCGCGTATTTGTAGGTACGTGATATTCCATCACAAACATACCCAAATATACTATAAAATTCACGCTAATAAATACTTTCACTTAAATTACCGATATTATTGTACCATATTCGTTTATCTGTTTCATGCATCAAATCAATTTTTTATTATAACCACTACCGTTCTTTAAAAGTTGATTATTTTTTAAATTCGTTAATCATGATTTTTAATATATAAGCCTAGTAGAAACAAATAAAGTTAGTTAAATTAATTAAAACATTTATGCAAAATGAACAAACATTGGAATATATTCACTTACGTAAAATCTCCCAATATTATAACAATTTTTTTATGTTAGATGTATTTCAGCAAAACAGTTTTTTCATTTCATTTCCACCTTAATTTTAATAATCAATTCATCAACTTCAAGGCACAAAGTCTAGTGATATTTCTGCAGTGTCCTGTTCTTTAAGTGGGTACATGTACACGTACCTCGAAGATGACTCCAATAAAGGTCGAAACGTCGGAAATTTAAATGAAAAAGGTTTCTTTTTTTGAAATAAATCTGATGTTACCGCTTCTCACTACTTCAACCTTTTGTATCACCGATCGCTCACTGAGTTTTCAACGAATTTATATTAAACGAAATAGTTAAAATTTATTTTAGTGCTAAATTCATCCTTACTTAATTATTATTTCATTTTACAATAGTAATAACATATTATACATTGAAAGTTTTTATAACTATAGTCTAGTGTATCAATTAACCATTTTCTGATCCACTCTAACTTAAATACCCTGTTTACAAATTAGTGTTTGTCTTCTGCCAATTGGGCTCTGCCAGTTGTAATCTTGGCAAGATACAATAAAATAAATTTTATTTCCATTTTCTTATAATACTGGAAAATACTAGAAATAGTTCACGGCACTCGTTTTGATATCTAGAAGATACATTAACCGCATTTCCGTGGGAGGAAAGTGTAGTTTAAGATTTTCAGAAACTTTGTATTATAAGCTTTTTACTTTCGTGAAACAACAAACATTAATGTAATGCCTTTTTCAAATTATTACTTTTGTTTAGTTTAACTGCTTTTCGCCACTTTGACCAATTTAGGTTGGTCGGCGTTTTTACATATTCTATTGTCTATTTTACCTTTAGAATTTCCCAGTATTGCTCCAATTGAGTTTTGGTCTCTGCACGCAGTTTTTAGGATGGTACTGATTGAACCCGCTTGTGCCTGTTTCGGTTTTTTGCAGTTACATCAAACTGGCAAAAAAAGGATGAAGTGCGGAATGTAAATGTATATGTGAAGCCTTGGACAAAGTGACAGAATACTTTACAAGATTGAAGAAACACCTCCTGAAATCTACCAAACAATCAATCTTTAAGAACCGCCTAATAGAAACACAACATCACTTCGACATAGATAAAGACGGCAAATATTTCACATCAACAACAAGGGAAGACTATTAGAATGGAAGGATATGCAGGAATGACTCGAAAGAAAAATGTTTCAAAATACAAATTGCAAATCCGCCCATTATTCTATCGCCAATATATTCAAAAAAGAACGGAAGGGAAAGCAACGAGACAACAGATTCTGAAGAGAAAAATCGAGTGAGAACCTTCCTTAAAACTCATTCCATCAAGTTCGGGTTTTTGTTCCAATTGTCCTAGAGAAAATACAAAACAAACGAACTATTAAATCGTCACTGGTATGTAATGAAAAATTACATACCGTTGGATGTTAGTTTCTCCTATCTTTGAAAGCGTCGGAAAATTCCAGAGGCGACGGTGGGATTCAAACACAAAACCGCAGTCTGAAGCATTAACTACTCGGCTACTGTTTCTAGTTCCTGGTACAATAAAATCAATCTTTTTTTAATGTTTTTAAGACAAATATTTATCATGCGAACAAAAGCTGTCAGCTCCAGAAAAATATAAATCTAAACAAACAAATCAAATAAAAAACAAATCTAGAACAGGAAAGACAACGCGGCTGTAATTTCTTTATGATAGCTTTTTGTATCATAATAAAATGATTGACAGAAAGAGAGATGCTATCACTAAAAACATATTGCTTTTATTATTCAAAAATCGTGAGATGTGGTCTGGTGTGATGTAGGTATAAGAAAAACATTTTCTTTATCGTGCCAACGTTTCGATCTTTAATAAGCCCTGAAGATGATCTCAATAAAGATCGAAACGTTGGAACAACAAAGAAATTTCTTTCTGAAACCTACATCACACCAAACAGACCGCATCTCACTATTTTTTAATAATCTTCGACTAAACGTCACTAATCACCAAATATTATTGTAATAAATTATTCTTTCCATTTAAGGTTTTGGTTGACTTAAAAAAGTCAGTGTGACGAGTTGGATTCGTACCCAAGACTTTAGGCTAAATACGCTGTTACTCTTTTATTTGACTTCACTGAACAATAAACTTATTTTAAATAGTTAACTAGGTTATAAAAGTTCTAAAGCTTTATAAAAATCGAAGCAACCCATTATCTTATTGTCTTATTAGTTTGTTACCCGTTCCTTCTAAATTATTCGAAATATTTAACAGAAACTGTTCTTGACGGGAGTGGAGGCTTCTAGATGTTTCTCTGGCTTACGACATGGCATGAGGGATTATTATACAAATTAAAGTTATTTTTACCCCATGCCTATTATCTGATTATACAACGAAGGAGAGATTTTTCTCTGATCGGAGACTTCTGAATTGAAAGAAGCATGCAGGTGTGCCACAAGGGTCAATGCTCGCTCCACTGTTGACCACAATTTTTACTTTTGATATGTCCAGAAATGAGTATGCACTTGCCGCTACATACGCAGCTTCACTTATGTTACAAAACTATATATCAACAATTGAAAAATAGAGCATAAAAATTGAAAATAAAGTTTAACCCCTCAACTTCACAACATATCACTTTTACACCCAGCCGTGAGTCTTGGCTTACATACATTGAACCTCTTCCTCGATCCGACAAAGTTAACAAAGTAGGACTTACATTTGATAGAAGACTAACTTGGAATCCACACACACGTTTTCAAAAACAGCCACTCAAAAAGCCATTTAAAAAGTTTTATTAGCTAATTAACCAACAATCAAAATCACCATTAAAATCGAGACTTTCAACACTTCCCCAAACCTATTTAGATATATTGGTGCCTAGTTCGTGGATCCGCCAAATATTCAAAGATTACAAAGTTTTCAATACAAAATTTTAAGACTAATTTTTCGGCTCCTTTTTACGTAAACAGTAATACATCTCACAGAGATCTTCCCAACTGTTTTTTCATCCATCAAAACATATTACAGACGTTTTCATAGTAAATTAAAAAATACATTTCTTCCATTACCAACCACGTAAGCAACTGAAAATATAGATAATAGACCTCTTAAATGATTAATATCATTTTGTTAATCCATGGCGTCTAACAGTAGGTAGCTTTCTCTATAACGCCCGTGCCACAATCATAAATTGAAATTCATTCTGCTAGTTGTATATAATACATATACAGTTGTAGATAAAAATAAATGACGGAAAAACAAAAACGCTAGCGGTTCTGGGTTCAAATCCCAGTCAGACCCCTCGTCCGCTTCAACAAACGGGCAATTGGGCGTTAAGTAATTCTGTATGACAGAAATTGTTTTACTTTTTAATTCACTTTTAATTTAATAAATTAACTAATAGTTCAATAAATTCTGCATATCAACTCTGTACATGAATTGGTGAAAAGTGTTTAACGACGATATACGGTCCTTGGAAATCAGCAATCATTATAACCGTCATCAACAGTAATTCATTAGTAGAATGGGAAAACAGGAAGTAGAAATATCATACGGTAAGAATAAAAAAAGAAATGAAATATCAAAATAAAGAAACAGGTTATATGTTGGCTGTGTAAACATATTTCCTCCAAAAAGTACCTGAATTTTTTTTTTCAAATGTTCCTTACAGCGTAACTCTTTTTTTGAAACGAATGTATGAAATTATACCGAACTAGGAGAGTTGCCATTAAGATGATTGATATGTCGAAAATGGCTTAGAAATAAATAAAATAGGGAAGCACATATTTTATCTTAGGATGAATTATACATGAGGCATTAGTTATTTGGGACTATCTCCCTCCCTTCTTCTATATTAATAAAACTCTTATCAAGATGGCTCACACTCATAAATCTTTATACTTTTTGTTTTTCTAGGGAATCTTTCTTTATTCGCTTCTGTACGAAATGTAATTTATCAGAGCTAATAATTAACTCGGTGTCAACAGTCGGCGAAACGTTCGGAAAGTTATTGAATATGCATTTCTTTAACAGGCTTAATTTTATATTCGGGGTGAAAGATAATTTTTTCAGTTCCTAAATAGTTCGTTTTTTACCTTCGTGGGTGATTTATCAGGAAAATGGAATTAGTCTTCTTCTGTCTTTCTTCTCATTTTTCGGAGCTTATACAAATATTTCACAAATAGATTAATAGACACTTCATAAAAGTTATTTGATTTCGTAAAAAATAAAGTGATATAATTTTTTATGTGTTATATTTATTGTATGATATTTCCTTGCATAATTTGGAAATGTTTTGGCTTAAAGTGGAACCTTTACTTTTTCGAACAATTCTGGCAAACAGTTACATTTCACATTTTATTTATCAATACTTGTTTATTTATTTATAACACTTTTAGAATCAGGAATGGATGAGGTCGTTGATAAAAATAAATTTGAGGCCTTTGTGGATAGAGTGGTTAGTGACATAGAAAGGAGCTTCGACGATTTGCCTGAAAAGATTGAATGCGTTGGGTGTGGGATGTCATACTGTATGCCCAGTGGTCGAAGTGTCTTTAAAATCTTGTGTAAGGTTTGCTAGGTTTGACACTGAAATCAGAATTTGGTCCTACAAGTTGTTTTCAACTCTTTTTTTGAGCTGTTGTCTCTGTTACTTGAATGGAAGCTGATATCTCTTTTTTGTTGATTTACAGTGGAGAGCAAGGCTGGTTTTGAGATATAAACGTACATTGAGTACTTATAAAAGTTGAGTTTTTCTTCATTCAGCCTTGTTATTCACTTTTTGCACAGTCTTCGATAAGTTCAGTTGTTGTTGGGTGTTGGTCTAAGTTGGATAGGATTCGAGTTGGAGTACAAAATTATGCTATCGTCAGCGTAAGTGATGATGTTGGTTGTTAGGTTGGATACATATAATACGACTTGAATTTATTTTGCATTTTGCATAATAATGAAACAACATTCAATTTTATAGTTAATTATTTATTTATTGAACTAAACGACGTGGCTCGCAAACTACACGAATGACCAGGCTACTGACAGGAGAAGGAACCAGCCACCCCACCTTCCGCCGGATAGTACACCAAAAGAAGGGATATCAGGAACACATTTCCAGATTAGAACTTTTCTTCTAGATGTGTCCATTTTCAAACTTTGCTAATCTTTATTAATGTTCCCATGGAGTCCGAGAGGCCCGGAATGTCAACATCAGCGTCTGGTAGGCCGCTTTCTATTTCAATTTGTTTTCATTCGCGATACCCGTCGTTCGATCAGCCCTCCAAAACCAAAACCCATTCATACCATTACATAATCCTTTACAAAAAAAGTTGGTGTCCAGGGAAAGCCAACTTTCTTCATTTCTCTTCCTCGCCAGTGTTGCGCCAAGGGTAGCCTGCAGCCAGAACATCCTCGCCGTCGACCCGTGTCTAATGAAGGGGCGCCACCGATCCCTCCATGCTCAAGCCAGGAGTATTTTTGCAATGATGGACAATTCCACCTCCCCCTGTTGTTAGGCGCCATTTTCTCTCGGATACTGCCCTTTTCCTGACCGCTTGTACTAGGGTATCTAACTCCACTTCGTGCACTTCGAAGCTGGGATACCAAGTTCTCTTATCTCATCAGGTTTATCCGGTAGGACATCCTTCAACCAGCTTGTCACAGCCGATGTCAATTGTTGCAATTGCCACGAGTCCGTACCAGCGGCGAACCTTCACGAAGGTGGTTCCTATTCTCGATGAGGACAATAGGTGACGTGATTTAGAGGCATGCTCATGAATATGGCAGGAACCGTCGGCCTTCCAGTTGTATTACATTCGTTTCAGAATACGAGTGACCGGGGTTTCTCCAGGCAAGTTTATCACCCATCGGTGACGTTGATCTAGAAGGGGCGAAAGATGTGGAGTGATGAGGTTATAAATCGAATTGATGAGGAAAATTCTATTTTATGAAAATACGAATTAATAGGAGTCTTTCAAGGATGCGTTGAATGAAGGCTGATGTAAAATCCTATGAAATAAAATTTTCTATCCAAACAATATTAAAAATAGGTAACATTGGTAAGAATATTTTAACACAAACTTTTGTTTAACGAGACGAATTCGTCGATTTGTTTGGAAGATTATTACATGAGCTTTGTTGTAAGACTTTCATTATAATCCAAGTATTTTTGCGAGGCGGTGCCGCTTGTTACAATGTTTACAAGCATTCCCCACCAAACGTAGCCCAATCTTCTAATTTACGATACATTTTCGTAATATTGCCCTCCCCATTGAGCAAACTCTCTCTCATTCAGAAAAAATGTCACCCCAAGTCTAATAATGAACGCAAGCTTTTCCACTCATAGAAGGGGATAAAATAATAAATATACCAAATATAACTTCCCCCGTTTTATTAAAAAAAGCAAAATTTCATTTCATTTCATTAATAGTTTGTTTCTGTTTTCGATTAGATCAATACAGTTGAACGCATGAAACTAATATCGTATTATCAAGGATAATGCATATTATAGTGTAATTGTGATTTTAATTAATTTGATCTGATCAAATCTAATATATCTTTCCAGCCTTCCGTGTATGTATTTATGTCCGACGAATTCATTTTTCGTACTGAAATCTAAAACCCGCACTTAAAAATATTAAATTTATTAACTTTCCACAATCGTTATAGGCAATTAGGAGGTATCGTAGTCAAAATAAACAGTAAATAATACTTTATTTACTTTTGTACTGATTAATCTCATTTACACAAAAAGCAGCCTAATCTTTTTAAATAGGTCCATTTGACTGTGGCATATGACAATTCAACCCATCGCGGGGTCGTGTTCAGAGAAACAGGACTTCATACTAGAGAACCAAGGTAGGGTGAACCTAGATCTACGGACCAGACAAACGATTAATCCGTCATCAGGCGCGCGTTACGGGAAATGAGATCAGAAATCTGATAAGACAAGTCCGAAATGTTTCGATTTCCTCCAGATCAGTAAGAAGCCTCTATCTAAATAACCTTAAGGCCGGCACGCTGCTCGTGGACCTCTTCTTACCAGAGTTTAGAAAATGACTAGGCTTCAATTAGTACGGAAACTTGTGAATTGGACTTGGAAAATTGGAGTCGAGTTCTCTTTACAAATGAATCGGTGACTGTAACAAGGTGAAGAAACCAATTTTCCAGTTTTGATACAAACAGAGAAAACATATTTTCTTCCTGAACAATAGTTTCAGTCAAAATATTTTTATTTTACATTCATTCTATATCTTGAAGGAAATTATATTTGTTGAAAAAAAAAAGTCCGTGGTATCTATAGATATATTAAAAAACATCTATTGGAATTTTATCTTTCTTTCACCAATTGATTAAAAAAATATTCATGCAATAAAATTGTATTTTAAGGAATACCTTTCTTTAAAAAATCCAAAAAGCCGTTTTGATTATTGTCGTCGCTCTCACAATCCTGGTTGGTAGTTGGCCACTCGAAAATCCCTTGGTAGAACGGTTTAAAATCTTCAGGCACATAGTGCACCACAGTCTTGATGTTTTCTACTTTCTTTTAGCCGATTGGTATTTTTTCCTGATAATTTTTTAGTGAAGGTGGCGGGAGCAGTTGTTTTGAGCCAATTTGAACTGGAATTAATCCATGAATGAATTCGGAGGATTTAACACAACCAGGCACTCTATTGGAATACTCTATACTTAAAAACGTCCGTACTTGCTTTTACTGAACTTGATTTTTTATTTCTCAATGTCTGGCCACCACCATCCAAAATCAGAGCAGTGTCAACGGTTCTTTCCTCAAAATAGGTAGCTTGTTTCTTGGCTGTAGATCTTCTCTTTGCATTGACTGGGGAAGTATATTCTAACCATCATCTAATAACAAATTTGATCGATGAAAACTTTCTATCGCAAGGTCAGAAATGGTGTACGCCAGTCATTTCAGCCAATTTTGGAATCATAACTCACGGATTCAAATGAGATGTGAGTTGTCCTAAAAACTTTATTGGGCGAAATGGCATATCGAGACGCTCAGGGGAATGGTTCATGCTGTACGGTTCGTCAGGGGCATTCCAGGGAATTGATTGAAACAACGAGTACGACGCAAAACCCAAGCCCTGGAACCATAGAAAGTTGGAAACGGCTGCTCTTGATGAATTTGAAATAATATCTCAGGATTTTAGCAGCAATCTTTTGTAAGGAATGCAAAGGCTGACGGGATTCGTGGTAAACGAGAAAATATACGGTAATTTTCAATAATTTATTTTAGAATTAAATAATTTTCTATTTAAATGTCTTATTTTTACCACCAAACCTATTTTTGTTATACAAAATATGAATCTACATATGTATATTAAAATTTAAGAGTAGAGCGTGAGTTTTGTCCATTAGTGTAAATATACAATAAGATATGATCAAGGGTTCAGATGTACCAACAATTATGTAGAAATTTAAGCAATAGTAACTAGAAATTTCGTAAAATCATAAGATCAGACAGCCAAGCAGCTATCAAAGCACTGGCATGTAAAAGGATTACATCAAAATTAGTCAGTGAATGCATCCAAAATCTCCAAAACCTGGGAAAACACAACAAGGTATCGGTATCCTGGGTTCCAGGGCACAGGGGAATTTTGGGTAGTGACGAAGCAGACAGACTGGCCAGAGGAGGATCCGTAAGACCATACATAGGCCCGGAGCCTATCCTTGGGATATCCAAAACAAACGTAGAATCCTCCATCGCAGAATAGATCCAAATAAAACAAAGAGAAAAATGGATAAACTCAAGCAGTGCTAGACACAGTAAACTCATGATAAAACAACCCTCATCAAAACTGGCAAAAACACTGCTACAACTGGAGAGGGAAAATCTCAGAGGAGTGGTAGGGCTACTAACCGGCCACTGGCATCTGAGAAACATCTACAAAACATGGGCATATATAATAGAGATCCAATTTGCAGACTATGTAATGAGGAGGAGGAAACAGCCACTCATATCATCTTCGAATGCGGAGCAACGGCTCAATGGAGATTCAATCTGACGCACAAAAATGACTCAGAGAACCACATTGAAGCAATAACAGCAATGACTTGATACTCCTGAGAAAAAGGATCGAGTATATTGACTAAACTAAAGAACTAGGAAGGTACAATAAGCCAGAAGGCTGCAGTGCCTGGGGCACACAAACCCCACCTCCTAGTACCTTTGCTACCATTCCATTTGTCCATTAGTGTAAATATGCAATAAGATATGATCAAGGGTTCAGATGTACCAACAATTATGTAGAAATTTAAGCAATAGTAACTAGAAATTTCGTAAAATCTTTCTTGCTATAGAGAAAACTACAAATTTCCGACGCTTTTAATTAAAAAGTCGCTTTAAGTTAACAACTTTCATACAAAATGTTGTGTTAATGGAATATATATTTTTTCATTCGAGTGATGTACTTAAGATCAGGTATCAGTTCGTTTACTCTAATTACAATCAGATAAGAATGACAACGGCAGTGTCGATTACCAGGACTTTCCCGGGCGCGCGCTCTCCTTATTTTTGTAGTGGCGTCAATTCCATGAGCCGCACTGGTCTTAGGGCTGCTATCAGTATAATGGGCCTCGCCCCAAACACAATTCCAGATATTGCAAATGAGACGAGAAGCACGGCTGTGTAACCCCCTTTTCGCTCTCGTCGCACAACGTATCGAGTTAAAGAATTAAAACTTGTCGGCTTCTTGACGAGAGAGAGAGAGAGAGAGAAAGAGAGGGAGAGAGAGAGAGAGAGAGAGAGAGAGAGAGAGAGAGAGAGAGAGAGAGAGAGAGATTTTATGTAACTTCGCGCTGAATAGGAAGCCCGGGCATGGACATAAAGTTTGATTTTCGGGTTCCATCACTGACTATTCTGTAATTCAGCCGGCATCGCTAAGCCTATAAACGTCAAACTCGCTCCGATTTTCCAGGCCACGAATCTCTTCCTTAAAAGTGAGTTTACAGTCAATGGTATAAACCAAGCGTTTTCCTAACTACTTGAGCTTTAACTCCTTTGAAAATGTTGAGCGAATAAATCGATAATTTTGTCATTGTCATTGTCTGTCGCCAAAAATATCAGCAATACATATTAGAAACATATTAATTTTAATGAAAACCAATAAAGATTTTCGCGATTTTGCCTGCCAAGATATATTCCAGATCTCTTCCCCCTATACATTTTTATTGGAGCATTTTTGTGAGATTTTGTGAAAAACCCCGACACACGTGTATTATTAGTTTTTGTCTAATTTATCATGAAAAAAGTGTTTCGATCTAACTTTTTACGATAACGGGGTACAGATAGCAACTTAACTATTTCAAATTGCTCATCAATATAAATTTTTTGTTTTGCTAAATTTAATAATGCATTTTCAATTGGAAGCAACTTTTCTCAAGTTATTTGCAGATAACTTTTGCCTACCGCTGTTTTTAGGACAAACAAAATCTTCTCTTCCTTTTTCAACCAATCATCATTTTAAATGATAATTTAAGTCTTGATAAAGTCTTGCTCATGATACAGAAAGAAAAGTTTCTCAATAATTTCTATAAACATCATAGATTGATAGTACGCAATGAATCTAGGGAATTAAAGCGTGATTCAGGCTGGTTCAAATTTCAGCCTACTTTTCCCATCGAAAGAGTTTTCATTTTTTATTTGTTTTTTGTAATGTACCAGACTTACGATTTGCTTGTAAATTAAGGATCTAAAAAACTAGACTTTAGTGTAATGATTTTTAAAATAGATGTTAACTATGCATTAAAATAATTCAAACTTTTTTTTAGATTATTCAAAGGCCAACAAATAAATTTTTATTCATGTTTTGTTTTGCAACCATTAATTTCTTTTAGGCCAAATTTTGCACCAAGCTGAATCGGGCTTTAATGAGCTACATCCAGATCGTACTGTCAATTGATGTTATTTGAGAAAATTCACGCAAAATGGATCTTTCTGTTCCACGTTTAAGTAATTTACCATAAATTAAAATGAGAAATAAATAGATTGATGATTTGTTGAAGAAGTTGGAGAAGATTTAGTTTATTCGAAATAATGTGTTTGGAAAAAGTTTTGAAGGGTTGCTCCAAATTAAAAACTGTTTGCACCGTTGAATTCAACGACAAAAATCCCTCCATTTTAAATAGTTCCTATCCGTATTCTGTTTTCCTGGAGAATTAGATCAAAATTTTTGGTTCATAAGATATTGTTGAAAAAATAAAAGTTCACATGTATCAAGATTTCTCCAACGTCTTTAAATCAAACTTCGATTGCGTTAGATATATCTACCATTTAACTGTCATCCGTTCTTTTGTGAATTTACAAAAGTTTTGTTTATAATTTCAAATTTAATAATAAAAATTAACAAGTTTGTATTGCATATAAAAAATTTCATGTTCAATTGTCTCATTTTACCTTCCACCCTACTTGGTTTATTTTAACCTTGTGTCTTACTGTTAATTAACCTCAAGACAATCTACTACCCAATTTTCAGAATTACATTAAATAAATTGGGAAATCTGCCGTGTAATTTCGTCTGGTATGTTAAAATTGTTAAAGTAATATTCCATGTCATTTAACTCCATGTAATGGAGTTAATGCTATAAGATTTCTCAACCACTGAGCTCTGTAGATGTCGTTTCCCTGCGGTTTTTGAGATAGTCATAAACGTAGAATTAATACAGAAAACAGAATAAATTGTAGGAGGGCTTTATCCTTGCCTCATGATACAGATTCTTCTAACAAATAATACAACAATTACAAAATCCCGTATTTTATACGTAATGTTTTCGATGCTGTGATGCGAGACAAAAACGTATCGTTCGAATGCCAACGGTTTATAAAGAATCTTAATGCGACACTTGGCAAGCGTCCTCCTACACCAGAACTAAGCCGACTACTTTTCACTCCGGAGCAATTTATTTCAGCCCTGGTCATCAAAGAGTAGGTTTTTTTCAATGGTAAGATATATTACATGATAGATCAAGACATTTCTTTCCCGAACCGCTTATATTTACCTCAGAACAACTTGAGAGCAAAAAATCTAAGAAGTGTGTTAATGTGAGAAAGGCTAAAAGGACCTCAAAAGTCGAAAAAGTAGGTTTCTAAATTAAATAACGCTTAATGGTGTAATGTTCTTAAGAGGTAGTATTTACTAAAAGTTCACTAATGGCCATGCGATGCAAGAGCGGGTGGATAGAAAAGTGAAAACCTTCCTGCTATTTGTCTGACAAATTCTTGTATTTGTCGAAGCTTATATAAGTAAAATTTATTTGCGTGAAAGGGGGTCACCGCTGGCTGGAGGGAACAACACAAATGGTTCAGAGATTCAGTTTCTATTCCCGAGCTAACGTTCCACTAGGTGGTGAAGTTAAGGATGGAAGTTCAGGTGTTTGGATATATTACGATGTTCTTATGCTGTTTATGTCCATTCTATCTTACCCACACATCACCTTGTCGGCGAATTGTCTGGATATAGGCCATTCTTGTTTTAGAAGGTCTTCTCTAAATTCAGTTAGTTTCATGGCGCGCTTGACCAAATAATATCTTTCATAAATCTTTATAATTGTGGATTTCGAGTGGATCGAAGTGGTAGCTGAAGTGGTAGAGCAGCGGCGTATTTAGCCGAAAGACGTGGGTTCGAATCCCGCTGGTGAGACTAACTTTTTCATCTCAACCAATACCTTAAATACGTCTTCTCTAAAGTGGGAAATGGGCTTTAGAAAGGCACATGCTCTGCTGAGTAATATAATTTGCGTTATCCAAATTCGTAAAATTAAAACTACAGGCCATTTTGTTAGAAAGGCATCATCATGGCAATTTTAACTCTTTGTACAGCTCATGTAAAAATCTGAATGGACTAGCATCAAAATTACTCCCTCAAATTACGGAAACAAAAGATTATTCTCTTTCCTTCGCTCGCTTTCCTTCTATTTTGCCTATCATTATTACACGTAGGATCTCATGCCTCTCTCCTCACATTACATGACCCAGGTATTTAAGTTTCTGGATTTTAATTTCGTTGATTAATTCCGCCCCCTTTGAAAATCCCTGCAGTACCCCCTCATTTTCCAGAATTAGTGACTTTGTCCATGTAAGATATCACCGATGTCATACAAATGGAGAATTGATATTTGTTGAAGATTTATGTTCGACCAGATTAGTTTTTATGATATCTATTCCATTATCGAACGTTTGTCGGTTTCTATTCATCAGGTAAAAATTTCCAAAATAGAATAAACCCAAATTTGTGTTTAGTTTACTGTTACCTTTGCGGGCAATGTTGTAGAACGCAAAGGAAAATAAATTGTCATTACCAACAGACAATGGACTCATCCAAAAATAATCAACAACACAAAACTTCCGAGTAGAAATGCGTTGCCGTAACCATGGTAAAAGAGGCTAAATACTATAAACTTGAGAGCAAAACAGTCAATTTCTTCAAATGTGTCATCCAACCCAGCAAACTAATTGCTTCCAAAGACGAAAACAAGGTTGCATAAATAAATATAAATGGGATCGTTTTTCTCCAAGAAAATCCGAGCTCGGTATTTCGATGTTTCACCTCGGAAAGCCTTATTGTATACTGCGATCTAGGTATAAAACCAACTGAATAACGTTTTTTATGAAAAGTCAATAAGCTTTCCTTAACTAAGTATTTAGATTTTTGTATGCTATGAAACAGCAATATTAACTTTGAGGGATATTGGCAAAATCAAAATTAATCTAAAAGTTTCATAACCCCACGAACCTTACTGGAATCATGCACGATTTTTGATTATTAGATTTACTTAGTATTATCACCTGAGGTCACGTCATCCAAAGCGCACGGCCCACTTCCTCGTCATCCCAAACGCAATTAATAGGCAAGTTCTCCTTTTCACGAATTTTCCTGACTTTTTGCGAAGGGTTCCCTGCCCGAGTGTTTAAAAAATGGATAGCGGCACCTGGGTAAAATTCTCATCTTAGCCAGGAGATCAGCGATCCTCTGGCCTTCCTAGTTTTTCTTTTTTTCATTTCGCCAATGACCAGTCAGCTGAAAGCCGGTTTCCCCGATTTTACCTTTGAAGACTAGAGTCCTAAGCTCCAGCGTTTTTCGTTTTCCTCTGGGCCCTCGTCAAATTGTGGCAACACTCTCGTGTCCCAGGGATAACAACCTGGAGGTGTAAAGCGGCTTTATACGGAAAAACGGTTTTATGTCAAAAAGACTCCAGTTTGTAGGTGTGACACTTCTGGTTTACAAACACTCTCATATGTACAGCGGTTCTTCACACCTCGTTCTGGTTCTTCCTCATGAACGTTCGCTGCAGATCGTAGACAGAACTGCGGACTTTGAATTCTGCCCATCTCGTTGCAGCCTCGGGTTTGCATCCTTGGAGACAGGACCACGGAGGAAAACTTGCTGGGCCTTGGAAGACAAGGCTTTGCAGCGGTGAGACAGTATTGCTTATAGAAATGCAAAATATATAAAAAAAATAATTTGAGCAAGTTGTTTTACGAAAATAGACATTATGTTAAAGATAGGAATGCAAAATGATCGGAAATAATCAAGGTTCGTAACCTCGCAGAAATTAAGAAGAAACCTTATTAAAAAAAATATTAAGCTTCTAATAAACAGAATATTACATATAGTACAGAGAGTTCTACATTTTGTAGAAAATAGAGTCGAGATATTTGAAAATTTCTTAAATGGAGGAAAAATATGTTATCTACTATTTTAGAAATTCAATTTTCCAATTTAATAAGCAACAATTGAAAAAGACCTCGCTTTTTATCGAATGAATAATTTAGGCTTTGAAAAAAGTTTAATTAGGTTTGATGAGATAAGAAGTTTAATTAAAGCTCCTCTTTTTTCACGAGTCCCTCAAATCATGGTCCTTAACCCAAAGGCCAAAATCCTTTCACTTTCACTGTCAATTAGAAACATCCCCTCGCATGCATTGAAACTTGTAAAAAATCCAGTTTTATAGAAAAGCTTTTAATGAAGTCGGTCAAGCCTTGCCATTGTATTATTATTCACACTATAAAAAAATAAATTAAATTAGTCTTTGAACAATCTATTTTATAAAATAATAAGTAAAATTTCACACTAATGTAAGACGATTGAGTTCTTATTAATTGTAATATAAATTCAAATGATTTAGCACGGATAATAGTTCAACACGTTGCACACAAATTGAAGAAGATGCCTTTGAACAAACACTGATCAGTACTGTACGAGACGACGTATAATTTCCTCAGGTCTTGACGAATTGCCAGGAAAACTTGAAGCAACAGGAAATTACTTGTCGCGTATTGGAACTCTACACATCCAATAGGCTCATACCCTTTACACGTATGTTGGGAGTATAGATCTATTTCTGTGTTGATTTTTTTCTCAGTCGGTCACCGAAAAACCACTCTTGTTATCATCTTCCTATAATTGTCCATGTCTGGAGCAGTCAGTTCAGTGTTATGGCTTCCTCACTGGAACTACTCAGTTCAACCGACGAAAGTTTGGTGTGAATTAGTGGTTCAACGTCGAAGGAAATTAATGAAATTGTAATAACATTGCTATGCTACAAATTGTTGTTGAATGCATAATTTAAATCATATATTGCTATTTTTTAACAAATAATTTATGACAGAAGTTAAAGATCAACTAAGTGACCAAATGGCCCAAATTTACCCGTACCATTAGTGTTAAGTATAAACTGTATTTTCTTCATAATTTATAAGAAATAAATCACTTGAACGATTATTAACTTTATTGCGTTGAATTTTTAAATGTCGATAACAAAAGAATATTTTGCGAATAATAATTTTTGACATTTTTTATACAGGGTATCTGTTGGAGACGTTGGCAGCCCTTTTTCGAGAGGAGGAAAATTGGGGAGAAGTGGAAGGGGTAGTATTCGTCCAGCCTTCAAGTCAAAAACATGTCAGTGAACCAATGTCATTTTTCATTTGTTAACATTTTCATATTCATTCATTACTTTCATGTTCCTTTTCCATTTAGTTCATTTCACAGCTCAGCCTATATAAATAATCAGTTAATGTAAATTAAATAAATTAAAGATTGCCGTTTATAATTCTATAACATTTCATACAGTCCAATCAAATAAATATACAATGTATCAACCAGTATCCTTTTTAGATGGCACAGTTGAATTTCTCTTGAATCACCGACGCTATCCAAAAAATACGTGTTTAATATTTTTAATATTTTTTTAGCCTAGTTTGCGAGGAGCTGAATGTTCGCAAAAATCCGAATTCCTCTCTTCGCAATATTGGAAGGGCTTTAAATTAAAAAACAAAAAATAAAATTAGAGACGAACTCCGGACTTACAAATTTAAGTCGTATTGCTCTCATTTTTTCCAGGGACTTCGGGACTCTGATTATGACAAACGTCCAATTACATATACATACTATGACGAATCCATGTTTACCTTTTATCGTATACTAAACCGTTGGAATTTTTGAGCGCGAGCAGAGGAAAATCCGAGAACTTTGTACTCTTGTCATCATAAGGTGTCACATTATCAACGTTTAGTGCGGACCTCTCGGAAATAAATAAATTATTTGTACGACAAGAATTTAAATGGTGATCAATTCCTCAATTTTTCGAGGGAGATTTTGTCAACACTACAAGATAACGTTCCTCTGCAACAACGACAAAGAATGATTCTCGAGCTTGATGGATGGCCCGCACCCAATTCTTTGCAGGTGAGAATTTATTTGAATTGCCACTTCCGGGATAGGTGGATAGGGTCATGGCCAGAGCTGTTTGTCTCATAACTACACTTGATTAATTTCTGTGAGGCCATTTAAACAAACAGTGTTTACGCCAATCATAGAGCAGAACTGCTCGTAAAGAATAGAAAATGTTTGTCAATCTCTCTCTCCTGACTATCGCTCTGAGCACAGGTAAGGAGTGGTTACAAAGAGAAAATATTTGCATCTTCACGCCTGATGCAATTGCAGCTAATAAATCGTCCTCAAATAATCTGTCAATAAACTAAAATTCAGTATCCCACGCTGTGGTCATCTAAGTAACCAATTATGTGAGATAACAGGCGAATTATGCCATCAAAACCATCATCTTTTGAATTGTCTAATATTCCAAGGGATAAATAATCTGAACTGTTATTCTAAAATTAAATAAACTGGGGGTTTGATTTAATTTTTGAAGCCTGGCCATTCCATGAAAACACGCAGATTGATTCGCTGTAGGTTTTGCGACAAACCAAATCATACTTAATTCAATTAATTAATAAAAGAATAAAACAGTAAGAAAGAAACTCTTCAGCTGTGCATATATCAAAGTGTTTCAAGTTATTTTTTGGCCAATTGAAAATGCGATTACACTATCGTTTTCAGCATAAGCACTCCGTTAAAATGATGTGTCAGGATGTATATGGTCGTATTTGAAAGTTGAAGAGGGCGTGAGGTATCCCGTATAACTTTACTTCTAAAAAGGTGATCAACGTAGCCATAACTCTTCTGAACTTCATTCCATAAAAGAAGAAAACTACAAAATCACTTCACACCTCATCAGTGACGACATATCCTAAGATGAACTTTAATTATGCTATCATCACCGCAATTGTTGATGCATGTATAGGGTGGTATTTGAAATTTAGAAGTTGAACTGGGCCAGAAGTACCCTATATAGTTTTACTTCAAACAAGCCAAAAATTTGAAATTAGACTAAAAAATATTAAAGACGTGCTTTTTTATAGTGTCATTGGTTTAACAGGAATTCAGCCGGGCCATCCAAAAAGAACACCCTGTATATTTGAAGTGTGTGGAATATTAAAATATATAATTATGCATTCACAAATAAAGTCAAGTTTGAATCGACTTACAAAAAATCGCAGCTGCTTTTGGACAATTTAACAGTTTTAAATACAAGCGTTTTAGTAAGTTCAAAGACCCTAGACAGTGTAATCGGATGCAGTAAGTACCAACTGTCGTCACAACAATGACTATTTTTAGTTACTATACATTACCGTTCACTATAATTATTGTTCGTTAAGAAAAAGTACCACATAACGTCAATGTTTTAATTATCTGAAACTAATTTAAGGAAAGTATTAATTGATAAATTTAGATAAATAAAAACGCTTTTGTATAATCAATCTATTATACGAGAGCGAAATAAGACTGGAAAATTTTATTTTCCCTTTAAGATGAAAGAAATAAAAGTGTCGACATATTTTCTCGAGTTTTTACCCGTTTTTTCCCAATATTAATACTTTTTCTTATGATCCTTGTAATTTAAGACTAATGAAATAGGCGTTACTCGTGTGAAGCTTCTTTGAAGCTCGTTTCCAGATGAGGATTATAATTGGTTTTTTGTAAAGCAGTCTCTTCTTGGCTAGCAATTCATTCTTTTGGCAAAAAACCCTTCTTTTTCCCCAGAGTGAGACCCTTCAAGGAGATACTTAATTATTAAACATAAAGGAAAGGGCAAACCGAGCGAAAGCTTTCATTTAAAACTTTTTCGGCATTTGCCCTTTGTCAATTTTAATTTAATATTACGTTTTTTTGTTCGTGTTTGACAATTACAAAAGCCGTAGCATTACTGGTGTTTATATTCATACATCATATATCTCGTACCATCTGGAACAAATGCCCTAAAACACCTGTTTCAGTTGGTCAATTGCATCAATACTCGTTACCGAATTAGACTCAAATTAAATTACGAAATTAATTCATCCATTTTTTGGACAAAATTTAAATTTCAAACAAAACATTGCTCCGGGCCTCTTTTGTTTTACTTTCATACTCAAAGGTAACCGGACATAACAGAGTTACTGGAAAGAGAGATTAAACAATAATTTAAATAATCAAAATACCAGCTTAATTAAATAAACATTTGGAATGTGTTTCACCAATACAAAATTGTACAGAGCATTCCTAAATCAGAAATCAGCTGTAATGATTTCTTTAAAAAAGAGCCCTGATGTTTGTAATGTTTTTCTCAAACCTGGACCGGAGCAAGAAATGTGTAATATACTATTAAACAAAATTCAAATGCAAATTCAATTATGCCTCTTCTTTGCCTCTACTTTCCTCAAATGTAAAATTTATAAAAGATGTCACAAACCAAACTAGGTCACTTGATAAACTTAGCATTTACCGAAAGAAAGTTTCCAGAATGTCTCGAACTTAGTCAAATTCACTTAAATTTAAAAAAGGAAGTCTTGATAGTGTCGTACATTATCAGTCTATTACAATAACACTTGTTTTATCAAACTGATTTGAATACGTGTTGAAAAATAGATTATATGACTTTCTTGAGTTGTTTATAGGAAAAAATTTGGGCTTTCGAAATTCCTAAAGAATGTTCTTAGAAACCTTTATGAATGTTCTGAAGAAAAAAACCTGTAGTATGGGTATGGTGTTGGGACTTATAAAAAGCATTTGATACTATTCATTACAATTATAATAATAATAAGAATAATGGGGGGCGTCGGAGGCCGCAATGGTTTAGGCTAATGGAAGGCCGCTGGATTCGAACCCAGGACCTTTACCTTACAGTGATGAGCGCCGTGTCAACGCTTAAACCGTTGGCCTCCCTCCCATGGCACACTCATAAACATTGCTCACGAAAAGTCCTGCGCGTCTTTTCTAACATAGCAGTTATTAAGACATAGAGTTATGTAGAAAAATTTGATTTTAATGTTGGTGATTGATAGTAAAGAATTTGTTATACACCTTCACTAGTTTAAAAGCTAAACGTAAAAAAGCGAGAATAAACGGAATCAGAAGAAGTTCTTCATCATATGCCACTAATTGGCGACGGTTTTATTTTGTTGCATGAAACCACGGAATAAAAATGTTTTAACAAAAAAAAGTCAGTAAAAAAAAAAGTTAAAAGTCAGTTTAGTTATATTTTTATAGTTATATCGTACATTTAAAAAAAAATATCAGGTAAATAACAAAATATAAAAATGATAACAATTGCAAGTATGTACTAAAAAAAAAAACGAGAGCGCCCACGTTTCTGCCTCTTCGTTTAGTAGTATTAAGTATGTCAAACAAAATCTGAATAGTTTTAATGAAGTATGTGTAATGAAAAGTGTAAACATCAGACAAAATAAAAATCTAAACAGTCCAATTTATAAGAAGACGAAGATACACAAAGTTCTGAATAGTAAGCAATTAAAATGTACAATCAACTGGTAAATCGTATAAAATACTTAAAATATATTTTCGATTAATTAATTTTTATCTTAGGTTTTGATTGGGATGATAGCGTTAGTATCACGAGCTATCGTGACCGGTAGTCCGACGATCGTGGGTTCGAATCCCCCTCGCGACCACTTTTCATCTCAACCAAGACCCTCCATAAAAAGAATAATTAATTGAAATAATTAATGTGGTCAATTATGACCGCTAAACATGGATTATTAAAATATAATGTACAGTTTATTAAAAGGAATAAAGAGTACAATTATAGCAAATTTATTGTATAATGTGGAAATATTAAAATATATAAAGTAGTAGATTTAAGTCAACTACTTTGTAAACAATGTAAATTATTTCTGGAAAGTTTGTGATTCTGAGTGTACTAAATATTAAGCATTATTAGACGTTTCAATAGACAGTTAAATTGGCCACAATGAAACTTGGGACTTTAGAGGGAAAATTAATACCTAATGTTTTCGGCCTTTGGTTTGAGCTTGTGAAAATAATTTCCCATTGTCTTTGTAATGTATAATGAAAAATATATAGAATGATAGACAGATTAAATATTGTTTATATTTAAAATATCTAATTGCGTAAATCGGATTATTGAATGTAGTGTTAATTTTTATTGTTTTTTCCACACTAAATGTACATTATATACAGTGTAATTAATGTTATTCTTGCTCATTTTTTGAATTTTATTTTTATTTTTGCAAGAGTGTTATTTTAAAAGACAAGTCTTATGAACGCTTTAATATCGCTTTACTTTGAAGAATCAAAAAGTTATTAAAGTACTTCGCCGTTGGAGTATGACAAGCTTTTTGTACGTATAACTTTTAGGGGCTTACTTTCAGTCGAAAAACGTTGGCAGATTAATTAGACCGTTGAAGCGTGAACTAGAATGATTGAAATATTTAAAAAATACGTTTTACTCAAATAATTGCAATATGCAAATTTTTATTAGCTAATTGGATTATTTGAGAATAATTCTTCTTTTGTATTGATTCATTTAAATTTTTAATTTGCATAATAAAATGCTTTGTGTATTTATTAAGTTGGTTATATTTTTTTAAACTTTTGTCAACATATGTTAAAGAAGAGATTTGATTTTGGAGTGCTTCAAAAATTCAGTAAATAAATTAACGGTTGTAGAATAATTCTCAAATAATTCTCTTCAATAGAATTACTGTTGCCTAAAAGGGTTGTATAGTTAATTTTTAAACGAATAAAGCTCTTTCATCCGGGTTTGTCCTCAGAATTCGTTGTAAGAAACTCTGAACATTTTCACAGCGTTAATTGTAGTAAGAAAATCTTGTATTAAATTAGATAAATATCCTCCTCCCGGCCGATAAAGTTGCGAAAGGACCGTTTTTAATTAACAACAAAAAGGAGATAATCGCTCCGACCATTAAACTTGAAGTAGGTAAGACGCTGATTTGTTGTACTCGAAATGGTGCTTTAATCGACTTTCATTTCAACGGTCCTTAATCCACACCTCACTTATTCCAGCACAAATGAAGCCGGATAAGTGATGAATTCAAATCCTTCCGTTTTATGGTGAACTGGAATGCAACACAGATTAACCAGTATGGAAATGATTTTGTAGCTACCGGGACCAAGCCGTTTCAAATTTTAACTTCCAGTTTGATAGATGTACCGTAGATCCAATGAAACGCGCCTTGAAAAGAGTCAAGTTGCTTATTTTCTGAAGAGTTTCTCATTTTATTATTCGTAAAGAAACACCTTTTACAATTCATGTTTTATTTCAGTCGTTTTCCGTGTCAACTCCGCATATGTTTATGACATCAAGTAACTGATTGCACATCTTAGAGGATAATGACCTCCAACGATAAACTTTGTTTCTGAAGGGTTGAATTGCAAGCTGGTGTTTTTTCTAATGTATCTGAGAGCATTACGAACAAATATCTCCACAAAAAAAATGTACACAGAAAATAGGTATCGACTTCTAAAAACAAATTGAATATCAGAACCACCCAAAAATATTAACCAACTACCTCATTATTCAAACATTTTAATAAATCCAACATATTTTGTAGTCTAAGTGACCAAATGACTTCTTTCAAATAATGTTTTTTATGTAACGCTGAGATTAAAAAGTTAGTGTCATGGGCAGGATCCGAACTTAAGTCCTTCGGATCAGTGTGCCCCTGCTCTGACCACTTCAGCTATGGAGAAATAATTTCTCTCACTCCTTACTCTTACTTACTAGTGGAAATGGGTCAGATTTCCACACTTTTGAGCCGACACAAAAGTAACTCTTTTTTTATTAATTCATTATTTTAATTTTTTAACATTTAATAATTTTACTTTTGGGGTAATGAAACTAAATCAACATATGTAATATCCACACTAAACAAGAATGCTCTCACTAGTTCAAAATGTTCCCATCCCTGTTGCGAACTATGCATAAATGACTGACGTGGAACCCCCAACCCCCAGCGTTAATCGAATCCAATCTTTCCAATCTAAAATCCTCAGAACAATCGTCAATGACCCTTTCAATGTTTCTAGGCACACCATCCATAGCGACATAAATGTTCTTCTTGTTACACATCTCCTTTATTCACGCTAAAATTGGTTTCATTTCAAACAATCCCTTTCGTCACATACCTGTCATCCAGCACGTTACCTAATATACTCTAAGGAAACTGTAGCGCCGGAAGCCACGCGACAATCTCACTACTGGTCATGAACCTCGTAATTGGGATCCATCATATTCATCAAGTTGTAATAACGGCTTCCGCCACTGAATGTTTCAACATGTTCCATGTTATAGTTTATATGTATGTACTATGTTTAGTTGTTGTATCAAACGAATTTAATCGTGAAAAAGAAGAATAAAACATGTGTTGACTTAATACATAGGTTCGATTCGTTTTTAGTCATAATAGAGACACATATACAACCTAAAGGAGTGTATATTTTACCAGATTGAAATATAATTTTTCTCTAATAATGAGCGAATTACGATTTATATTTAAAATATTTGTAATAAAATCATTTTTATAAGTAGCACATCGTAATAAGTAGTAAATAGAGACATGAATATGGCATCCATAAATCTAGTCCGGTTTGCCTAAAGTAGCATTTTTGGTACACTCATTTTTTTGTTTTTACGAGGTCTTGCAACAGCAGAGGTCATATCAACCTCAGTGTGCCAGAGTTTTTGAAAAAAGCCCATTTGCTAAATTCGAACCCGGGACCAGAACCTTATAGTGATGAGCGCCGTGTCAAGGCCTAAACCTTCCCCCCCCATGGCACACTCATAACGTAACATAACAGATATTAAAATAAAGCCAATGCTCTATGTGGACACTATACACCAATTCTCCAGCAAATCGTATTCAGTTGTCTTCACTTACCCACTGAATCATAAGGGAAATTATATAGGACACTCGAAAATTTTATACTTATTGAGTAGGATCAACAACCAACTACTGGGTGTAAGCGACAAAAAGGTGAAAACACCTTTGGGGAAAAAGTATTTTCAGGTAGTTACTCCCTATGACGGTAACTATAAACCAGAAGATGACCACCGCAGCCTTGAATGCTTCACTGATGGTTCACTCATTAAGGATAAGGGAAGCGGTGCTGGAATACACATACCCAAATTAGGGATCAGCATCTCCTCCCCTCTTGGTAATAACACCTCTGTCTTTCAGGCAGAGGTCTGGGCCATTAATATCTGCTGCAGAACACTTATGGCTAACAGGATAAGGGGAAAAGACATAAAAATTTTTTCTGACAGTCAGGCCAGTCTAAAAGCATTACAAAAAGATTTATCAACATCTAGACTGGTGGAGGAAACGGTTGAACTCATTAACAGGATCATTACCAGGTACGAGAATAGGGTAACCCTTATATGGATACCAGCTCATAAGGGACACTACGGCAATGAAGAGGCGGACAGCCTGGCCAAGGAAGGATCAAATACTGTGTTTGTCGGCCCGCAACCAGTATTACCCCACTCTTTAAGCACGGCAAAAGAGAGTATAAGTTGCTGGAGAATGAAACTATTCCTCAAGGAATGGAATACGTCCCCCGGATGCAGGCAATCGAAGGAGTTTCTGAAGGAAATCAAACCCAAGGAAGCGAAATGGTTACTCTCCAATTCTAGGAGGAGAATTAGGAGGCTGATAGGCATCCTGACGGGCCATTGCCCCCTGAGAAGACACCTCTTCATAATGGGCTCCCTACCAGACCCCTTCTGCCGCTTCTGCGAAACTAAAGAGGAAACGGCTCGACACTACCTAGCCGAATGTGATAGGTATGCTAGGGAAAGATTCGACACCTTTGAAGGAGAGGACATAACTAAAACACTCCCCAGGTTAAAATGGTCCAAAATCCTGGGGTTTGTTAATAAGTCCAATAGGTTTATGCAGGACTCGTGAACCGACCAGGTCCCGGACCTTTTAGGGATGGGGTACGGGCCAACCCAGGCTTCTAACCCCTCGGGTCCTGGTCGCCCGCCCTGCGTAATATATATATATACCCACTGAATTACGAGATCTCAACCATAACTCCTGCAGATTCACGAAATCCTTGCAAAGACTCCGTCATATATGGTTGATTATCCCTTGAATCAAAACCGACGTGGAAGAATATCACCAAAACACATGTTTCAATCTGCATCATAAGAACAAACTAATTGTATGGTAATTTCCATGCATTGTTTACTTTTTTTAAATTTCTTCGACTGTTCTTATTTTGGTTATATTTAGTGGTCAGTAGTTTGTACATTTGTTCTCAGTACTGGTTAGACAAAGGACGCAAACAAAACAGAACAAAACAAAAACCGTTTCAAGAATTGTTTTTATAATATATAACAATATTCAATTTTTCTGTTGATCTAGTTCCTCTTTTTCATTATTTTTACTATGTTTTGTGATGTAAAATTCAAGTAATGCGTTGTAAAAATGCATAGTCACTCTTAATTATTTTTTCTTATGGATCATTTGAATTATTTTTGTAGTTCTTTGGTTTCGAATTATCAAAAATTGGCTATGTTGGCAAATATTTTACAGCCTGAAAAATAAAGAAGAAACTTAAGGAAAACGATCCTGTTTCAATTTACTTTTTAAATAGTGAAAGTCTATAACAAATCGTTCACAATCAATCATCAACATTAAAATGAAATTTTCATAGAACGATCCTCAGAATTGTAACTGCTTAATTTGCACGTCATTTTAATATATTTTACAATCTATTTATAATAAACGAACTTATACATAATTTTTTAACCTGAAGTAATTTAAATTTTTTTGGGGGAATTTCATCTTGACGACATCGTCATCTTTGATGAAGAGGTCTGAAAAATGGATTGTCAGTAGAGAACAATTTAATACCCTTCACTGCAACTCCAGAGAGTCCAAGTTATGCAAAAGGGCCAACTGCATTGTCTTTTGTACGTGAGTAACTCAGCTCTGCACCACAACCTCGAATTAAAGAAGGTTCGCGATCACGCGTCGCTCCTACAACTTGCTCTATAAAAAAAGCAACGACGGTTAGGGTGTAAGTACGTATCTTGTTTTTCCCAGGTTTTTCAACAGTGAAATAATTATGTTAACGCCAGTGTTCGATAATTGGCATAAAATAATTACAAATTAATTAATTAAAAATTAAATTTAGATTAATTTGCCCATTGAGATCAAATTATAAATTTGTCCTTTGTAAAAATAAATAATAATAATCTGCAATGAATACTGGATAAAAGTTTAATAAACAAATACAAATGTCTGTACAAAAATAAAGTGAAATTTTGCTATAGAAACTCGTATTCAAATTGAGAGGCGCAAAATGATCATGAGGGTGGTGACAAATGACAATGTGCACATTATACGAGACGTCTTGTGACAAATCAATCCGAAACCAAATGTAAATACTTCATGTGTCTTTCCGATGGGGAAGAGGAGACCCCGCAGTATTTGGTTATTTCCTTTAGAATTGACTTTACGACTCGTTAAACCCTCTCAGTACATGCGACCTCAACCCTGCTTTCTTTCGTTCTGGATGGTTCGCTCTTTTCTGCCGGCCCCGCAAGCGAATTACTGCATTGCCAAAAAGAATCATTTCTTCGTCCATGCCCCCTCCAATTTATTATTGATCACATATCGTCGATTGAAAAAAAAAAAGGTTTTAACGACCCATCAGCAAAATCTCCAAGAGCGTATGACACGAGAGGTACGAGTAACTAGCATTACACCACAGTAATTACAATTTATTGCAAATATTAATTAGGTGAAATATATGCCCCACTGTAGGGACAGAAAGGTCTAATTGAATATTTAAGTATCATATATTTTAGAAAATTTTTTTTTATTCTTCAATTTTAATAATAAATATAAAAAACTGACCAAATTAAACATTTGTTTTTGCGCTTAAATTATGACTTATTACATTGTTTCTTCATCCTGAGCAACAGTTATCAATTATGCCGTTGGTCTTTTTTAATAAGTTCCTTGGATATTATTAAAATATGAATTTGGCTAAAGATTTCAATAAAAACTTTGATTGTCGAGTAAAACAATATCGAACGTGTTTTGTTTAATTTATTTCCGGCCGGCTAACTCCCACAATTACTGCCAGCGTATCTTGTTTCTTGAATGACCAAATTTTACATTTGATGGAACATCAGAGACTCTATAAATGTGAAAAAAAAACTTTGAAACTCATATACGCCCGTACGCTGTGCTCTGGCATAATCTAATTTTGGCGGGTCCCAAGATTCTGTACATTACGATCAGGTCCCACCCTCATTTACGCTTTTCAATTTTTTTAAATACTATACGTACGATTATAAATTTGAGAAGCAGCGGGGTTTTACGTATTTGCTCACACACTCAATCGAAATCGTTAATATTTAATAATAATATACATTCATTCAGTACGATATAACTAACCTAGTTTGTCTGGTATTTACAGTAATTTACATTCCACCACAAATCACCATCATACCATCTGCTTCAGTTATCAAGTAAATATTCGCTGTCGCTCTGTCTTAGAATGCCTTTGATGTTCATGGACAAGCTATACTAATGTTCCCAGTCTAACAATACATATTTTACAATTATTTGGGCGCCGTGCCTAGCCTTTCTCCTTGACGTCTTGTTAATGCGTTAGTCTGCTGTGGATAATTCGTAATCGGGTCGTTACCACCTTATCTTTTGTCCGTTGTCCATGGTTTGACCGACGATTTTATGCTGAGCGAGTCCGTCCAAAAAACATATTAGTTATGGCTGATCCGCCTGATCTTGCTTAGTGCAGAAGGTCAACTATGCGGTAAATACGATAGCGGTTACTGGGAAGAGATTCGGTCAATTACACGGTATTTTACTTCCATAGAAAGGATTTGGTAACTTTTTTTTTGTCTTATTGACAGCTTTTTAAAAAGAAAAATAGCATAAGGTATATCTGACTCCATTATTATTATTATTATTGGCCATACAAGCCTATGGGAAATGTTTAAATTATGGAACAAAAATTCACAATTCTAATGAGAAAAGAAACAGAAATAAATTCTATATGTAATTTAAAATGGGATTTTTTCATACATTCGGCCTTCCAAATTAAAAATTTTAAAAAGAAAAATTAAAGCTTGGATGGCAATAGGATAAATTAGTTTACGAGTGAATGTTTGCTCTCAGAAGAGATATAGCTAACCAAAGATAGAAGGTTTGGATGTTAGGGCGTAAAATGACCTTAGCAGTTAAATCGCCCTTAAAATTAATATTGGGTTGTCCGGAAAATAATGCAGGATTTTAAGTTTTCATTAAAAAAAATCTATATAAAATATTCTGTTTACGTTTACAGGATTACTCATTTGTATGAATGTCAACACTTATTAATCCTCTTCCAAATGATATTGTTTGTTTACCTCTGTAGCATTCCGCTACTTGGAAATAATTCAGTCATCCTTATAATGTCAAAGCGAGAATTTCGTACGATTTTCTTTTACGAGTTTAAACTCGGCCGAAGCGAAGCCTAAACGGCTAGAAACATTAACCAAGTCTGGGGCGAGGGTTGTGTTAACGAGTGCACTGTGCAAAGGTGGTTTAAAAAATTTCGGGAGGGAGATTTCAGCCTTGAAGACGAAGAAGGTCGTGGAAGGCCTTCCTCTCTTAATGATGATGTTCTGCGATCAGTGGTGGAAGAAAACCCCAAAACAACTGTTCGAGAACTTGCAGAGCAACTCAAAGTCAGTAAAACGACCGTCGCTGACCACCTCAAGGCGATTGGAAAAGTGAAAAAACTCGAAAATTGGGTTCCACACTCATTAAACGATCGCCAAAATTATTGGAGCTTGGCTATGAAACTTTGCCTCACCCACCCTACTCTCCGGACCTCTCGCCTACTGACTACCATTTTTTTAGACACCTGGACCACTACTTACAACACATAATATTCAAAAATCAAACGGAACTGGAAAATGCATTTATTGTCTTTATCAATTCTAAAAATTCTGAATTCTACTCAGACGGAATTAATAAGTTACCAACACGTTGGGAGAAATGTATTGAGAGTATGGGAAATTATTTTGATTAAAGAACATTGCTTTAAAGTAACTAGTTTCTTTTTTTTTTGTTTAATACCAAAATCCTGCATTATTTTCCGGACAACCCAATAATAATAACATAAGGTATATAACACTTAGAGAAAGTAATTTATTTGACAACATATTAATATAATCTTATTTTGTCAATTTAAGTTCATAATTTGAGATAACTTTGTTTAATTGATCAAACAATTATTAGAAATTAAGCCTTTTAAAATAAATTTAAGTCCATATGCATGACTAAAAGTACAAATTAACAAACTAACTAGCTGAAGGTTAATACCTCCGTCGAGGCAAGACAAAAATTAATTGCCGTAAAAATTAACTTCTCTAAAACTCTCCGTGGCCATTTCGTTTGTCGTCGAGCATCCAATCCAGTTACACATTTGAAAAAATGGCAAAAAGGAGGGAAAACTCAAAAGGTGTGGCTGAGTTAGGAAGTTAGTGTCCGAGTGGATCGAGGTCAAGACAGCTCAAGTGGTAGTGCAGCAGCGTATCTAGCCGAAGATCGTGGGTTCGAATCCCGTTCGTACCAATGAGTTTTTCTCAACTAAAAACCTTAATCAATTGTAATGTATTAATGTTTGAGTTAATTTTTGTTGAAATTTCGTATTCATGGTTTGATCTACTTGATAAATAAACATGTGTGGCTTGTGATTTATGCTATTCATGATAAACAACACAATAAAAGAGATAGAAAGATAATATAATTGAAAAAACTAAGTATTTATTTGCTATGTTTAATGTGTAATTTAAAATTGCACATGAGGAAAATAAAATGACAATAGAAAATTTAGGAATATCACGGCCTTAAGACATTTCGCACATCAGGTTTAAGAATTTGGGAATGATTAACTTTTAAATACTGATGAAACAGTTAAAAACATAAATCAGGGCGTATGCATTTCGAAATTAAACATAACTTTTGGAACATTTATTTATTTTTACCTAAGTGGAGAATATTTAATGACGAATGAAATTAAAGGTGCCAGGCTTGATGATGGGATGGTTCAATAAACCTTGTTCTTGTTACAACTTTCTTTCCCATCTCGTCCTCAAGGGGCAAAAGACAAATCAAAACTTATATCGGCACGGACCGTGTTGTTTTCTTCAAATTGGACAATGGCCAAAGCTATCGAGAACAGTTTTTTCCATTTCAATACGAACAGCGCATATTTAAATTTACAAAGAACCGGCGATAAAAATAGTAGAACGCTTCAGTAATTTTGAAAAGATCTAAAGGTTTTTTTCGTGTGGTGCGTCGCAAACTGACTCACCTTTAAGTCCAGTTTATTATCCCGCTGCTGCTAAGAGTTTTCCAGAAATATAAACATAAACTTAGTACTAAGCAAAGAGTTTACGCTTGTTAAATTACATAACAAATTACATGAAAAGTTTCAGTCTAACTCTCCAGGATAACAAGATACGGATAGGAACTTAATTATTTCAAATGGCAAGATAAACTTCAATGTACAGTCTTTTGAAGGTTTTTTTGACGCTCAAATAAATTGGTGATTTGATGAAGATTTCGTTTATCAAAAAAAAAAAAAAAAAGTTTTCGGAAAAAGATTCTTGAGAATAATGTCAGAACGGTTGCTTCAAATTGAAAACCGTTTGCACGTTCAGTGTTAAACGGGCTTTGAGAAAATGTACATTGATGTAATAGTTTGAAGTTGAAATAGTCAAGTTTCATTTGAAATAGTTAAGTTCCTACCCGTAACCGTTTATACTAGACCGTTAGACAAGAACTATATGATAGAAAACATAAATGTTGGAGAGAGTCTGTTGTTCAATTTTTTAAAAAGATAGTTCTTACTCACAGTAAGGCATTTATATTTTATATTTGTATTTATGTTACAACAATCTATTGATGAACCAAGGGATAGTAGATTTTTGTATTTAATTCTGTTTTTGGGGGAAATTTTTAGCCTTTGTTCAATAAAGTGTTATCTTCTTTATTTAGTTACATGCTTGTTAAGTTTATGACCCTTGGGTAAAATCTAATTAGAGATTTTTGGTGTTTTGGAGTATCTTTATTTTTAAGTGTACCATTCTTCATGTTTTTAATTTTTTATCTAAAATATTTTGTTTTTTTATCAATGATAAATTTAACTTTTGATCGCGTATTATAGCCAATTTTTTTACGAGGGTTCGCAACAGCAGAGGTCATTTGTAAGTATGTCGGTTTCGAATGCAGGGCCGCTGGATTCGAACCTGGAACCTTTACCTTACAGCGATGAGCGCCGTGTCAAGGACGAAACCTTGCGGCCACCGACGCCCCCGGCAAGATATTGCTAACAACGTTTTTATATCTTTGACTGTGCAATTTATGTAATTCTTTATGTAACATGGTATTTTGGCCAACCATGTGACTTACTATGTTTAGGAACTTTCTTTTTAAAAAGATAGAACTTTATTAAGTTTCGCTTTATTACACGTGATTTACACATTACACATTCACATGATTCCGTCAGGGTTGGTGATATGGGCAAACACATCACAATCGATTTTAAAGATAATTTGGATCTTTAAGTTATGTTTAAGGATATGTTTTTAAGTTATGCAGGTTTTGAGTCTAGATCCGCTAGCATGACGGATACGAGTTAGACACCCCAACGACTCCTCCCCTAAAATACAATTTAATTGCGTTCGGTTGATTTGATAAATGAATAAAGTTAAGGTGTAGAGGTTTTTAAATGTATATTTGTTGGTGGGATAGGTTCAATCGCTTGCACGTCTTACGGTTTGCCCGGAGGAAACGGTTATCAATTAATATCTTCTTTGTAATTTGAACAAGTTTGACAAAAGCGATAACGCCGTAAGAAGTGAAGATTGAAGAGAAGTTTGTTTATGACGTGTATTTCCCCGTTATAAAGTTTGCTTTTCGCAACTCTATTAATTAACCACTTTTAGGAGAAAGACAATCATTTAAAAGGAGGAAACGTGATGGGCTTTGGGATCATTCTTCTCCCCGTCATGTATCTTATGAAACTTTAATAATAAAATAAAACTTTCTTCCCAAATTCATATAAAAGTATTCAGGCCGGGGTCGTCACCACGAAATAAAATAGATATCTTCTTGGGAGAGGCGGGGGATTATTTGTCCGGTCCTATTTTCCGCTTCGGCCGTTGTTTGCCGGTGAACCTTGGTGAAAGTTTTGTGTAAACAGAACTAAGGAGCTGAGTAAGTTGGAGGGTTACAACGCCTCTCAACCACCCCTTACATCTAATTACCTCAACACTACACGGACACTATTACCACCTAATTCGCACTCTGGCATTCCACCACCGCGAACTTCACCTATTCCCCATTTAACAGGTAACAACAATACTCCAATGCCTACAATCCTCATTAGACGAGATTATTTTCTTCCTATCACTGCTAAATAAAACGGTTTTCTTATTTAACATTATCTAAGCATTGTATAAACAAAAAAATTACAATTGCTTTTTTTATGTCGGGTGTGAAACAACTCGTTACTGACAAAAATCAAGATACACAACTAACAATTTACTTCCATGATGTATCGGCATAGGCTCACTTATTGGGTCTGCCTTCACTCATAGGTCAGCAGAGTTATTCAAATAAGTTTCAAGCGATGGGTCCAATGGCGTATAAATCCAGCTCAGACAAAATGGCAGAAAGTTTCTCACTGAAGATGGGGCAAGGTCGAAACGCATATGAATAACAACAAACCCGCAAGTTAAAACAGACTCTATGCCTGTTCAGCATGAGTGCTACAACTCGCAGAACGACATTCATCATCAACTCTAAGAAATTATCACTTATTATGCCTTAGAAAAAAATCACTTATTAACAAACAAGTTGGGAATTAATTTTCAAAACACAAGTTTTATCTTTTCAGAAATACTTTCAACGACTTCATTAGAGTAGACAGAGTTTTATAGTCAGTGGACATTCAAATTGGTAAGTTTGGTTAATGCATGGACGAATGTCTTAAAGCCCATTAAATTATATATTGAATGAAGTTTATTAATTTAATTAATTAGAAGAAGTGGTAGAGCGTATTTAGCCGAAGGTCGTGGGTTCTAAACCAGCTCGCGATACTGACTTTTTTTATCACAACCAATACTTTACATAAAGATAAATTAATTGAAAGAAGTTATTTGGTCAATCGGACCACGAACTCTAATGGATGTAAAAACTAATGTTAATTGTGATTCTTTGTGGTTGTAGTGGTGGTGATGGTGATGGGTAAGTGTTAACTATGCATTAAAACAGCAATTTTTTTATTGATCAAAAGCTTTTGATGGCCACCAAATCACATTTTTATATACGTTTTATAGAGACTCGTTGACACGTAGTGAAAAACAGCTTGCAAAAATTTGTTTTTTATATAAGTTTTTGGCCATTTATGGCTTTCAAACTTTAGAATAAATATAATTGAGAACTTTGTTTTTAAACTCTCTGGACATTCTGAGTTTCTCTGTTCGCTGCGATTCAAGAATGGATGAAGAACATCAAGGAACGGATTTGGAGGTTAGTCCCTTAAACGAACAAGACCTTACAGATGAGTGGCACAAAGTTTTTGGGAGAAAGCGACCTGGTCCACAAATCGCTAACAGGGATCCGAGGAAAGTGCCGCGTATCCAAACCACTGTGAGTACTCCAATCCCTACAAGCAATAAGTATCAAATATTTTCTGACACTGAAACCTCAAATAAAAATAGCCCAGAAACAAAAGAATCAAAACCTCCACCAATTTACATAAAAAACGTAGTGGATTCTCACTCACTAACAAAAATTTTAGAAAACATAGGAGGCGTAAATTCCTTCATAATAAAAATTACAAACAATTCGTTAAAATTACTCGCTAACACACCACATACTTATAGAAAATTTGTACAATTTTTAGAAAAAACTCAAACAGAATTTCACACATATCAATTACAAGAAGAAAAAAATCATAGAATTGTATTAAAAGGTCTACACTTCTCTACCCCCACGGGATTAATTGTCGAAGAACTAAGTAACAAAGGATACAAAGTTGTTAATTGCATTAACGCTCTCTCACGGTTTAAACTACCATTGAACATGTTTTTTGTAGATATAGACCCAAAAACATACAATGAAAAAATCTTTGATATCTCGACACTATTATACACAAAGATAAAAATTGAAGAGCCTTTCAGGCGGAGGCAGATAGTGCAATGCACACGGTGCCAAGGCGTCGGACACACCAAATCGTACTGTAGATATCAACATCGGTGCGTTCGATGTGGAGACCAACACGAATCCGGATCTTGCGGAAAAAGCAGGGATACCAAAGCGACATGTGCAAACTGCGGAGGTGATCACCCTGCGAACTACAGAGGGTGCAATGCCTTCAAAGTCCTACAGGCAAAACGCACAACAAGGAACACGGAAAGAGGACAACAAGGAAGGAAGAACATCGAAAATTCATCGACACCACCCCAACTAGACGACACTAATTTTCCGTCGCTTGTTCACAAGAAGAGCGAAGCCCTACCACCGCCAACATGGGTGAAGACTCAAAGAAGACCAACAGATCAGCGGTCTGAGGAAGCTACTGACACAACATCAGTTGGTATGCCGCTTGGTCTCCAACATTTTTTAACACAAATGAACGCACTCATCCATCCTCTTTTCAACATACTCAATCAAATCTCTCATATGACCCAAGCCCTCTGTACACAATATGGTAAATAATACGCCTACAGTTGACACATTATCAATTCTTTTATGGAATGCAAATGGCCTCGCTCAACGTAAAATGGAACTCGAATTTTTATTACACCGAGACCGCATCGATATTGCCTTGATCTCGGAAACACACATGACATCCAAATCTCGTTTTTACATTACAGACTACACTGTACACAGGACTGACCACCCAGATGGCACGTCTCACGGTGGCACTGCTATCATTATAAAATCTTCACTTTTACATTATGTCCTACCGCCTTTCACAACACCACAATTTCAGAATACTTCCATTTCTCTACAATGCCTCAACAAGACAATTGTTTTTACAGCGGTGTATTGCCCACCCAGGCACTCCATTTCAAGTGACCAGTTTAGGGAGTTCTTCGGATTCCTGGGACCAACTTTCGTGGCTGGAGGGGATTACAACGCTAAACATATCCAGTGGGGCTCCCGTCTCTGCTCTCCTAGAGGTCGAGCTTTACGACGTGAAATGCTGAACTCACATTTACAATACATCACACCAAACACTCCCACATATCTACCAACATCAACCAAAAAATCTCCGGATCTACTGGATTTTTTTGTTTGTAAGGGAATAAATAATATTCCTTTTCACACAAACACCTCCACTGAATTATCATCTGACCATCTACCTGTCTTTTTATCACTTCAATTAACACCTTTTATTAAAAACAATCGTCCTACTCTAACTCCTGGACCAATGAATTGGAAAAAATTTCGTTCCTTGGTTGACGAAAAACTTTCGGTCCCAATTAGATTAAAAACACCTGGAGAACTAGAAAACGCGGTTGATCTATTTACAAAAACAATACAAAATGCAGCGTGGGAATCTTCATTGCCTCACACTCAAAAACAAAATCTTCCAAATTATCCTTTCTACATAAGGCAATTAATATCCGAAAAAAGAAGGGCTAGAAACCTTTGGCAACGTTCTAGATCAGTCATTGACAAAAAAAATTATAACAAACTTTTGAATACATTAAAAAAAGAAATAAAACAATTTAAACAACAATCATACGAAACACATTTAAAAAGCTTGTCAACAGAGGATGGGAGCCTCTGGCGTAGTACTAAACGTATCCTGCGTCATAGCGTTGACTCAACTCCTCTCAGGAATGATGATGGAACCTGGATCGTTTCTGATAAAGAAAAGTCCAAAACATTTGCGAAACATCTCTCTGAAGTATTCAAACCTCATAACATAATGAACACTGAACACGATAAATTTATAACAGATTCACTTGAGACAGCTATGCCCCTAGATTTGCCACCTAAACCAATAACTCCAAAACAAGTATCACAAGAAATACGACAGCTTCCTAAAAAGAAAACACCTGGTCATGATTTAATAACAGCTGAAGTTCTACAAGAACTTCCCAAAAAAGCAGTCGTCTTTCTGACTTCTTTATTTAACGCAATTTTGAGGACTACACACTTCCCCATACAATGGAAACTTTCTTACATTAAAATGATCCCAAAGCCCCATAAAAATTTAAGCTCCACATCATCTTATCGGCCTATTAGTTTGTTACCCGTTCCATCTAAATTATTCGAAAAATTAATTTACAAAAGAATTATCTCTATTGCTACTTCGAACAACATCTTACCAGACCATCAATTTGGCTTTCGAACCCATCATTCCACCACTCATCAACTTCACAGAGTGACAGATTTCATTACTTCGTGTCTCGAGCAGAAACTGTACGCGACTGGAGTGTTTCTAGATGTTTCTCAGGCCTTCGACAAAGTATGGCATGAGGGATTATTATATAAATTAAAATTATTTTTACCCCAGGCATATTATCTAATTATACAATCATACCTTAAAGAGAGATTTTTCGCAGTAAACCAGGGTACGGAGACTTCTGGGATGGAAGAAGTGCTTGCGGGTGTGCCACAAGGGTCAATACTCGCTCCGCTGTTGTACACAATTTTTACTTCTGATATGCCCACAAATGAGAATACACTTACCGCCACATACGCAGATGACACCGCCATATTAACAAGCCATCTCTCTTCTACACAAGCTTCACTCATGTTACAAAACCACTTATCAACAATTGAGAAATGGAGCAATCTTTGGAAAATAAAGTTTAATCCCTCAAAGTCACAACATATCACCTTTACACTCCGTCGTGAGACTTGCCCTAGCATATACTTATACAATAAACCTATTCCACAATCCGACAAAGTTAACTATTTAGGACTTACATTTGATAGAAGACTAACTTGGAATCCACACACACGATTAAAAAAACAGACACTGAACAAACGATTTAAAATTCTTTATTACCTACTCAACAGACAATCAAAATTACCATTAAAATCAAAACTTTCGACATACATATATCTACTCAAACCAATTTGGATGTATGGGTGCCAAGTATATGGATCGGCCAAGTATTCCAATATTCAAAGATTACAAAGTTTTCAATCCAAAATTTTAAGACTAATTGTTTCTGCCCCATTTTATGTAAACAATAATACACTTCACAGAGATCTTCAAATCCCAACAGTTTTTTCATCCATCAAAACATATTACAGACGGTTTCATAGTAAATTACAAAATCACACCAACACACAAATACAATCACTCCATTCCCCACAATTACCACGTAAACGTCTGAAAAGAATATGGATAAGAGACCTCTTAAATGATTAATATCATTTCATTAATCCAGAGCGGCTGCCAGTGGGTAGCTTTCTCTATAACGCCCATAATGCCAAACACACAGTCTGAAATCCAATCTGCTGGTTGTATATCATGCATGTACAGTTGTAGATATAAATAAATGAAGTCAAAAAAAAAAAAATATACGTTTTCCTTGTCAAACATTAATTTCTTTACTTTTCTATTTGCATTTTACGAACCGCATTTGCTGGAGGCTGAATCATTCTTTAATGAGCTAAATATGCAGAGTCCTGTTAATCGATCATATTTTTTTAAGCGTTATAGTAAAACTTTTCTCCCAATACCCTAAGCAAGTAATTACTAGCAGTTCAAATGACATAAAAATTTGTGATTGATTGAAGAAGTTGGAGAAGATTTCATTTATTCGAAAAACAGGGTTCTGAATTTTTTTTTGTAAATAACTTTAGAATGGTTCTTCCAACTTAAAAACGGGTTGAACCGTGAATTTAGTGTCAAAAACCTTTTCGGAAAATGTACATTAATGATTATTTGCCATTGAAAATAGTTAAATTCCTATTCTCATCCCGTTATCTAGAACCTTTTGGTTTATGAAGAACTAACCAGAAATTAAAAGTTTACATGTCACTTAATTTATAATAAAAGCATCCCATTAAAAAATAAATGGTAGGGGGAAGAGAAGATAATCTCATTTTGTATAATATATAATGTATATTTCTATTTTTTTGAGATTTTGAACTTTTACAGTGACCGAAAACGTAGGAACATTTTTTTATGTGTCGTTATCGCGTTTCTGCTTTCTATTGTATCTGTTTTACTTATCCTTATTAGTGGTAAGATCTTATAATTCCTATTTTTAAACCTGTAGTTTTATTTGTTTTGTTTTGTCAATTCGCTTCTATTCAAGCTGAAAATACTTTATAATTGCTGAAAGAAAGAACTTCTTTGTTTGATTTGGTCAAAGTAAATTATTCATATTGCAGCGTCATGATATTCTTCTTAAACTTTGATCTAAATTCTGATCACTCAGCAGTTATACTGACGCTAAGTGGAAGGATAATAAAAATACAATGCAAGCCAACATTAGTTAATTTACCTAATGACTGGAATAGTTGTGCCTTAGATGTGGAAGCAAAAACAGAGCTTAATGTTCCTCTAAAAACGGAAGAACAATTAGAAAATGAAGCAGAGGAGTTCACCTCAATCGTTCAGACTTCAGGATGGTGTAATACTAGACAGACTATCCATAAAACGATTGGCTTCAACTACCCCAAGGAAATTAATATTCTTAACAATGTGGCTCAAAAACTTAAACGAAAACTAAAAAACCTACATGACGACTCAATCGTAAGTTATCTCGTAGACCTAACTCCAGGCGAAGTTACTGACTACTCGCTATGGAAGGCCATAGAAAAAAAATTAAAAGACCAATCGCCCAAATTCCACCATTAACAAAAGAGGATGGTACTTGGGCGAGAGATAGCAGAGAAAAAGCCGAATTCTTTGCTAGTTACCTTGCTCAAATATTCATACCAAATGAAATCATCAACAGCAGCTTACTTGAAGTAACAACAACACCCCAAGAAGAAAATATAAAGCTAGTTTCACATAAAGAAGTTAAAAAAAGAAGAAATTAAAAATTCACCCCCTAAAAGACTCCAGGATATGACGTTATCACTGGAGAAACACTAAAACAATTGCCTAAAAAGGGTATAGTTAAAATAGCATATCTATTTAATGCTGCAATCAGACTGAAATATGTTCCCAGCATCTGGAAATTCGCAGAAGTCATTATGATAAAAAACAGGAAAACCGGCTAACGAGGTCAAATCATATAGACCGATATCGTTACTAACAACAGTGTCTAAATTCTTCGAAAATTTATTATTAAAACGAATAAAACACATCGTTGAAAAAAAGAAAATCATTCCTGACCACCAATTTGGATTCCGAACAAGACACTCAACAATAGCCCAAATTCATCGAGTAACAGATGTAATAGAAAAATCTGTAATATAAAAAAAAAGAAAACAAATTTGTTCTGCTATCTTCCTTGATGTCTCGCAAGCTTTTGACGAAGTCTGGCACGAAGGACATCATTAAACTAAAAGGTATGCTACCAAAGCGGTATGTCAGTATTATCAATTCGTACCAAATGGCAGACTGTTTAGAGTCACACAAGAAGATCAATATTCAAAATTAAAAACAATAAGTTCAGGAGTGCCACAAGGTAGCATATTAGGTCCACTGCTTTACTTGTTATACACCAGTGATTTTCCGAAAATAGATGGAGTAAAGATTGGAACGTTTGCAGATGACACCGCGGTGATATCACTAGGACCGGCTCAACCATTCAACCAAAATCCTCCAAAATGCATGAAATAAGATAAACGAATGGACAAAAAATGGAAAATCAAGCTAAATCAACATAAATCAGTTCATCTGATCTTTACAAACAAAAAGGTGGACCATGTTCCGCCGCTCACAATCGATGGAACTACTATACCATACAGCAATACAGCTAAATATCTGGGAATGAACTTAGATGCCAAGCTGAAATGGAAATAACACGTGAAGAAAAAAAAGGACAGAGATAGGTTATGGTATAGACAACTATACTGGTTGATAGGTCGTGGCTCCAATCTTGCTGTACAAAATAAAATACTATTATATAAACAAGTCATAAAGACTATGTGGATGTATGGTATTCAACTATGGGGTTGCACCAAACATAGCAATATTAAACTCATACAAACACTCCAAAATAAAATTTTACGTAACATGGTCAATGCACCTTGGTACATAAGGAATAAGGACTTACATAGGGATTTTAAGAACAAAGCCATATGAACTTGTGTAGATAAAATTGAATAGTGAAATGTAAATCTTATTGTACCAATGGGTTTATAAGAATGTAAATATTTATTTATTCTATAATATTATTGTAAAATTGATGGTTGGTATAATAAGACCAGTTTTAATTTAAAAAATTACATTCTTCTTAAATGTATTCTTACCGTATAAACTGGTTGCACATCTAAGATTCAATTTTTATCGTGTAGCACGGACACCGTTGTTTATCGAACGGTACGAATGAAGGATTTCAGACGAGCATCATCCTTGAAGAATCTGTCTCCCGGAAAAAAATCAATGGCAGACAATACTTCACAAGTTATCTTGATTTCTTATTTTATTACTCCTTCATGTCCTTTATATTTCGATCAAAATCTAATACCAAACTGGAGCCTCAGCAGCAAGTTAACAATTTATCTGTACAGTCAATGCAATTGTTTGCATATTTTTAGACAAAATAATAAAAATATTTACAGTCAATATTTCAATTCGTAAACGGCGAGGAAGCATTTTCAGTTAGGGTAATATGCTAACAAGGAAGGCCATATCAGCCTGCGGGATTCCGGTGTTTAAAGTATGTAAGAATTACATACACCTTACTGAAGCCATTTAGAAGTAGCCAACATCTTGGTCATTTCAACCCCGAAACAATAGCAAATAGCATACTACATACCGTACTAAAAACCAAATATAATGTTATTCCCTAGAACATAACTGAAGTAAATATATAATTTATTCAGTTCACTTAAAAAAAGATCATATCTCACTCGTATGAATTTCATAATATAAATGATTATTTTTTATGGATGATTTATACGACCGTATGTATTTTATTGCTGCAACTCACTATGTACAATTAATTATGCAGTGATTGAGACATATAACAATCATTACATCCTTCGATCGGTACAAAATATTCCAAATAAAAGATTTATTATATTTATAAACGTTTTCGTATTTACATTGAATTATATAATAGAATGCGATCGTTAACCGCAGGGTTAAATCGCGTTGCGTTATGCTCCCAGCGGGAATAATAACATTAATGATGCACTTGTAAAATATGAGTGAATAGAGCATATATCTAAACTGTATGAAAGTTACCTTAGCAGTTAGCAATTAAATCAATTTCAACGGAATGTTAATTGAAATAAAATTATGACATCTGATTAATTAATAAGACATAATTATCAATTTAATTTGTCTAAAATTTATCTATACATTACTTTTTTCACAGGCTTTAGCTCAAATATGGGTGTATTGAATACTTGTAAATAAATTCTTTTTTAATAAAGACTAAAAAGATCAACCACCCAGCGATCTTTATCTGAGCCTTGATAATTAAAAAAAATACGTTCATTTTCCTTGATAATTTGTATTCCTTTCGATCTGCAGTTTCTTGTAAGTTTCTTAGGCTGGTTTTCCTTTCAAATTAATTACCTTTCTTATATTTTCCTCATTGCCTCTCAACATAGTCTCGCTTTCATGTTTACGCTCTAGTTCTGGATATATTAACAAGAATGAAGATAATTCGCCCCTTTACCCAACATCTTTGAAACATGATAGGAAGTGGGAGGTTCTTTTCCTATTAGGTGCCCACATGTCTGTCTGATGTGTCTATTAGCAGTCTTATCGGTGATGTTTCCTTCGTTTTCTGCTGCGCAGCTATGAATTTGACTATTCTTTGGTTTAATGTTGATATGTTTTTTCTTGAAGATGTTGAATATTGGTCAATTAAATCACGATGCTGGGAAAGGATGTATAACATTATATTTCCGTATTGGCATAAAAATATTAAATACAAGATGTGATATTTAAAAAATAGTTATTGATATAAAGCTCGACTTAAACTTAAAATTTAACTTTACAATAACGGGTTTTTCAACAATATCAAGAGCTGAAACTTTTCAAGACCTTGAAGGCTAATGTACCAGAAAATGTTTCTGTTGTTAAATTTCCTTAAAATTAATTTACTTTTATTTTACTTTGAGAATTAAATTGTCATGTTGTATTAAATATTTAGTTTTAGCTCAACAACGGAATACCCTTCAACTATTTAGGTCATTGTTCAAAAAAAAAAAAAAAAAAAAAAAAAAAAAAAAAAAAAAAAAAAAAAAACCCGTTTATTTGATCAATGCGTCTCTATCTAAATTGAACACAACGTCACAAAATTGGCTCTGGAACCTATCAAAAGCAATATTTTTTTAAATGTTTGTTTTTTTTGAAACAAGTAGGTGTAATTGCCATATAGCTTTTACTCGGTTTCAAGCTTGAAAATATTCATTTGCATAGTTCTTTTTGGATCTCGTCCCGTGTTATTGAGTTTGGACTTTGTCAGTAAAGTTGGACCTCTGCTTTCTGGTTGAAAAACAACTTTTTTCCTAAAAATAACTAGACTATAATTTATAGCCGAGTCGAAGAATGTCTTAGGGGTTTCCGCGGTCCCGATAAACTTCCTATTATTATTAGTAAAGGCCTCAAAGCACTCGAAAGTTGCCCAATTTCCCTCCTTCTCAACCCACAAGAGACCCCTTCTGGCCTTTGCTTCATTATGAACCGGCCAAGATACCATGAGCGGGATAATTCAAGAAATGGGCTAAGTTTTTGATTATATGTTTAATATGTCATAGGTGCTGTTTTGCATATTGAACGATAGCAATTGTGCTGTAGCCCTCGCATATCTTTACTTAGACAATTACAACATAGAAAAAGTTTATTTGATCTAGCATTCTAGTTAAATAAATGTATCTATTTCTCTCTTTATAAATAATAAGAATAAAATAAACTTACATTAAAAATTTGTAAGAATTACCGTCATATTTTAATCAACTCTAAGTATCTGTTATTATTCAATTATATTACTTTTCTATGTTATTTTCAATGAATAATTTTTGAAATAATGTAATTGTCCAATGATTGAGTTATTGTTAAACAAAAATAGTGATTGTATGACGTAAATGTTATAAACGTTTTAGGGGATAAAATAGAACTTGTTCATTATTGTCCGAGTCTAAAAGGATATTAGATTATTACTCAGTAGTAAAGTTCATATTGAACTTTATGATCCCGATACGGATGGTCCGTAAACTTTATATTACTGGTTGACATTGTTAATGGTTATAGCAGCTGATCAGTTTTGATAGTTAATAAAGGTAGTTGATGTCGGAAGGAGAAAAAATGTACTTACATAAGATGTGAACATCGATTTCTTTGGAAATAGGCGGTCCGACTCCGTTATCTGCTGAGCATATGTACAAACCGGCATGGTGCCGGTTAGTTTCTTCAATTAAGAGCACGGCGCCCTCGACCGACTTTTTTCCCGCCATCACGAGATTGTTCTGAAACATTAAAAAATTAATTAACGACAACGGAAAACGTCAAGTGTTGTCAAAAATTGAACAGGCTTAAACCTTGTTACTTCACCTTAAGGGGAATAATTGTTTGCCTTATGGATTTTCTTTAACTTTTATCGGAAACGAGCGTTTACCAATGCTGTAGTCTTACTGGGCCAGTATAAGATAGTCATCTAAAGAGCTTTTTCTCCTTTCGTGTAGATTTTCCTTTCAAAGAAGTAATCCTCCTTATCTCTACTGGACAATCCTTTCGCATTCAACATTTATTGCCCGGATGTTCGCCTTTTTTTTTTATTTACGCGTTTCCATGTCTTCAAAATGTTTTTATAAACACCTACCTTTATACACTAAAACGATTACAAGCTTTTTGATGTGTATTTACTTAGACAATTAGACGCAAAAAGTTTAATTATAATAAAGATTGATCAAGTTCTCTTAAAGTGGACGGGGATAAGTGAAAAGGAATACGAGAATTTTTTTTATTTTTCTCACTGAAAAACGGGATTGTTTAGATTAATATTGTTGTGATGAAGTGCTTTGTATTTTTAATTTTAGAAGTTTTACCAACATCGATATATGTAAAATAATGATTAAAATGAGTTCATTGCATATGTCGACGATCTAGATTTATTAATTTCAAAATGAAATTTGGTAGAAAAAATTAAATTGTCATATATCAGTTTTGATTTAATACAAGGTGGTTTATACAGATAGTAAATCATTAAGATTCAGTGTCTGGGTTTCATATACCACTGAATCATAGCTGCGCGGAGTACGGCAGTATCTGACAAAATATATAATAGCTAGTCAATTTAACCAATCTTTAGGGAGATCATCTTCAGGACTAAAGTGTTTGTTTTCTCTGTAGATGTGTCATTCTTGTTTATCTTGTTGAGAGACAACCCAGGAGAATGACACATCTACAGAGAAAACAAACACATTGAGCCCTGAAGATGCTCTAAATAATGATCGAAACGGTAGCACGATAAAGAAAATGCATTTTTAAACCCTACGTCGCACCAGACCGCATCTCACGATCTCCAAATAATCACTAACTAACGATTACTAAATATAAAAAAAATTGTATTTATAAATTAAAATTTTATTATATCCTTTCAAATCCTAGTTTGGAATGAACCAGCTGATACATACACACAGAATTGGCCAGTTTATTTTGTTAAAATGCACAACATAAATAATCTAGAATTGTACATAGATTGTAAATATATTAAAGACATGAATCTTTTAAAAATGTTAAAAATTACTACAAAATTGGCCAAAAAATATTTTCAACTAGTCAATACGATTTTCATCGTTCACGTAAATAAAAATTACAAATGGTTTTACTGTAAGAAAAGTGTAGTTTCTGGTGCATAGTTCTGTACAAGATATGTATACGTCGGCATAAGACTATTTTTTGAAGAAAAACTTGGTTGTTCTAAGGCCATTAACGGATCCACTGTCAGAATGCCCGGGTAGTGAGAAGACTATTTTTTTAAGAAGCATATCTGTTCACAAAGAATACCTTGTTTTATAAGATAAATTATAATAAAAAAAGATCATGTAAATTAATTAGAGATATGAAATTTAATTGTATGATTTTTTATTGTTTATGTTCAAACTTTCAGTAAATCTTCACAGTGGTCAATAATTGTTTGGTTCTTGAAAAAATATTATTTTTTGTGTAATTAATTAATAATTAAATGTTTAAAGATTATTGCATTAACTGTATTGAAAGATTAGAATGAGGAAAAAGACGGAGCATCACATTTCGTGTCTTCCTTGGACGATCCCTAGAATCCCCTCCATAGGAAGATCAAAAAATCCAAAATGGAAGCCAGAGGGAAGTAGCTGCCACGAGAAAACAAGCCCACGAAGAGCCCTCTGGGGAAGTTTGCAAAATTGGGTGCAACTAAAAAGCGAAGTCACCATTGTTCGTGCGGAGTAGACAACAGATGAATGGAGTGAAATTAGTCAGTCATCGTTTGAAGGTGAGATTATGTCACTTGTCAGTGCGCAGTGATGATTTAAAAGTTGGATTTTGAATGCGCCATTTTTTGGTTGCAAAAAAGGAGATGAGAAGGCTAGAACTTTGTTAGAATTGTATGCAGTGGGTGAGATTTGGAGGGGTAGTGTCTGGTTTCGGGTGGAATATTTCCTTTGTGGATTTAGTTAATAACCGTTGTTTTGAAATACGAACATCTGATCTCCTACAAAGGAAGGTCAAGAAATACAAAATGGTGAAGCCAGGTAGGAGCTGTTACGAGAAAGAAAGCCCACGAAGAGCCCTCTGTGGATGTTTGGAAAAGTTGGGGGCCTCAAAAAAGCGAAGTTGCTAAGCGCAGGTTCTGTACGGAGTCGGGCGTAGTCATTAATTGAGAGGAGTTAAGCTGATTGGTCAGTTGGTCAAGATCTAAAATTAAAACTTTGATTAGTATTAAAGGTAGTTGCTGACAACACAGAAATAAGTACAAACAAACAAATCTCTTAAAAAGCCAATAATTGAAGTTTTTCATCTCGAACGTCAAGACATGAATATTGCTCATTGGAGTGTGTAAATAACAGAAAACGAAAATAAGAACTCAATATGTTTAAATCTGTGAACTAATCACAACAGAAATAAATTTCACTTTACGGACATCGTTTAGACAGGAAAAAAACACGCTAATTTCAAACGAAAACGAACCTACGAGTTCATTAAACGACTGAACCGAATACACAAAAACCCGAATTAACTCTTAATGACACAGACACACCGGAACGAACAAAGGCCTAATCCTCACTCCCCCTCATTCTCTTTCTATCTCACCTGACATTTACGGAGCATACAAAAAGACAGAAGGACAGAGTCAAAGGCAGAATGCGATTAAACACTTAAGCCCGTCCAACATAGACAGTTTATGATGAGAATAAACGATCTGAGAAGGCTAAACTTGTTAAAATCACTTGTTAAGCACGAATTGAACATTGCCATTATGGGATTGAAGTTTTATAGGAAGAACAATCAATGAACCGATTAAACGAACTTAAGTGACTCTTAAGTGGAAAAGAGCTATTTTAAATTCAGCTCGATAGCCGGCAGATGGTTTAAACCGTTTGTTCGCGAGATAGGCAGAAGAAGGCAGAATATACTTCAAAACGTGTGACAAGAGCCTTTGTGAGAGCTTCTCGCTACACGAGCCGACACAAGAAAAACGACTCCTTTTTGTACTCCCTTTCAGCCCGGAGAGCTTTGGATAATGTCACTTCTTTTTCAGATTTGTATTCCCTCACGAATTCGGTTTATGGTGAATGAATATCAGTCGAGATTCTTCCAGATTTCTTTCCTATTCACAGAGGTTTTTTTTTACCAAATCCGCTTGCACTTGAATAGTTTATGCGGACAAGAAGAGCGAAAAGCGTGCTTAACGCGGCTCAGAAGAATTGCCTTCATTTTTTAAAAACGTTGGTTTATTTCTCCTCCAGCTAATAAGGATTACTTTAGAATTTTTTTGTCATAAATAAACAATATCACAAAATAATTAATAAAAATGTATTTTTAGTATTTTAAGTCCACGGTGAGATAGAATAAGCTTTACTTTTGATAGGTATCGATATGACACGATTTATTACTAAAAACGGTAAACAAACAGATTGTACACACAGTAATAAAACTGGATTTAGACACCTATGATTTTGTAGAACAAAAAGCATCCATTAGGAATAATTTTTTAAATAATATCCTCATATCGAGTGGCAGACCTTTACGCTCATACAGCCAAGGAATGAAACCTTTCAATTAAGTGGGATATATCGAGGAATCTTTCTCCAAATGCCAGACCCATACGTCCTTTTGCCAACCTCGCGTTACCCAAAAAATGCGTTAAAGTCATCCGATAAAATGACTCTTGATAAACCTGTAGGGCTTCTCAGCCGATCCGGCACCCCGTCGCTGTTATTTCTTTAGATTTTTACTTTTTGTTGCATTTTCCGTATCAAAGAGTTGGGATTTCGTTGTAGGGACGTCCTGGCCTTAGCCGGCTTATCCTCTTTTTCGTTAATTCCAATTCGTATAACCTATGTGTCTTGGGTCCCAGAAAACCACCACTGTTTTGCTCAGACACAAAGAGACGTCCAAGATCTGAGTATCTCTCCAGCAAACACGGGAGCGAGTATTTGGGTGTTCTGTCCAAATGGCCTTTTTTTACAGTACTGTTAGATATCTCCTTTTTTGTTATCTTTGGGGAAATAGAGAGTGCAGATGGTGGAATATTAGGTACTCCCATCTACCCTCAATTTAATTGGCTATACAGGATGTTCGGTTACTCGTGCTACAAACTTTGCCGGTAAATTCTACATTCAAAATGGAATCAAATGTCTTCACTTTCGGAGTCGTTCCACTTTTTCTGATTTTTTAAGATTTCACGATCTTGCTTCAAATAAACAAGGATAACTCCAAAATTAAAAGATCCTCAATTACCCTCCTCCCCCTTGACCGTCACATTGTCCTTCAAGACTTTTTCAGTTCCCTTTCCATTTTACAAGAAATTAATAAACTACCCTAGCCTAATAAGTACCGACGAAATTCTATGGGCAAGGCCACTTATTGAGGTTGTAGGTATCGCTTTTTTAAAAAACTCTATGTTACTTTCGGGTAAATAAAACGCACTATATCGGTTTCGAACCCAAATTTCAAAAAACGTTTAATAAATTCATTCAAAATTTCCTTAACTTTTTCCACTTTACCAATCCAAAAACTACGGTTTTTATCTTTCCTTCGTCAATTTATTCATGTGGTAAAAAAAGGATTAAAATTTAAAAATAATGATATCACAAAAAGGGATATTAAATGGTGTACGTTTTTGTGAAATTTTCTGTTCTCTCAGTTTGAAAATAGTAGTTTAGTACTCCTTGTATAACATTAAATCGTAAGTTCAATTGTGCAAGCATTCCAAGCAATAAAATAATAAAAACCTGATCAAGATAAACTCCACTGTGAGTAGTAATTAGACAGTGGTTATAAATTAGGAGAACGCTTTATTATTATTGTTTTTAATACTTGATTTACGTGGATTTAAGATAACAATCTACATTTTTGCAAATTTTTTGACTTTGCTTTTCAAAATTTAGTATTGAATACAATTCAACAATTGACATGATGAACAAATGACATTAGAAGTCTTAACTTATCCGGAAAGTACTATACATCTTAAAAAAAGGATACATACAAGCTTAATAACAGGGCTTGCCCGTAGAATTTCGTCGGAACTTATTAGGCGAGGGTAGTTTATTAAATTCTTGTAAAATGGAGAGAGAATTGAAAAAGTCTTGAAAGACAATGTGAGGGTCGACTGGAATGTATGTCAAGGGGGAGGAGGGTAGTTGTGTATGAACGTCAGGCAGCGTTCTAGAGGAGATATTTCATTTCTGGGGAAGCTTACTCAGAAGAAAGAGTGTCGGGATGGAAGCGACCGGTTTAAAGTCCGCTGGGGCCAATTTTCCGACCTAACTCTTTCACCCGTGGTGTCATCATCATCATCGTTTTTAACCTCTACTGGGATCCAATTTATTAGCCTATTCTTCCTACCCACTATAAATAAGAATATAGCACACACATCTTGGTAAATTTGCATTTATTACTGTTCTGAGATATCGTAAAAAGTCCGAATAGAAGTTATAGACAAACATTTTTACAATTCCTGGATGTACTGTAGAGCATCCACAAAAATATCTACAAATTATTTAGTTTCTACTTTTTATTTCTTTCTTTTACAAAATATATGAGTGTGCTGTATATAATTATTATTAATATTGTGATGAGGGTAAAATAAGATTACAAATTTTCTTCTTACTAAACAATTATGAGGATTATATTTATATAAATTAAATTTCTTGTTTTAGCTTATTTTAATAGTTTCTTACACAAAATATACGATTAAATTGGTCTATGACAGACATTGTTGGAAATAGAAATTTAAAATATACGTAATGAACAACCGGCTTACTTCTTATTTAACGGTAGCTCTTTGCATCTTTCAATGGAGCGCAGAAAGAATCGAAATTGCCTCTGTTGTTCCGCAGGGCTCCCACCTTGGGCCGATTTTATTTCTGATGTTTTTCAATGATGTAGTTTATACGTTTATAATTTTGATAAGTTATTGGTGTTGGCTGGTCACACCCAAATTGTTAAAGCACTTTTTGGCCCAGACGATCTACTTGGTCGTGGATTACTTTACAGATTGGTGTTCCGCTTATCATCTTTCCTCTAATGCAAATTCATTAGTCTCCCCAAGTTAAAGCATAGACCTTTCGCCCTCTAATACACCATCTTGTTACCAGACTTGTTTGTGTACTTGAGCATTAAGTTTGCAGTGCAAATTTAATACATATCTATACAATTATTAACAAGCGAACCGTCATCTCGGAATTATTAAGAATATGACAGCAGAAGTTATTAAACCGTTAGTTGCAAAGTCCTTAGTTTCAGAATCAATCATTTTTATTTGATAAGTGGCCGTTAGTCAATGATTGATTATTCGGAAATCGTGAGATGCGGTCTGATGTGACGAAGATATCAGAAAAACATTTTCTTTATCGTGCCAACGTTTCAATCTTTATTGAGATCATCTTCAGGGCTCAGAGTGTTTGTTTTCTGCGTAATTGTGCCGTTCCTGTCTCGTGTTGAGAGTGCCCGTTTTTTTATGTATCCATGAATCGGATGACGACCATTCTTTCCTTGGAACAAATTTCAAGTTGGACTTACACACATAACCCATTGACTCAACAGACCATTACAGAATTATAGTTTCAATATAGTAAGGAAAGTAAACTGTTAGTTGTCGCACGTAGATCGAACTCCCGGTGGACATTGTACCTCCAAATTTTGTTGCATGTCATCTCGAGGTGGAAGAGCACGGTCACCCAGTGATCCCTGAAGAAAAATTAAGTCTGAGCTTGTTCTCAAGCAAGACCACCTGGTCTATATCCTCTGCTAAGCTCCAACTAATAGGTAGAGCCGGAAAAATCCTCAAGCCTCTAACAACTACACCACCTCTTTGTTTATTACGGGCTTGATGACCTATCCCAGGCTGGTCAGCGAGATTATCCTGAAATTATTGTCCATTGGTCTGGATATTTCCACCGTCCCAAGTCTCATCGTAGAGATCCAGGGTGATACTTCACCAGGACACCCGAACATTGAATTGGACAAATCACTCCCCGGCTATGTTTTTATCAGAAACTTCAGGATGCTGATGTTTTAAAAAACCCATATCTACGCCTGGCTCGAATTCTGTTGAATCTCTACCTACAGAATGAGTTGGCTTCACATCGAGGGCGTCTGTTGCAGCGACTGTAGACGTAATATTATGGGTATTATTGCTATAAAAAAAAGATTTGTACCAGTGATATTTGGTCTGTGGAAGGCAAAATACTTACACTTGTTTTATGATACAGTAGATAGATTTATATTCTAGGGTAGTACTTAGATTCAATGAACGCCAAGAAATTGTTGTCCAGTTTCTATTTTTTATTCACAATTAGGAATTTTATTCCATTATGCATAAAATTTAGTAAATTGTTCATTGATTAAAATCAAAATTGGGTAAACAGTTGCATTCCTTAACAATGTCTATTTTTCATGTTTTCTTCTAGAAATTATACATTGCAAGGGTTTTTTGTTGTAAAATAACCGAGATCGCTTTTGAACTCCACATTGTTTAGTATAACTTCTAGAGGGAGTGTTAAAATCAATTTACCTTTTAGCGAAAGGAACAGGAAACGAAAGAAGAGGGTATAGACGGTTTTCAAAACTTCATTTAGGCGACCCACTTAAAAAGCGTGGTTGCGTCCTGTCTCGCCCAGATCACTAGAGAATTATCGATACAGATTGGGGTAGGTGCCAATTTCTAGGCGTCTTGAACAGATCCACAAAAGAAAAAAATGTATACGTAGAATATTGTTATGAACGATTACCCAATAAACCTCTTCTTTGCTTAGGTGACAACTTGGGTGACTTTTTTAAATCACCTACGAAGAAAATGTTAAAAAATATCGCATGGTCGGGTCAGTTGATTGCATAAATCCGACTGTTCTAAACCGTCTAAATTTCTCCAAACTGGCAGGTTTAATCGATTTTAAATCATGATTATTGCAAGTAGTACCGAATCGGGTTCATTATGAACAATTAAAACCCAAACAAAAAACAATTAGTTTTGTAATAATTGCACTAGTTTCGGTTTTAGTGGATATCACGTTTCAAGTTCAGTAGGTTTGAAAATAAGAGACAAGAGACAAAATTATATTAGAACATATATCCACATATAACAAATGATTAGAAATAAAGATTAAGAACATTTTAAGCCAATAGGAGTTAGAAACAAGAAAAAATGACAATTTGCCCAATTTATTACAATGTATTAAAACTTACGTAAAATTCAATTCGTATGATTCTCACTCCACTTGTAATTTTTGTAATTAGTGGAACCAAAAATTACCTTTTTGTTTCTATGGTTTGTTTTATGTTTATTGAAATTTAATTTAATTTCTATATGGAAAAGGCCTATTTCTAATTTACATAATATAATAATAAATAGTAAATACAAATATTTGTAAAAAAGATTATTGGTTGTTGTATTTTTGGGGAAGTAACATAGAATACAAATGATTTTTATTGCATGAATCATAGCAGGTCGAGTATTTTAGCTTATGAACTATATAACCTACATTATTATTAAAGGTTCAGTAATATTGTGGGAATTTTATGAGCCGACAAACAGGTGAGGTCATCGCCGGCCCTCTGCTTGTTTTGCTTTATTTTCTGACCTTTCATATGTATTCTTTTGCAGCTATTTGCGCGTCTAATTCTAGATGTTGACTATCTGCTATTTTATGTATTCTGCTCGTCGTAACTCATATTGTCAAGTACAGAATAGACACAAAAGACACAACAGATGTATATCCTTGCATATCAGTATGATTTATCTGTGATTTCAATGAAAAAAACATAACATGATGACATATTTCCATCAATTTTCCTTTTATGTAAGGACTTGGTTGAGATAAGAAAGCCAGTGTCACGGACGGGATTCGAACCCAAGACCTGGGGATATCGTTACTTCGATCCTTTCGGACACTACCACTCCAACTATAACCGTTCGAATTAAAAAAATTTTTTTTTGCTTTTGATTTTCATGAGAGTAGGTCGTGTGTTCGGATCCCGTTCGTGACAGTGAACTTTTTTTCAAACAAGACGTTAATACCGACATAAATAATCTATATCTCTCTGTGGTCAATAATGGTTGTCGTTTTAGTAACTATTGACTTGTAGATTAACAAAAAAACTACTATTATAAAACTTTTAAATTAATGTTGGCAGTTATAAGTGTAAATTTTATTAAATTAGATACTAACTGACAATTTGGGTTCCTCGAGGAAGCGTTCCGTGTTGTTTTTACTCGGTGTTTGTGCCGAAAGACGAAGCAGAAATTAAACAGTGCAATTCTGAAATAACGAAAGTTTTAAAGGACCTCACATTTCCACCAGTTGGATCCTGTAACCTTTTGGAGACGGTGGGTTATAAAAGCATTTGTTTGCAAGCATTTACAATGAGCGCCGAGGGAGAAGCAGGGCAGAGGAAGCGTTTAACTCGGGTCGTAAACTTCTAATTATAGTGAGAGGCCGCTAACGATCGTTATAACGACATCGGATTAATAAAGGGCAAACATTGGTGCGAATTAGCTTTATCAAAGGTTGTTGCAATTTTTCATTGTTTGTGTATTTTGGGAAAAACAATGAGATAAAATTGAAAAGAGGGTTTGTTTGTTGTCTCGTTATAGAACAGTACTGGTATTTTTTTTCAATAATTTCAATCCCGCAGTTCTCATGCTTCATATGTTGTTTCATGAATTAAAAAAAAAAAAAAAAAAAATAGGCTGCGGAAAATGCACAAATAAAATGTTTCCCCTCTGGCATTTGATCAGACATTAATCACAAGAATCTGTTGCATAAACAAAATTGGAGAAAATAAAATTTATACCTTTGTCAGAAATTTAATTACAAAATCAAAAATTAACGTTCAAGATTAACGTTGTCAAATCAAAATTCGTTTTTAATTTGTTTCTATTGTTTTTTTTTCACCAATAGAATGATAACGTTATGACAACAAACAAGTAACGTAAAGGTATAAAAAACAAACTATTGACAAAATTAAAAGCATCAATTAAGTATAACAAATTAAAATTAATAGAGAAAAAATTAACAATAACATTAATGCCCCAGTCATATCTATGCTTGTACGTATTGACGTCATCTTATTATGCGTTTTTAATTATAAAAATTTACAAATTAAATTAACTATTGGGTTGTCCGGAAAATAATGCAGGATTTTAAGTTTTCATTAAAAAAAATCTATATAAAATATTCTGTTTACGTTTACAGGATTACTCATTTGTATGAATGTCAACACTTATTAATCCTCTTCCAAATGATATTGTTTGTTTACCTCTGTAGCATTCCGCTACTTGGAAATAATTCAGTCATCCTTATAATGTCAAAGCGAGAATTTCGTACGATTTTCTTTTACGAGTTTAAACTCGGCCGAAGCGGAGCCCAAACGGCTAGAAACATTAACCAAGTCTGGGGCGAGGGTTGTGTTAATGAGTGCACTGTGCAAAGGTGGTTTAAAAAATTTCGGGAGGGAGATTTCAGCCTTGAAGATGAAGAAGGTCGTGGAAGGCCTTCCTCTCTTAATGATGATGTTCTGCGATCAGTGGTGGAAGAAAACCCCAAAACAACTGTTCGAGAACTTGCAGAGCAACTCAAAGTCAGTAGAACGACCGTCGCTGACCACCTCTTTGGTCAATCGGAAAGGGCCCATTTTGTTGCATGACAACGCTCGACCACATGTGTCACGTGTAACGTCACAAAAATTATTGGAGCTTGGCTATGAAACTTTGCCTCACCCACCCTACTCTCCGGACCTCTCGCCTACTGACTACCATTTTTTTAGACACCTGGACCACTACTTACAACACATAATATTCAAAAATCAAACGGAACTGGAAAATGCATTTATTGACTTTATCAATTCTAAAAATTCTGAATTCTACTCAGACGGAATTAATAAGTTACCAACACGTTGGGAGAAATGTATTGAGAGTATGGGAAATTATTTTGATTAAAGAACATTGCTTTAAAATAACTAGTTTCTTTTTTTTTGTCTAATACCAAAATCCTGCATTATTTTCCTGACAACCCAATACATAATACATCGATATCATATAAGCTAGAGAATTGAATTTTACCATAAAAAATATAAGATTCTTAGTTAAAATAACAAAGTTAGTGTCATTTCCCAGATGAGAAAGTTATATTAAATTTGTTACCACCACGAATTCCTCGCCAAAATTAACTTATATAAGATCATTTTTTGCTAATGTTAATCGTTTCGGAATTATATGAGTGGTGTAAAGAAGTTTATGCCCATGTATATAAATTGGGGGATCGATGGCCGCAGCGGTTTACGCTCATCAAAGTAAGGTTAAGGTCCCGGTTCGGATCCGGCGGCCCTGAATTCGAACCTGACATACTTACAAATGGGCTTTTCAAAGACACCGGCACCCTGAGGGTTTATATGACCTCTGCTGATGCAAACCCTCGCGGAAAAAACAAAAACGAACATTATATTACATTTTATAAATTATGTAAAAAAATTTGCGTTAAGATCGAACAAAACTATGTATATTTTTTCTTTCCAAAAATAATTGATAGTACAAACAATTAAATTACAGCTGGTAAGGTTTACTTTATGATCTTTTACGGTTTTCATTGTAATCTTCAGTGGGAAACTGGTTCTGAAGACGTTTAAATTCACAAACTGCAACGAGAAAAAGCAGCGAGAATAAACAGACCCGGAAGAGTAATCAGGGTTTAATAAATGCTAACTGATTTCTTCTAATCGCTGGCTAATCAACAGAGTAAACTTAAGATATTAATTTATTAAAAATTATATTTTCTTTGTTGTATGAGTTTTATCACCGTTTTGTGACTGAATGATGAAAGGCTTGGTTAGTGTTCTCAAGAATGCACATTGGTGCTTAATATGGCTATCCTGTAACTGCCGAAACAATTGAGTTCCTATCAGTGATCTGACTCGGTGCCAAAATCCTATCGTGTAATTCTGCCGGCTCGTTACCGGTGCTAAGTAACCATAAAACCGATTTTTAGACATCCCGGCTGGGGAAATTGTAATGGAGGTCAGGAGGTCAGTTGATCGTCCTGGTTTTCGGTAAAGGTAAATTTGAATCGGCCATTAGAAAGCATGTGATTTTTATCTTTGCCAACTATCGTATTTCTTGCGCGATGGAATTGTCTACGAATATTTTGAAAGAATGTTTAAAAAAAAATTCCAACGTCCTTCTTTTATAGTCGACCTCCTTGAAAATTTACGACCCTATGATCGTTTTTCCGGGCAAGTCGCACCATATATTTTAGAAATGAATCATTGGGTGTTACGACTGAAAAGTTATGTGGAGGTTTTCATTCTACCAGAGCCTAAAAGATTTACTAACTTGTTCGAACACTTGGGCCTCAGGATACACAAAAAGTCAAATAAATCTATGCATATAATATGAACAACGTGGTGTAGATTAACGCTGCGCCAACAGTTATTAGTTAATTACAATTAATTAAGGTTTTTAGTTGAGATAAAAAAGTCAGTGGCACGAGCGGGATTCGAACCCACGATCTTCAGCTCAATACGCCGCTGCTCTACCACTGAACTATCGTGACCTCGATCCACTCGGACACCAACTTCCTACCTCAACCCCTCCACCTTTTGAATTTTCCCTCCTTTTTGCCATTTTTAAAATGTCGTGTAATCGTGTGAAATTGATTGGATCGGTTAATTTTCGTTGATGGATAATTGTTTGAAAAAAGATATTGTTAGTCGAATGGTTTTATTGAAAAGGTCATAATAATTTATTTACCTTGCCATGAAAACGCTTTCTGATGCTAATTTACCAATACAAATAAGGAAATTTTACATACTTGGGTAAATATATTATATATAGTAGATAGACCAACAAATACATTAAGTATATGCTAATTTTGTAATAATTGTTTCAACGTTCTGACGAATGTATTTCCCAAAAGCAAGGTGTATTATGTGGGGGTTTTATGGGCAGACAAACACCTGCGCTCATCGCCGACCCTATGGGAGTTTTTCTTCTTTTTCTGGTCTTTCACACGGATTTTCTTTTAAACTGCAGCCATTTCAGCTTCTCAACCAGGTTACTGACTTTTTGCTTTTGTTTGTACACTACGAGAATATCCTTAAATGCTAACCGCTCGTTGTACCTCAGGTGAAAACACACAATACATATTTATACATCACCATCTCAATAATAGAAACAATATTTCTTTGGACGTGGTCGAATCTACTCCACTCTCGCTATAACTCACTTTTTCTCTCCAGACGTCACACAATCACCCCAGATTATTTCATATACCTCCCGAAGTGGTTGAACAACCTCTTCACACTAATCAATTCATTCCTTCCAATAATTGAACATAACCTCACACACACACACAGGCACAATCAAAACACACACTTTATTACATTTAAAAAACCCTATAGAGGTAGCGGAAAGCGATCTGTGTCCACTACTGAGCCCCAAGACTAAGCAAAGTTACTAGATTAAATTCACTAATTTCACACCGCCCGAACAATTACTACGATTATCGTAATATTGCATGTAAACGCCAAGCCTTCTAAACTTGAAAATGTGGTCGGCCGTTATTTCATTCTTAACTAAAGGGCACCTACGAGGTCGCTTTCACAACAGGTGATTAAGGCTATTTCTATTTTTACGCGCCAAGTGTTGTTTCCATCCTTCTTTTACTGTATTTGAAATTAATAGTTTTAAACATGCTGGGCGTACAGATTGGGACTTAGGGCCTTCCGGTGGCTTCTGGAGCTAAATATCTATTTTATTCTGCAATGTAGTATGATTTATCTGTGTTTGCAATTTAAATACGAACGAAAAATATGGCATAATGACATGTAATGTTTTATTTAATGCTTTTTCAGTTCTTACCTATCAACACGTGTTATGTTTAAAAAAACGTGCTATCTTAAAACACGCTGATAGATTCATGTCAAAGTTTTATTAACTGTCTAAATTGGGCATGGGCTGACATTTGTGAGGGAGTTTACCCCAACTATTAAACAGTACTGATTTTATAAAGTTGAAATAAATCTGCGGTGTGTCTGGAAGTTTTTGTGACAGACAAAAACTAAAGGAGAGAGGCGAGGGAGAGGTTTGCGAGAAGAGTTGCTTATAATATAGTTGAATATAGTTGCAACCTCAGGTGGGTAGTTGAATAACCACTTCCTTTCACGCTAATAAATATCTAACGATACGTCTAATGATATACCAAACTATTGCCTATAAACTTCAAGCCGTCCAAAATTTAAACGAGCGACTGTTATTTTATTCTTAAATAACGCGCACCCACAGGACACCCATTTTTTTCATATTTTTATTTTGCAACATAGTAAGATTTATTTTTGATTTCAATGTAAATATAATGACATAAATTTGTTGACCGTACTATTCATGTTTTCTTTTTTTTTCTGATCTTTTAAGCTTGTTTTATTTTAACCTGCACTTATTTTAGTGTCTTCATCTGGTTAATGACACTGCTTTTATATGTATATACTACTCAGTATTTAAAATGCTAGCCCCTTTCTTTCATACTAATAAATTACTAATTATTTAGAAATCGTGAGATGCGGTGTAACCTTTTCTTTATCGTGGCAACGTTTCGATCTTTATTGAGAGCATCTTCAGGGCTCAAAGTGTATGTAATTGTGCCATTCTCGCGTGTCGTGTTGAGAATGCCTGTTTAGAGAATCCTAAAAAATTATCAATTAACGGTCACTAATCACCACACACTTCTACACTAATTTCATTCGTACTAATATACTAATTCGTCGAATAAATTAACACATCACAATATAAAACAAGCACAACGCAAACACACTCAAATATACATTCATTTAAAACATCCCCATAGCCTTGAGGCACCTGAAAAGCAATCTGTACCCCAAGCCTATGTACAGGTCTGACGATTTGCCAAAATATAGCCTATGTGCAAAAGATGCTCGCTGTTTATTTTATCCTTGCATATAGCAAGATATTTACTTTGATATTTTTATTTTGTAATAACATGTATATGTTATATATAAAATTCGCTTTATTCATATTTTGTTTTGCAATGTATCCAAGCTAAAATATTTTTGTCGCTTTAGGCATCCGTCTTATTATTTAGTGCTGTACATAAAAAAATGCAATTATGGCATTATGGTTTACAATCCGCTTTGTATCAATAATAAAACCTTAAGCAGGGCAATAAAACTGTAATTGCCTCCTGCTGGCTTTGCGACCTTGAGCTGGATGTTTCATCACGTAAATTTCTCCAGTATAAAACTCACTATTTACAAATCAAAAATACGCCATTTTAGTCACTTGTATGCGTTGTATTATTATAAATATTACGTAATTATTTTTATAATATCTTGGCTTTTCCAGATCTAGTGTTCACTTCTTTTGACATATTGCTAAAAAGTAGCCAGTTAAATGATGTTTGTAACAACAAAATATGTTCAAGGAAATTAATCTTTTGGTGTTATAGATTAAGTGATAGACTAAGCCGGCTCGTAGACCCGCGGTCGTGGGTTCAATTCTCACCGTCGCCCCTGGCACTTTTTTGTCACACTAACCCCGCTAACTACATGTATGATAGAACAAAATCACCTACGTACTTTGGCTATAATATGCGAATTCATTAGACCATTAAAAATGATATAATTGTTTCCAGGTTAAAAAACATTGACCATCAAATATTTTTCTTCCATCATCAACAAACCGGATTACGCTCCGTTAACGGTATATCAATTGATGTCGATTGCATTGAAGTTCATAGAGAATCAATATCAGCTTTCTTTTTACTGTAGAACGGTACGGTAATTGAATATGTTTGACGGCCTATAACATGATTTGTGTCAGTTTCTTCAATCCAATATACAGGCAAGTAGCATAAAAGCACGTACGTAGGTTTCCATTCAAAAGGTGTTTTTTTCCCTTGGGACACATTTGTGAGATTTTTCTTTTGAGGACGTTTTCAAAAAGCTTTCACTTCTTAAGAAGTACAGTAAGTAATTAAATTACTATTTAAGTAAATATAAATTGTAATAATAATTCAATTACTAGGTTTAAACACAGCGTTGGGAGTTGAACTGATCTACTAGTTGACAAGTCATGTCGGATGAGACCCAGATCTGACTGTGCATAATTAGATTATGAAAAATTTTTAATTAATAATAATGTTTAGTTCATGCACGTGCAGATGTTAAAAATAACCCAATAGTGTATTTTTATTATTTATTTCGATTAATTTTGAAAAATCTAAGCTCGTGGCACTAGGTTTCATCTCAGCCAAGAACTTAGATAAAAAAATTGAAATAATCAGTATGGTCAATAATGATCACTAAACGTATATGGTACATATTACAGTAGAAAAATAATTTTTCTATTTGAAAACCTTTGAAAACAACTTTTCTCTAATTTCTACTATTCTACCTTTCGAAGGAAATTTGGCCAAACAGTTAAATCACGTTGAAATACGCCATTATAATTATTTCGTTAAGAAATAATTTAAAGATTAGAAGCATTTTTTAAATACCAAAATAATTACTTAATGTTTTTAAATGAATCATTCTAAATTACATTCTTTCCTATTTACATACTGTTCACTCAGGGGTAGGGGAGTACTCTTGGTAGCCCTCCGCACCCTTTACATCTAATATAGAAGTACCCTGATTGAGGGTCGATAAGGTACTTAAACCCCTTCACGTTAATAAATACGTTTACTCTCAACACATGCTAGGGAAACAAATCTATCAGTACTATATACAAGAAAACAACCCGCTTTTCTTTAAGGATCGGAATAGGGGACACAGATACTGGCTGTCCTGGTCAAGGACATATCTCCAAACGAGTGGTATTCCTACGCACTCTATATATAGAGCGAACGAATTGCAACTATACGCAAATGTAAAAAGAGTCAGGTTGGAATCTGTATATATGTAAATATTTGGTCAAATATACAATTTTTTCTCAATCGGCTGGGATACAAAGGCAGGCTTTGGCCAAAAGTAAGTATCCATATGCCAATTTCTCAACTTCTCTTCGCATGGCCTATAGTTAGTTAATCGGGTATGTAGGATCCTTCTTCTGAAAGTCAGATCCTCTGTTGGCTTCCTAACGACAGTTTTGTTGATGTAAGTGAGCTTCTCTGCGGTACGGCCCACTGAGGCTCCAATTTATTTTGTCATTGTCATTTTATTGGATTTTTAGTGTCCGAGAGCATGATCACGTGTTACTTTCCAGATCTATATGACAACAACCACCATTTTGCCGAGACACAGATTATTGTCGCTCCAGTTCGTAATGGTGTCTCCCAATAGAAGCACAACAAGAGGGTCGACGAGTAACCTGTCATGGACAGCTGTAACAGTACTGAAGGTGTCGGTGCAGACTAGGTAGGCAGATTTACAATAAGAACTTTAATTTTGTTAGGGATTACTATAACACAAATATATTTTTAAAACAAGAATTTAGATTTTCATAGAAAACAGAGTTTTGGCTGTTAAATTATTAAAACTTAAAGTAATTTATATGTACCATAAATTAAACCCCTTGAGACCGGCGGACGCCACAATTATGTCAACAATTTATGCTGGGAAGATTGGCAGAAAGGCTGGGCCATAATGGCGGGCTACTTAAAAGAAGTGAAACTGTCGGTTAAACCGTCGCCCATGGAGAGATGGATAAAGCACATATAATAGTATTGACTCGACTGCGAATAGGACACACTTGACTGACTCATTGGTACGTACTAATTAACAAAATGCCACGGATATAACCCTGTTGTGCAACCTGCGGCGCACAAGTAACCGTTAAATATACTAATCGACTGCCAACACTTGGCGCGGCATGGAACAATGTTGTGAATTTTCTTCGAGTCTTCAAGTGGTACTAATGTATTAATATGTAGCAAATATGTGGGTGGTTTGTTGCAGAATATGGAGTGTACCATATAAACTAGGTTAGGATTTTATGTGACTGTTTTATTTTCTAGAATTACTTCTACTAATGTCATTTATTGAGTCATTTGTGAGTGTTGAGTATGTGTGGTTGATGTGGGTCGGTTGTAGTAGAATATCGAGTGCTTCAAGCCCAGAAAACCAGGATTTTTCTATGAGTGTTTTATTTTCTGGAATGCATTTTATTAGCGCCAGACCCATCAAACAAGGTTCGAAGAAAGATAGACTATACTATATAAGATAGAACTAGATAAGAAAGAAAGACACAACACTAAAGGATGGCCAATTCTATTCGATAGAAAACAAACGCGAGGTGTTGACAATAGCCTTGGTGCAGCCTGAAAAAATAAATAATTTATAATGAGTTGTTATTTCTTATAATTTTTATAACACATCTTTAAACAAAGATTTAGAAATATTGTTTTCGTCTGCAAGTATTCATAATTATTTATTTTATTCATTTATTTTTAAATCAAGTGGCTTTGAAAATTGGGTTTTCATTTTGGCTGGGCATTAAAAGTTTGAAAAACACGTCATTATTTTACAATCGAGGCTATCTTGATAGTGGGATTTAAGTAACTCTACCTCTTTCCTCTCCATCACGGCAGCAAAGAGAGACTGCTTTTAACATTAAAATGCATATTTTCCAGCAATTTTCTTATTCCCTCTTTGGACGTAATACCTCGAGAAGTAGGCTACATTCGTTACATTCCGAGCCTCCTGCTTTAGTGCTATGACCCTGATTTATTGCCCAGGGTGGGTTTTAATTTCGTTTTACCGGCGACACCCTTCTTGATTGAAACATTTTACGCATAATTTTAAAAAAGTGAGAGCAATATTCTGTCGTCATAAAATTTATGGCCGTTGAATATCCTTCAAGAATGGCAAGGGTTATTGCTTGCAATTGAAATATATAATCTTTATAATTGTATTCTTAATTTTACAAGTGTCAGAAAAAAGTATAGGTACAATTTTTCTAGTTCAACGTACTTTCAATAATTTAAGTATTGTTTCCACAAAAATTGTGAATAAAAGGCCTATATGACTAAATTCATCAAATACTTCAAAGATCAAAAGTATGCTTTTTATGCTTGGTGAGATTAAAATGCAACCATTTTCATAACATAACTTTGTAACTTAATTGTAGTTGTTTTTCCTTTTTTTCTTTGATATAGTGAGTAAATTAAAAACGTGGGAGTTAATGTTCTACAACTACGTTCATTTATGTTACCTCATCCAGTATAAATTTATTCACAGCTTGAGCATTATAGTCGGGAAAGAATTTGTTAATCTTGCGTTTATTTAACACAATTAACACAATAAATAATAGTTTAAAACAGTTTCCATGTCAAAACCGCGACTAAAAATTTGGAATGATTACTTAGAGATCGTGAGATGTGATGTAGGTTGAGAAAATCATTTTCTTTTTTAAGTTAAAAAGTTTCGATTTTTATTAAACCTTTACAAATTCTTTGATTGAACCTAAAATTTGAACATTGTGTACATCATTGTATAATAGTCCTGTCTTATATGAATTGGTATAATTTAAAATATTGTTATAGACCCCTGGCCCACGGAACTCACTATCTCTAAATAATCATTAATAACGGTTACTGAATATCACCATTTGGAATTAATAACACTAATAATTGACATCAATAGACTATTCAGGGGGCCGCGGTAGCCGAGTGGTTAAGGCGTCAGACTGTCGGCCAGTAGATCCCGCTGTCGTGGGTTCGTTCCCCACCGTCGCCTCTGGACTTTATCTGACGCCTAACAGGACCGGTGGCCGCAATTGAAAGAAATTGACATAGTATTTATCCAGAGGCGGGATCGGATCTCAGCGGCCCTGAATTTGGTCCCAACCTTCTTAAAAAATGTTTCTTCTATTGTTTTTCTAACTATTTCTGATTGTCAAAGACATATTTTAATATTAATCTTCATGTAATCGTAAAACGGTTTAATATTCATTAATTAGAAATATATAGATGTATTTCGTAGATTGAAAATAGCAGAGGAGAAAGACAAAGAGACAGATATTCACGGAGAGGCGATCATTCGACAGGGTAGGCTTGCCTTTCAAATCCGTCATTGGGGCGATAAAAACAATAATCCAGATATTCGTATTTCAAAACAACGGATATTACCTAAATCCACAAAGGAAGTATTTAACTCGAGACCAGACACTACAACTCCAAACACAATGCATAAAATAGTAACAAAGGTCTAGCCTTCTCGTCTCTTTTTTGCAACCAAAAAATTCACATTCAAAATCCAAGTTCTGAATCATCACTGACAAGTGATTAAATCTAATCTTTAAACCGTGACTGACTCTTGACCAACTGACTAACTTAACTCCATTCGTCTATTGTCCTCTCCGTACAACCACTGATAGTGGTGACGACACTTTTCGGTGGTACCCTCTTTTGCAAACTTACCTCTCATTTCTTGGCCTCCCTTTGGAGGGGATTCTGGAGCGTCCAAGGAAGACACGAAACGTCATGCTCCGACTTTTTATATGTACTCATTATAACCGTTCAATACAGTTAATGCAATAATCTTTATGGTATTAATTATTAATTAGTTCTACAGCTATACACACAAATTAGTTTTCTGACTTCTTCTTAGAAAAGTCTTCTCACTACAAATGTATAATAAAAACATAACACAAGTCAAACATTTACGATTAGTAGGGTTAGTAGTAAAATACAAAAGGTGAATAGATAGACCAACTCAAAACTAAAGTATATAAAATTTTGATTTTATTCTCACCTTTCTCGTCCACGTGATAACTGGCGGAGGATTTCCGGTGACTTTGCATTCCAGGACGACTTTGGTTCCCTTTTTGACTTCAACGAATCCTCCACCGGTGACTTGGACGATTTTTGGAGGAACTGAAACACAAATTGAAAATTAAATAAGTTAAATTTTATTTCTGATTTAAAATTACAAATTTAAATTTTCACTGAACTGTCACAAATTAATAGGAATTTTTTTATCAATAAAAACACTCAAGAATGATACAAATAACGGAAAGGAGTGTAAGTATTAAAAAAGAAGATATTATTGAAACCGTCTGGAAAAAAAAATAAACAAAACATTATTTTCGAATTCCTTCTTGTGTCATAAAAGACAAATCATCTTGGACCATATAAAAAATTGACTATCGCAGTAAAAATAGAAGTTGTACGGCGGATGAATGAGAAAACGGAAATAGGGGTTCAGGGACCGGACTTTAATGCCCTCAGTAGACCCTGAGCTGACTGCTACCGTCTTTTCTCCAGTAATATTTTCTAATCTGAAGTCCTAAAAACAACAAAGGTTAAACATCGGTGTTTTAAAAAAAACGAAATTAGTAAAAACAACACAAGTTGATAGTTATTAACGATTAGTTTTTCAATTGAAATTTTCGGCGAAAAATATATGGAACCTGAAAAGTTCCCATTCACGACAAAAACCGCCCATTCTGGATGTCAAGGCATGTGCTTCCAGCGAGATGGATGCAATCGAACAATTCCTGGCTTGTGAGGTCATATCTGGAAAGTACATTTCGTGTGAAATAGTCAGACACGAATGGTCCGAGTAAAATGGCCAACCCGTTGTCCCGAAGTGCGCCCCGTTCTATATTTTTATGACGTTTTCATTACAAATATGTTCAACGACCTCTCCTGCCCTAATACAACAGAATCAATTATTAAGATAAATCAATCCATACAACGATCAATCATATTAAACCAGGCCATTTCTACGTTTTTTCATTGGAAAGCTTTTTTTGTTCTTAATGCATTATTTTGAGCACAACCATATAATAAATTGTTAGTTAAATTTAATTGTTTTATATAGAGGTATTCCGGTGTTTTGATAATTTTTTTGCCTAACCATAATAATTAAATATTTTTTATAAAAACTCATGAATTTTTGATCTTTTTTAATTTGGTTTATATTGAAATAAGAATGTTGTAATTAATATGACGACAAAATGACATGTACATATGCATGGTTTAAAATAAGTTACAACAATATGAGTGTTCTGTTCCGTCGGTGCTCGATGAAAATGGCGTAATTTTCTGAGCAAAACAGTGTAGTAAATTGTTAGTTAAATTTATCATATAAAAAATGGTATTACGGTGTTTTGATCAATTTTCAAAAAACAAACTAATATTTATTAGGTTGCGGAGTCCGCATGACCAAACCAATTCTTTTCAATTATTTTTCTATTTTTTAAATTTTTATTTATTTTATTTATTTTTTATTTTTTTACGATTTTACGAAACAACAGAAGTTATATCAACCCTCGGGCTGCCTGTGTTTTTGAAAAATAGCTATGTAATATTAATTTAAAAATTTGAAAAAAAAAGAAAAAAAGGCAGAGCCGCTGGATTAGAACCCGGGACCTCTACCTTACAGTGACGAGTGCCGTGACAACTCCTAAACCGTTGCGGCCACCGACGCCTCATTTGCAATTAGCTAATTTTGAATTAAGGTTTCCGTCGAGATAGAAAAAGTCAATATCACAAGCGGGATTCGAACTTACGACCTTCGGCTAAATACGCAGCTGCTCTACCAAAACTAATTTCATAATTATTCCAATGTATTATTTAGATTCAATATGTTGAGTTTATAAATTACAGACTCTATTCCTCTCTAGCCTATCACCGAATCGGAGCTCTCTCTCTCTCTCTCTCTCTCTCTCTCTCTCTCTCTCTCTCTCCTCTCTGTCACTTATTCTCTCATAAAGATTTATACATATAATTAAATAATACATACATATAAAATAAAGAATGATTTTTATCAGTATTTTATTATTACGTCTAGTTACATTAGTGGAAATTATTTACAACACTGAACAGTAGGTATTTTAAGTATGCCTTTCAGGTTCATTTGTGATATATCATAAGAAAGTTGAAACGTAGCATGACTCTATTTTTGAAAAAGGCTTCTGGTACGTTTATACAATAATACGTTTCTAGTTTTATTGACAAAACTAATGTCTTTTATCCTCCTTCTCGCCTCCATTCTCGGGCTATCTATCTATATATCTTAATTGAAGATATATCGCATCTAAGAATATAACGTACACTCTATTGAAAGAATAATTGTTTAGATTTGATTTGATCCCAACTGATAAAGACTATTCTTAATAATTCTCTTTACCTGTCACATTCTTTTTCTCCCTGTCTACTCGGTTAAAAAAATGGAAATCATAAGCCGGTTTTGTTTATTCTTTATATACCCAAATATATAAAGTATTTTAGGTTGCATTGTGGCACCGTATAGTGTTCTTGGGGGAACAAAACCATCCATAATACAGCTAAATGAAATGCAAGACGTTTAGTCGATTGTAAGGGGGAAGCTAACAGATCCCCTGGGCGTGTAGCTAACAAGGTGCACCGAAAAAGGCTTGGGATTTATTGTACGGGCCCTTCTTGAAGAAAATATTCGGCCGCCTCAGGTATTGTGCTTCCTTTACTAATCTTCTACATCTTTCTATGTATCGACTATCGATATCCGGCCCCCGGCACCCATCCTCCCCGCCCCTGACGACCGCTGTTGGCCAGATTACCTCAATATATCCTCTCCCTTTTAAAACACTGATTTATCGCCTAATGGATATTGTATGAATTTTATTTGCATTCATAAATAATAGAAGAGGTGGGAGAAAGGTATTATCGAACATCAATGGGATCATCAATCCCTTCCCAATCGAGAGCCAAACTCATGATTTATAAACCCTGTTCGTGTTGGCCCTTTATTCCGTAAAATATACCATTTAATATGCTCCAAAAATCCTATACTTTGACCAATCCACCTTCAGCTATAAATTTAGAATGATTTGTATGAATTTAGACCGTGACTAGTTGTGGAAAATGTCCAACCACAAATACACCCTTTTTCATGAATGTTTTGCATCATTTCCCCCCAAAAAATCTTCTTGTACTCTTTCCATCAATTTATGTAAATATATACTTTTTTATTAATTTAGCAAGTCAGGTACTTCTGTTTTGAACTGTTAAATGATTATGGCAGTACGAATCATGGCAATGTCTGTACACCTAAGTTGAGGTCCAGGTTTTTCACGATTTTTGTATCACTGTTGAAGATTTGTTTTTTAGGTTTACAGTGCTATTTAAAAATAATTTAATTGTAAACATTTATTAACGAAAAAATCTGTAACATACTTTATTAATCCTTGGGGGGGGGGTCCGACACATATTCAGTTTATTATTATTACTTTTTAGACATATACATTTATAAAATTATTTGTTTTATATTAATATAATTTAAACAGAAAGTAGCGAATGTTTTATTTTATTGAAATTTTATAACGTGAGCATTTAATATATAAATATTTTAATAGTAGTTTTCCCAATTTTTCTAATTTTATTTCCACGTCATATTCAATACGTTTTTGTAAATGAAGTCCAAATGTAATAATCGGATTAATGCATCTTTTCTACGAGTTACATAACAACTACAGTCAATATTATGTAATAAATTTTTCCGTATTTCTATCACTACCCGCCCATGAGTTCTTGTATTTCTAAATTGATTTTCACTGGATTTATGAGACTGAGGAGTACCACGCTGGTCAAAGGGCTAAAATAGTTGATATTGCGATTCGTTGATTCGTTGTAATTGAAAAGGAAAGTCGGATTTTCACGGTTTGTGAATTTCTTTATCAGAAAAAAAAAAATAATTGTATACGGACGTACCAACATGGAATATTTTCAACTCTTCGCATGAATAATTTATCACCTTGTCAAAATTGTTTTCCCCACCAGTCAAAAGAGGCACATTTATCAAAATTATTCTCTCCAAAAAGCAAATAATACAAATGATATATATATATATATATATATATATATA
>CM077099.1:18654560-18690548 GCA_039619505.1 Cimex hemipterus | reverse complement strand
ATATATATATATATATATATTAATGTTTCTAACAAATAATTACAATTTTTTAATGTTTATGTATCTAAATACATTAATGACCAACGAGGTTTTAATTGAACCACACAATAAGAAGAATAAGAACAATAATTACATATTTTTATTAACAGAAAATTAGTTTTTATACGATGCAACATATAGACTAAAGAAACATTTTGCCCACAAATAGAAAAAGCATAAAAAATAGTATATATAAATAAACATTTTTTTTAAAACACCCCCCCCCTCATACTTCCCCAAAAGATGAATTATTTTCTTATTAATTATTTTTCTCGCGTATACCTACATGTACAAATTTAAATAGTTAAAGTTACGTCGACAATGCCATGTTTGTCGAAATTACAATTTGAAAGGTTATATCGATCGAGTGGCAATACACAGTGATTAATATATTCGTTAATTTCATTGCATGCATGGAAATTGCCAATCATTGAGGATATTCTACCTTAGGCTGTTATATTCGGAATTGATTTCCTTCCGTACACAATAATTTAACCTTACATTGAAGCATGTTTATACAACGGGCCATAAATTTGGTTGAAACGCACTCGTCGTGACTACAAGTCACAACTTCCAACCCAAATCATATTTAAGGAACAAATAATAATTAACATTAGATAAAAATTATCATGTTAACATATTGTTTAAAAATTTTAATACTAATTTAATAATAATTCTTGTTGTACTTCTCTGTTAGATAAGTATCATTATTTCGCTGTATTTATTGTACTTTCTCTGTTCGTTATTTTATATGTTGTGCTCTTTTAGTTCAGCCTTAAGTTTCACCAACCCCTGCAGATGTCAAACAATATTTTTTAATGTTACATGTCTATAAGTGCTATTATTTTTCTATATAACGAGTTGGTTACAGGCTTTGTATAATATAAAAAAGTACAGTATATTTATATTTTTGAATTACAATGAAAACTCATTAGGCAGGGTAGCGAAAACCTTTACGTTATGGTATTATTAAAAGCGTTAGAGGTTTTATTTATACGTTCATTATAGATAGAAAGTCTCGGATCGATTTACAAAGGCACGAAAATTGAATTATATGGGGAAAGCGAGCCACCTGCTGAATTTGGCCAACAATTTATCTTTGCTCGCGCTTATAGTTGAATTAGCTTTTCCACATCTGTTGTATCTTTTCACATGCTCCAAACAATATATACTTTCTTTCGAACTTAACATCAATTTGTAAAGGTTATTCACTTAAAGGGGAGGGGGTTATTCATAAATATGTTTAGTTATTCTTTTAGGGGTGGCAAAATGAATTGGCTCCTGTCTTAAGTGGGTTTTAGTCCTTATAATTTTTAATGGTTCTCCAGCCAATTTATAAAGATATATGGCAACCTACTCTTTCTTATCTACACAGAAAACACTTTGATTGAGTACAAATTGTTTGCTTGAATCTAAAATTTTCTAGAATTGAATAAATTCTTCTTTTTTAATTCAAAATTTTTCTAGCATTGCATAAATTCATTTTTTTACATCCTACATGTATTTGTAAAATGTAAACAATGTTTATAAATCCCAGGCCCTGAAGATGGTCTCAACAAAGATCGAAACGTGGGGACAATAAAGAAAATGTTTTTCTAAAACTTACGTCACACCAGATCACTAAATATTCATTATCATAACAATACAGATTAAACAACGCTAAGAAGTAATATTTTTCTGGTGAAAGTAGTAATTTATACGAAACATATAGTTTTTTAAAATAAATTCTTAAGGCAAATTCTACATTAACTGGAAGTTACAGTGCTTGATACGTTTGTGCCTCCTGGCGGGGTGATTAACGAGGTTGGACGGATTTGGCATTGATGAGGCTCTGTTGCTGAGCCAAGGCGATTTCGCAGTTTCCTCTGCGGTATCCTGCTTTAAAACGCGGTGAACATCTTAATTTTAACGTCCCAGGGAGCTGAGGTTACGGTTATTTCGGCTTTGTTGTGTAACTTGTCGGTGCTTTTGGCACGGTTCCATCTCAGAATGATATAAGCCTACACGGACTTCAGCACCTGTGGGTAAAGATGCTCGCTGGATAACCCTTGCACATTGGTCAATATATTTTTCGGAACTTGATGCCCTCTTCCCGCAGTGTTTGCTCCATTGTTGTAGCACATCGAACGCTGTACTAATGTTATTTATTTTGTTGACCTGCGGAAAGACCAACGGAGCAATTTTTATGGTTATGTCAGCAAGGACACGAGTACGAAGTTGATGAAATGCCGAAACGTGCCTAGCTGGATAGGAAGACAAAATTGATCGGTAACGATCAAATTTTGGGATTACAGATTATATATTCTTTTCGGACTCATAGTTTGGCTGACATGAGGATCTTTAACGTCCTACCTAAGCAATCAAGCTCTTACCGGACAGGCCGATTCTCAAAATGGGAGCTGACGCATCGCCGCCTTAGCGACGATGTAGAGGTTTCACACACCGAAGGGCTGCTACCGCCACGCTCACGTCTCGTCAGAATGGTTAATGTCGCACGCAAGGCCAGCTGACCGAAATACATCGGCCCGATCACCAGCGTACTCCCTTAGATAGAGGAAGAGTATAGAGGCTCCCCTAGCGTAGAAACTTCCGGGAACGTCCCGGCAACGGTTTCGGATTTAAATGCGATTGCTAGCCAACCCCTAGGTGAGCACTGTCTACGGTCAAAGGTCTCTTACCGCGTTAAGATTATATATTATAGACATCAAGGTGAATAAAATCATTAAAAATGATACCGCACTATTACAAATTAAAACTTGAATTAAATTGATTAAATTTATCATGAGAGGTAGTTTTGCCCCTTTGTACTAATTATAAGTATATACTATACTAATACACTAATTATAAATATACCAAGTATGTTTTTCATAAAATGGCACAGATAATTCAAAAAAGAATCCTAGGATAAGCCAAACAAACAACCTTAAAAAATATCGTTTTCTATGTAAGACTGAACATAGTAAGTGCACCACAGATAAGCTTGAAAAAAGCCAACTTCCGCTGTATATCTAATCAGGGCCAGTCGGAGATGTAAAATAAAAAACAATAAGTTATATCCTGTAGCACAGTAGGGCTTACGGTCCAACTATCTGTTTTGTGTCAAAGATGAGGGGGTCAGAACTGCCGTACAATACTTTTTCCAAATATTTCTCCAAATAAAAGTCCAAAGACTAAGCACGGATTCGAATCGAGAACCGCTATCGTGGCAAATACGAGTAGGACGCTCTAAAGACTCGCCTCCATCCCCCTGGCGCTGAGGAGGTCAATGAAAATGCTTCCCCGGCTTTTTTTTATAAGCCAGCAGCAACAACATTCATAGGTATTTAACTAAGGCGAGGATAGAGAGCATAAAAAATAACGTACGCTTTTGCCTGGAGAAGGCAATAAAAGCTCAACCTGTAGTAATATCTCCAACGTTTTATTTAACGCATATGGAAAAACGACTAATTCAAGAATTGGTCATTATCAATCGTAGAAATTACTTCTACCGTCAAGAATAATCTCTGAGCCCTGAAGATGATCTCAATAAAGATCGAAACGTGGCACGATAAAGAAAATGTTTTTATAAAACCTACGACACAACGATCTCCAAATAATCATTAACGTACGGCCACTAAACACCACATATGGGGGTGGGGGTTGAAAGCGCTATACAACCAGGGCAAACATGTAATTTTTGCTTGACAAGACGCTAAGATAGCACACGAGTGGACGAGATAGTCAAACGAGCCACATAATGCTACATATAATTAAAAAAAAAATCAAGTAAACTAATAGCTAAGACCACAAACTGAAAGTATTAATCTAATCAAGGCGAATGGGGTTGAACAATTTGGTTTGCAACACAAGGGATCGACAAGGCTTTCTGTTATTCAATTTGTCCACTAATAACCGGCTACGCCATCTACAACGGCTGTTTACACCACTTTGGTTAAAAGATTTACTGTTATGTAAGAGATTCCAAACTGCGCAAACCTTCGAGATAATATGTTAATAAATTAGGATTTGCCCTAAATTCTAAGTATCGAGAAAGGAAACCTTAAGATAAGAAGATTATATGGTACGACTTACCGACTGCCCCATCTTACGTTTTCTAACTCTTTTTCACATCAGTTACAATTTAAATTTCCGCACAATTTAAAATAACCTGAACTTAAGAGTTTGTTCACTGCAAAAGATGTATGAATTTATGATTTTTTATTTGTTCTATCTCTATACTCAAATATAGAAGGAGTCTATGTATTGGCCAACTGTAATTACCTGATCTAGAAGGAAAAATGTAATAATCCCGATCAAGTGGGTAAATAAAATGGTCATTAAAAAAAGACAATTCTTTCAGTCAGAATACTTTTGAGTTTCACAACAAACTGTAATGAAGGTATGTGGTATCCGTTATTCGGACACTGCCGAATGGGATAATATTAAAAAGAAAAATAATCAGCAGATCCTTGCTGCGCAGTGGAAATTATACAATAAAAATGAAATCCGAATTACAAAAAAGAATATATTCCTTTTAAAACAATAAACCAAACAAAATTCAAGTTTTCGAAATAAAATATTTAAAAAAACTCAATTAAAATTCACAAACAAAAGAATTAAAATATTACTTTTGTCAACCTGTAAACGCTATACGATGTAGATGCTATGACTGCCTTCAAGCTACTACTCGTTATGGCGAAAGCAGCGCTAGTTTTTCCAACTATTAGTTTGGGAAATAAACTATTTACGTTTTTATACAATACAAATCAAAATAAAATTTTCTTGACTTAACAAATTAAAAAATAAAAAATAAGATTTTTCTAAATGAATTGAAAATTAAATAACCTTAACTTCCTTGTTAAAAATAATACTTTACTTGAAAATTACTATATAAAAAAGAAGATAAACAAAAACTCAATTAAACAAATTGTCGTGATTTTTATGGCAAAACTTGAAGCTTAGTGCGATTATTTCGGAATGGATTCCACTTCGTACAGCTTATTACTGCAATTTGTACCGTCTTATATGAAAATATTTCAATAAAATCAGTCAGAAATTCGTGCGAACACGACTACAAATTTAAAATAAATCAAAAATGTTTTTTTCAAAGTTTTATTGTACTTAATATACATATATATAGTAATTAATGATAAAATTTACCCTCCGAATCAGTTCACCCTATATTCCTTAACGATGCTTTCCTGAAACCCACTGCGTACGCTTTTATCTTGACTTACATTTATCGTGAAACCGAAACCTACAAATAAAAAGACAGGGACTAACAAGCAGTTTTTTTTCCCCTTGAACTAGTGTACATCTAGCCATCAATATTCATTGTTTGATGCTACTGGCCCCCGAGACCGGCCAGGAAAGACACCCGGGCTCTCCATTTGTGTTGGGGGAACCCCTCAACATATCAGACTGTTCCCGATGGTGGTGGATAAAAACCTTACATGGTAAAGTTACCCTTGGAAAAGTCCAACACCATCACCCAGTCCGGAGCTTATCGCGCCCTGAGAGCGCAGAGATGTCCCCCCAACGGTTCAGTTTATTCTATAAACTACATGAACGCAAATCTAATATTTCGAGAAAAACATACACTTTACAAAACAGCTGAAACCGATTTTGACATGTGGAACTATGGTCAACCTATCAACATCCAACGAATGTCTCCATCCTCCACAACGACCTCAAAATACATGTTTTATCCCCACCAAATTGTTCAGGTTTCATGGAACACATTCCGCATACCCTAACCCACTACATCCAATACCTGTCCAACATATTCTATCTCTATAATCTCGAAAGACGACTAAAGCGGAGATGGCCCCGGGACGTCTTCGCCAAGGACTAGCCCTTGACTAAAGTGCGGAAGGCAACACAAGTTACTAAAATCCATTAGGACATGTACTATGCCAATTAGTTTTGTCATAATAAAAACAAGAAAAAGCATGAAAGACGGAAGAATTTGTTGACTTGTTTCCATTCTGCTTTACGTCATTAGGAAATTGACTACTCAGTACAAACCTTTACAGATTCATCCTTAGACAGCTCTATATATGGATGTAAAACCGAGGAGAACAAACATAGCCGTTCCTAATCTACAAACGGTCTGATTATTACCAAGATCCAAGATTATCGATTCAGCGGCTCCCATAACTAGCGGGGTTACCTGGCCACCACCGCTGGGGCGGTTATCAGTGACTACCGAGGATAATCCTCTAAGTTCGTCGAATCGATTGTCTTGAAAATTTTGTAGTGGAGTGTATAGTATTATTGGCTATTAATTAATTGGTTTTGGATGGGAGCATGTGCAAATAAAGTTAATGAAAAAACGAAATGTCGTAAAATATCGTAATCTTTGCAATATGTATAATAATATATATTCATAAGCATGAAGTATCTGGTAAAATACAACGAACGGATTAATCATCTGACGTACAACGACCGAAAATTTTCTCTATTCGGACAGTGGGGAAAGCTTCGTAAAATTTAAAAAAAAACAAAAAAAAAAACAGCTATCATCGATCAAAGTCGTTTTGGCCAGATTAACATTCCAGTAGTTGTAATGCTATCAAAGAATTTTGTTATGACTCGAGAACTTGCTCGATAATAAAATTATACCTACCAACCACTTAGTAATTAAGTGGCAAATTTATAGTTAACAAAGACTGGAACATATTCTTGATGTCGTGTTAAGAGATACATGACAAAACTTTTACAATTTCTAACTCAAATAGAAATAATCAAAATTATCGAAAAAATCATGATTCCTATGGGAAAAAGGTTTTTCTTTTGAACTAAACACAGTATTCTCTTTTATTTCTTCGACTGCCTAATTATATCCGCGCATAGCGAATATTTCGATAGAATTTTTCCGCCCTCAATTAATGTGTTTTATGTTCATAGCCCTAGGCAATCGGAACTGGCGAAGAAAAATTTTACGAAATAGAATACGCCATTATTCGACGGCGAGAGGGATCTTATTCTCGTGGAAACTAGTAAGCTTCAGCGGACAAAGCTATCAAGTAATAAAGGTAAAACGACGGACGGGGGTGTGTGTTTGTTTTTGATGTGCTTTTTGTCCTAGGTTTCGGGGTGGGGGGAGAGGCCGAGGGAGAAAAACTCTGGAACCCGTGGGTGTACACAATCGGGAGCTTTGAGGAGGGCACCGTAGCTTTTGTGGAGGTCCTGGACCAATTACACCGTCAGCTTCTTCCCCACCTCCCGCTAACATTTTCATCTCAGGAAATTCCTAGAAGTGGGTCGAGAAGGGCCTCCTTTTCATGTTGCTGATAATCTGGACAAAGCCTCCTAACTTATCTACGGCGCTAGGTTTTGTCGGAGTTCAGCTTTATAATGAAAACGAAGCGGGCATAATTTCTTTAGTGTTTTATCGAAAAAAACAACAATAACTTTTCAATTATGAACATTAAAAATAATAAATATAAAAATAGTTGTAATTCTTCTTATTATTTTAAACTGTAACAACCAGGATTTAGCAGGGCCCAGTTAAAATAATAATAATGACTGTTACATTATTTAAGCTAATAATATACTAACTGACGGTCAGACATGAGTCCAATTTAAAAAGAAAAGGTTCTCTTTCAACTTTTCCTTCGTAAGGACTATGAAACTATAATTAATGATTGATACGTACACAAATTTAAAGAATTTTTTCCGTCTGGGTAAGATTTTTTCACCATTTTCTTCAGATATCACATTTTCAATGCTTCCTGAGATTTTTAGTTTTTAAGCTCACAAAACTTATTTTTGATAACCACTTGGATAGTGCAAAATAGTGCAACCAAGATGACCCACAGGGCTAAAAAGAGCTATAAGAAACTATCGGTTTATGAACCTTAGAAAGGCAGTAAATTGTAATAGCTATAGAATTGTTTCCTTTTACCAATTTTTTTTGTCAACACTAAGGTCAAATTTGAAACAATAATAAACAATATTGTTAACCTCACATCGCATACCGCATAAGAAATTGTGCAAAGCTGTAGACGATTTTACAAAATTTGAACAGCTTGCAGCATGGACGTCAACCTCCCTACCACCACCTTGAAATAATCAACAATTCCTGTTATCTCCATTCATTTGGCTATCCTTAACCCAAAAGCAAAGAGGGCGAGGGCAATCCGGCAGCCTGATAGAATCCGAATGATCCCCACGGATGAATCAACTCACAAAAAATTTAAACAAGAACTTGTAAACGTACGACTGAAATGTACGAAGAACACACTACTTCTCTTACTAAATCAGACGAATCCTTGTCGTACTGTACCCATAAGATCCTGCGGTATAAGGACCACATTCCTCCTATACGTAGTGATGACGCTTGGGCCAAATCAAATTCCGACAGATAAATTGTTTTCAGAGCATATTTCAACACTACCCACTTGCATTTTGATATACTTGTCCAGAATCACCAACATAACATTGAACCTAAATTGAATATCCCTTTGTAACGAACTCCTCATCCGTAAGCACGACATACGACCCCACTATTTTACAACTAGCACCCAAAAAAGCTTCAGGTTATGATTTAATTACTGCACAGATTTTACAAAATGAAGCCCACAGAGGCTTTTTTACTAACTGTATAACGCTATTCAGGATCATATATTGCATTTTCAGTCCAAATAGAAATTCTGAATATTTAAAATGATCCATAAGCCAAATAAATCTTCCTAATTCTTATCGACCTATTAGACTCCTATCTATCCTAGCCAAAGTTCTAGAAAAAATACTTCTATCATTGCCTATAATTGAAAATTCTAATATAATTCCAGATGGTCGGTTGAATTCCGCTCATTGCACTCGACAACTCAATAACTGCATCGTGTTGCTTACAATAACGCCTTTTCTTTGAACAAAAACCACTTTTGTTGAATGTCTTTCTTGATTTAGTACAGGACCAAAATTGAGTCTGGCAAACGAGGCTTGCATTGGAAACTGAAGAAAATCCTCTCTTATACGTACTTTATCACATCGAGATGATATCTGACGGACCGATTTTGCGAATCCTTCACGGAACTGAATTCTCACCTTAGGGCGGGTGTTCCCGGGAAAAAGTTCTTGGCCAATTTCTATTTTCAATCTTTTTGCAGATATTCCTTTAACGTACGTTATCTGAGGATTCTTACACGAAATTAGACCATTTAATTACACTCAACACTTACAACACCTGAATGAATTGAGAGTATGGTTCACAAAGTGGAGAATGAAGCTAAACCTTACAAAAAGCGCGGAGATAAATTTTACCTTACGTAAAAGTATCTGTCCTACGTGAGTATAAATAGAACCTCATTGCCTACAACTGACTTTGATTGATTTCCATGGATAAAGTCACTTTCTCTGACTTGGAATTCCACACAAGACTGAAAATACAAGAAACAAACCGACGTCATGAATGTTTAAAATGAGTATTTGATTGACGATTAACATTAGAAATTGAAAACAAAGTTTAAAATTACAAGACAATGATGTGATTTATAGAAATGATGTATGTAGGCTGAGTATGTAGAATTCAACTTTTGTAAATGGTAGTTCTCCTCAAAGATTTGTTGTTAAAAACGATTTGGATTTCAAACATTCAACGATCTTCATCAGGTTGAAAAAGTTACAATCACGTCTCTCGACATGAAGAGTTATCTTTGAAGGTTTTAATAATAGGAACGAATGCAATCGGTTTTAAACATTTGAAATTTTAAAAAACTGTAAAATTAAATATGGAGATATATGAATAAATAAAATAATACATTTCAATTAATTAAGGATTTTAGATGGAATAAAAAAGTCTGTGCCAAGGGCGGGATTCGAACCCACGATTTTCGGCTAGATGCGCCGCTTCCCATCTCAACCCTACCTTAATTTTCCCTCCTTTTTGCTATTTTTCAAATGTGTAATCTATTTGATTCTGATTGATTATTTTATCTAGACTAAAACCTTAATTAATTGAAAAATATTAATTGATCACGTAGACCACGAAAACTGGCGAATAAAATAATAGATTTTGATTTACTTCCTGTTTTAAACACATAAATAATATTTTACGGACATATTAATTAATTTAAATTCACTATTTGTCGTGGTGTCATTTGATCGGTGATGGAATCATCATTTAAAAAATGATGACCTCTCTTGGCCTTCGGCCGTGATGTGGCTTGGCCACTCGACCAATCATTTCAGTCTAAAATTTTCCCTCAATTGTTAAATTCTCCTTTTCATTCCAAGTAATTACTCTTTTCGTCTAAGGGTTTTGGCTGAGATGAAAAATGAGTGCCACGAGCTTCGATCCGACGACCTTCGGCTCAATGCGCCGCTGCTGTAACCACTTGAGCTAACTCAGAGGCTCAAAAGACAATTTCACCGTATTCACAAGTTTAGTTAATAAAATATATTTGTAAATATCAAATGAATGTACTAAAACCAAAGAGAGGCAATACTGAGGTTTCAGACCCAACAGAGGAGATGGCGAAATTCCGAACGATAAGGACCAGACAATATACTTTTTAAATATTTATTTTTATTTAAGCAATGCATTTTTTTAAAGAATTTTAGGCTAGAAACGACATAAGGAAATGGTTCATAAAAAAATAAAACTAACGTTAAAATTAGTTTAAAGATCAGGTTATGGCTAGAACGATGTACAACGAAAAGAAAACTATTCTATTTTGATTCTTAACGAATTATTTAGCTTCTGTTAGACAAATTGTTATAGTTTCTAGTACGTTTATGTATGTTTTTATTAATTAATTGTTTTACAAGTTTTTACGGTGACAAATGTTTATATTATATTGTGTAGGACTATCGGGATTTAACTTCACTTTGTCAAGTTAATTTCATTTATCTGCGAGCCTTAATTCAAATGCGGGATCATTCAGCCGTATTAAATTAAGCGGACTTCAATCACTTCAGCTTTTTATTGTTAAATCTGACTAAATAATGCAAATTTTTCTCGATTGATTTAATTTGAGAAGCCTTCTTGCTCACAACGAATAACAATAATTATTGCTGAAAACGACAGATTTATTCACGGACTATTCTATCTAGATTTCAAAAGGAGATTCAATTTGAAACTGAATATATTATAAAATAATAGAACTCTGTTAATACGGTTTTTGGACGTTAATCCCGAGAGAAGAATATTAACGAATCAACATCGAGAGGTTTCCAGTTTTTAAAAGTTTTGCAAGCTGAAAGTGGTACAAGAGGGACAAATAAGATAGTGAATTAGGCAGTTACAAATGATTTTACACTGGTTGTCAGTCGTTTGGACGTTTTGTCTTTATTGAATTTCACATCGTATTCAGCATACGTAGAACGTACGTAAACATTAAATTATACTTTATCTAAGGTATTGCTCTCCGTGGCCATTTCATTTGAAAAGTTATAAAATGGAGGCAAAATTCGAAAGTTGGGATTGAGATGGGAAGTTGTCCGAGTGGATCGAAGTCACGATAGCTCAAGCGGTAGAGCGGCGTATTTAGCCGAAGGTCGTTGGTTCGATTCCTGTTCGTGGCACTGACCTTTTCATTTCAACCAACACCTTACAAATAAAATTAATCAATTGAAAGAAGTTATGTGGTCAGACGGAAATTCTATTCCTTTATTAGTTTTTAAATGCGGCATTACCAATTACTTTTAAAAAACAAAAACAAAAAATCTGTCAGATTGATTGAAGCTGTGCGGGAAGAGATAGATCTGTTTTATGTCAACCGTTATCTTGTGAAATATGATGGAGCGGAGAAGGCAATTTTTCATGATTTATCGACAGGACACTATCATCCAGAGAGAAAGGGGAGGGAAAACTAGACTGGAAAGCTATTCTTCCGCCTCCGTACTTCTTTATAATTATGCAGAAACCTGTCCAATGTTAATATTAAATTAAAAATTTGATAAAATCAAATAAGACGTTTTTTGATTTTTGTATAAAGATTTGAAATTATATGATTTCATAATTAGGAATTCAAATCCCATGTATATACACCAACAAGATGATAAAGGTAGATGTTATTATTATTATTGTTTCGTTCTCAACTCGTTCAAAGTTAATCATCAGTTAAATTTGATGAATTGTAACGATGTATAAAATAATTTAATAAGTCAGTGAAGTTATCAACAGACTGTAAAGAAAATTATGAAGATTTTCAGTTGCCAGTCATAAAATTCGTTTTACAACTTTATACTTTTTATACAGTACATGAACAATTAAATAACAATTGAATTAAGTTTTTGAGTATTGGAAAGGAAGTACGTTTTGTCAGTTATTTGATTGGTCTGGGTCTGTTCATTTTAGATTGCTTTTTTGAAAAATTTTGGCGACAAAATCCGACCTGGTCCACATATATTGACCTGAAGTAGCACCAACTTACAATACAAAGATATTCCCAGTAATAAGAAGAAACAGTGAAACATGTTCTTTGTTGGCGTGAAGCTGGCTACTCCTAGGAGAGGAAAAGTCAAGGCCTGACTGTTAAACACTGGAGCCCTTATCTTAGATTTGGAATCTGGTAAAATACCTTAAGCTTAACGAAAAAATCTAGCCTAAGATGGAAATTATACAATAAGCCAATTTTGGTTGCGGTGCGAAAGGTCGTAAAGATGCCAATTCCTTTAAAACCTACAGCCTATAACCTATAAGACAGACATCCACATAAAATTGTAACAAAAAGGGCGAAACTGAAGAATCTAGATCCAAGTAAACCAAGAATCCTAGATCCAGAAGTTTTTCTTCTGCTTAATTTTCTACACCGACTACATGAATTAACAGCCCTTAGAGGAGTATCATCCCCAAAAAATCAAGCTGTAGCAAAGGAACCCGATATCTCCGCGATACCGTACCACGATGCATACACGATAGTAACTATTGTTTTGGTAAGTCGTTAAAAACCCATCTTTTGTATTTACCGAATGGCATAACGGTATTAGCAATATCTATCAGATCCTGTTTCTGCATGTTAAATTGCAACGTTATTCATTGATACAACCAAATGCAACAACATTCCTTGTATAGAAATTAATTTTTTTCCACATCATACACTTATTTGAGACGTATCTGTGACGTAGATTTAAAAAAAAAACATCTTTATCGTGCCAACGTTTCGATCTTTATTGAGATCATCATCAGTGCGTGGGATTTATAGACCTTGTTTAAATTGTACAAATACGTGTAGGATGATGAAAAAAGGACTTTGTATTTGTAAAATTTTAACAGTGTCTATAAATCCCAGGCCCTGATGATGATCTCAATAAAGATCGATACGTAGCATGATAAAGAAAATGTTTTTCTAAAACCTACCTCACACCAGACCGAATCTAACGATCTCCGAATAATCAGTAATTAAGAGGATTTCCATTTATATCAATTTTAAAAGATTTACTTTATGAACTCTTCTTTCTGTCCAACAGAGTCCTTGCAATAAAAATCAAATATTACAGTTCCTCAACATCACATGCTGGAAAATTGTCTCTGATTGGTTTTGTGTAGGTGCGAGCACCGCTTATACAAGGGTTCATGCAAAAACGGTGGTCATATAGAGGTGAAGAAAAGCTTACTACGGGAGATGTTAGCGAACCAAGTTGTCTTGTTCACTTTTGAGAGTAAGGACCTAAAAAAGGATCCCTTTGATATTTTGCCATCTTGTAATCCAAAGATTTTTAAATATTCTTATTGCATATTTCGCAAGCTTCATATCCTGGAAAATTCTAATTCGATAAAAAAGGTATTGTTTTGTGTGAAGACTTGTAGCTTTATTTTTATTTATTTTATCCCTTGTATAAAGTATGTTAAACCCTAAGACAAAAATGATCAGAATTATTACTACTAAAAAAACAAATTAAGATAACACGTGTATATTTTCTGGTCATTAATTTATTATATTTGGCCATACACTTATTAATAAATGTTAATCGTTTAAATTTTTTATCGCATATTAATGTTTCATTTCAATTCGGAAGTACGAACTGCTATTTGATTCCTAAATGTAGATTTTAAACGTGTCAAACGGGTTCATGAATTCATGGATTCCAATTACGTTCAAATTGTCTCTAATGACACAAAGCGACTCAATAGGGCGAGAAGTTGATAGTGCTGATTAAGTTACATTTCATGACGTCTACCTCCTTGTTTGAACTGGAATGCATTAAGGACCCTCTTGGGAAGTCAGGAAAGCCAATATCTCCTTTAAACGACCGGATATATTGTTGTCCGCCACCGCCTCTTACACGAATATATTACTTGTTTACATTCACCGTATTAGCTGTAAAAACCTTTTTTTTCCTTTTAGAAAAAAGTTTCATTTAATTGTATTGGTTACAAGGTCGGTTTTCTTTTATGAAAAAACGCATAGAAATTGATATATTTTAATAATGGCTATTAAAATAATTCATTAGTTCTGTCGATGGTAAAATAGGATATTAGGTTGAAAGAAACCATGTATTCTGTGGTATAATTTACTCAGAGACGGAAGTTTCCGGCTAGAAAGCCCATCTTCAGGGTTCCTAACAAAATACCACCATAAAACGCTATAATTCCCAAAGTTATGGTTAAATAATTACATAGCCATGGGTAGTAACCTAGGCCCAATACTGGCAGACATCATCATGACACATCTACTCAATACAATACCACAACTTCCTTTCACATTACCCTTCCTCACTAAATACGTAGATGATATATTGACAGCTGTTCCCACAGATCAAAGTCAAACCACATTAGATACATTTAATAGCTTTCCCCAAGCTTACAATTTACACATGAAATAAAAAACAACAATAAAATACCATTTTTAGATATACTCGTAATAAAACAGCCTGATGGCACATTAATCACAGATTGATATCAAAAACCAAGAAATGGCTACCTCAAGATCGAAACGTTGGCACGATAAAGAAAATGTTTTTCTTTTACCTACATCACACCAGACCGCATCTCACGATATCTGAATAATTAAATAATTACAATTAATTTAGTAATAAACCTCACTAAGCACCAAGCTTAAAGCAAAAATATAATTTTAATTATTTAATAATTTATTTCCATAATTGTAACTTTTTTTGGTTATGTTTTGTTATGTGTGTTGGAGAAGGGCTTTATATCCCGAAACGCCTTCTCTATATAAATTATACTACCACGAAATACCAGGTTTCTTTCAACCTTAATTTTGAAAATAATTGTTGTAAATAAAATGCTTTCCATTATGGCAATCAATACTGTAGATATGCGAAAAGTGATTAAATTTCTGTAAAAGCTTTTAAGTAGTAAAGATTTCGTCCACATTCTTCAAAATTGAACCTTTGTTTTACCGTTTTGAAAATAATGGTAGGGTTTTGAGCAGAAGAACATAAATAATTGCGGCCCAATGTGGTCGGTTGTACGAAAACCACTACCCCGGTTGTAATTGATGATCCATAAAGGATTTCGTGATTTCGACGTTATAAAAGCATAGGTTTTATGTTCTAGCTGAACGCGGGCATTGGAAAATCGATGAACGTGTGGTAAAGGAGAACCACCGGCAGACATAAACACAGGGGATTTTATAATTTTAGAATCCACCGTTTGTTAGGGCAAATCAAAGATCAAACAAGCCTCTAGGTTTTATCGTAAATATTAATCAACAGTTGAAACTGTTATTACAATGTTATAAAAGCAAACTTCAATTCAAAATGATTGATCTATGTTTTCACACAAAAAAAAAACAGTCCTATTACCCATAATTGTACTACTGACTCTTAAATTTATTTTCTATGATATAACATAAAGAAATATATTATTTATATATATTTATATAATTATTTAAATATACTATTATTTTATATGGTATAACATTTAAAAAAATTTTGTTGACATCCTTTGTCTTCTTATATGTAACTATTATGCAAAGAATTTTTAATGTTTCCACCATAGTCCAATTATCATGAATTACCATAACCCATAAAACTTGTAGTTTGCTAAACAAAACATCTATTGTGTCTCTTAATTTTCGTAATGATTCTATTTGTCCCAGAAGCATAGTATCTCAATGAAGTATTTCAAAATTAAATGCAAATACTTGTAATTTTATAAATCATTTTATGTACTTTAAAAATTCGACGTGAAAACGTCTAAAACGAAATAGACTATCAAGTCAAATGAGAAAGTTAAAAAAAATCCAGATAAGGTTTGATCAAAGGCGGAAATCCTATTTGCAGCATTGTAAAACAAAACTGCCGATTGGGAAAATTGGATGGAAATAGAAATAATTATTTATTGACTACCAGCTCAAAAAGGAATTTCAATGTATATTTATATAAGAATTATTTATCCGTATATGAATATACATTGAAATCACAAGTCACAAAATAATTATTCTAATCGGTACTAATTTTACCTTCAACTTCGTACGTGGTAATAATATCAGCACAAAAAGAAAACGTAAATAATGAATTGATGAATGCTAACGATTTGATTGAACCCTTTGTTTTTTATAAATTGTAAAAAAAAAGATCACGACTGATAAAACAACGTAAAGACCAACTTTTAAATATGGCTTACGAGTTATTATATTTTTTTAGAGGTTTTATAGAAAACAGAAGAGGTCATATCAACCCTCAGAGTGCCGATGTTCGAATGCCTTCGGTTCCCCGAAGAATGTCGGGTTTGAATGCAGGGCCGCTGGATTCGAACCGGTGACCTTTACCTTACAATGATTAGCGCCCTATAAACGCCTAAACTGTAGTAGCCACCGGCGACCTTGCTTATTAGTTATACCCGTCACGCAGAAGCAACAAGAACGGGAAGACCAAAATATGAATATATGACCAGGATACGTATCTGCCACTTTTTTTCATAAAATTTATTTTGTAACGAATGAATTCTATTTCATTGAAATTAACAAACTGTTTTTGACAATAAAATTCACTTACATTACAATGACGTTAAAAGCTGTTGGTTGATATATAAAATACTAGTTTTCTAAACAATATCAATGTGGTAATAGTGTTAAAAATATAGTTTACTTTTTATTAAAGATTATATAAACAATTATTATTATTATTCACGTGCTTTTTTTCTTCAGGTGTTTCGTATCAATGTAGGTTTTATGGTATCCGTATATATTTTGTTTTTCTTCAGAACGGCATCGAGCTGAGAAAATGCGAAGAAGGAGAAGATTGAACGTTTTTGTCTCGGTAATATTTCTTTAGTGAGAAAGCCTGAGGTTCATTAGTAAGCTCGCCTTAGACTTTTAAGTTCTTTCCGTCGGAAAAGAACTGGTCAGGAAAAAAATATTAATCATAACTTTGGATATTAATCTGATTCTTAATTTTTCCATTTTTTTCTTAGTCCGACGGCCATTAATTTGATTAAATGTATAGGGGATGAATGTGACTTAGGACCTAATTATTACGGCTTAATTGAAACTGTAAAGATTTAATTTAAGGGATAAGATGTAATGGACTATGTAGGAACGCTCTTTAATTAAAAAAGTGAAGAAATAAGTTGCTATTGGATAAGTCGCTTATTTAGAAATAAACTATTTTTTACAAATATTAATAATATACGTCCCACTTTTCATTTTCAACTGTTTAATTACGACTAGTGTACAGTATTTATGCAAATTACATATTCAGAATACCAGAATATCAGAATTATCGTACTATCTTTAAAACAAATTTCTAATACAATATTTAATACTACGAATTATTAAATAATACATTTACGAAATTTATGATTTTTATTGATATTAACAATACACTATGTATTGAAGGGACTAAGTATCCATTGTTGATCTTTCAACTTTCACAAGGATACTACTTGACGAGTAGGGCTGCGGCCCATTTCCACTTTAGTCATCTGACAGGATTATTTTTATCAGCTTAATTTTAATTTTATAAATACTAAATTAATTATACCCAATTTTTCAAAATGGTGGTCACGGCAGCCGAGTGAATAGCTTGAGAGACTCTCGGCTCGTAGGGCTCGCGGCCGTGGGTTCAATTTCCGCCGTCGCCTCCGGCCTTTTTTTCACGTTACCCCCCCACCCCCCACATTGTGCTAGAAGCCATGACAAAATCGAAATGAAAAATTTGTTTCACAGGCGAGATTCGAACCAACGACCTTCGGCTAAGGCCGATGCTCTACCGCTTGAGCTATTGTGACCTCGATCCACTCGGACACTAACTTCTCATCCCCACCCTTTGATTTTCCCTTCCACAGATCGTGGTCCACGAAACTAGTGATCAAATAAGACATTTGAAAAATGGCAAAAATGAGGGAAAATTCAAACCACGAACGGAAACCACGCCAACTGCGAAGAACGAAGCCTCGCCACCTTCAACATGTGTGAAACTTCTAGCAAGAACTGAGAAAGTTCCTTATGCATAATGCACAACGTCAATTGGAATGCCTTGACTCAAACGTTTTCTTGCTCAAATTAATGCAATTCATTCTCTTTTCAACATGCCAATTCAAATTTCCTACACGACTTAGGCAGGCATCAGTAATCACTTAATAGTAGTAATTTGATAAATAAACTCCCACAGCTGAGACATTAACAATGCTTTCATGCAATGCAATTTTCATCCATCCAAACATATTACAGACGTTTTCAATTACCATGTAAACAACTGAAAAATACACGGATAGGAGACCTCTCTATTGATTAATATCATATTGTTAATCCAGAGCGGTGCCAATGTGTATCTTTCTGTATAGTAGCTCTTAATGCCACAATCACACTTCGAAATCCTATCTGCTAGTTGTATAGAATACATATAACGTTGCAGATTAAAATAAATGATGTAAAAAAGATATATCAAATATTTTTTCGACCGACCAGAAGGTGGACACAACTCATAAAATATTTTTCAGTTTTTCTTGCATACATTAACAGATTTAGTTTACCGAAATTAAGTGTTATTTAGCTATTTTGAATATGAAGTAATTGAAACGAGCTAGACAGTAATATCCGGCGAGAATAGACAAACCAAAAAAAAAAAAAATTCTTCTTTCACCAAAAGATCCCGTCAATTCTTCAAAACCGGGATAGGTTTTAATATTTGCCAAGGAAATAAATCTTCTTACCTAGAATTTCGAGGGTGTGCGTGATCTCGATAGGATGTAGCGTGGCGACTTGACAAACGTATTTGCCTGCGTCTTTCATCTCGACCTTTTTCAGTTCCAGGTCGTAGTGTTCTCCGACTAAACTCAGCCGAGAATCAGGTGTGACTTTAACGTTTCCCGCCGTTAGAATCGCTATATCCCTTTTCCAAGCTTGTTTGTATTTGCCTGAAATCAAAAATGTATATACAATCAGTATAATGTCCGTCTCACAAATGTTAACGATTCAAATGCAAAGAAATTTTGACCCATATAAAATAAAACTTGATAATGACATATATATAATAGGGCCTCCGCCTCTCATAGGGCGATACCGAAGGGAGGCGTTAAGTACCTCAGGATCCAAAATTAGAAGTAAAACTAGATTAGAGGCCGAGGTCCGTCGGTATGAAGTCTCCCTACCGGGCGGGGTGGTGGAGGGATATAATAATAAACAATAATATATACATAGTTGTTTATTTCAAACTTTATGTATTTTAGCATTATATTTATTACAACATACTTATTAAAATGTTAAACAAATTAAAGATATCCAGATAAGAGATCGGATATTCATGGGTTTTAAGTTTTGGAGGATGATACAGATATAATCCTCAGTTCAATACGGGTTATCTGATTGTCAACCAGCACATATTTTATAGAAATGAGGAATGGTGGAGTGAGTGCAGTGTTCAATCCTTTTTACTAAAAAACGAGTCGTCAGACATTGCGGTCGACTAATAAGTTCGTTCTCTTTCATCGAGACCGCGGACGGCTTAAACTGCTGAAGACCCCGGGACACCAAAGATTTGGGCTATGTAATGGCTACTTCCGTCGTTGGCTAAAGCTCTGGCGAGATTTTCTCCACTTTGCTTGATGCTCTCAATTAAAATCGCTCCTTTAACATTTTTTAAAAGTTCAAATCTATCGTTTCATCAAACAAAACAAATTAAAACCCATTAACTCACACGAGAAGTTGGCTCTAAAAATGATGAAATAGAACTGATTTTCTTTATGTCAATCTAAACGATGTAAAAGGATTAGTCACACTCTATAATGGCAAACGACTAGTTTTTTGTTTTTTGTCAACCGTGCATCTTTTGGCCTAGATATTCTTTTTATGTAAGGTCTTGGTAGAGATAAAAAAATCAGTGTCACGAGTGGGATTCGAACCCACGACCTTAAATACGAAACAGAGGATTGAAGTCACGATAGCTCAAGTGGTAGAGCAGAGGCGTATTTATCCGAAGGTCTTGGGTTCGAATACCGTTCGTGACACTGATTTTTTATCTCAGCCAAGAACTTACACAAAAAAAATTAATGAAACTTGTTAACGTGGTCAATAGACTACTAAAACGTAAATGGATTAATATTTATACCTAGATGTAAACTAAACAAATAAATACAACTAGCCGGTGTTTTGTATTTGAGATTATTATTTAAATTGAGTTGATGTAAATAAAGGTCATTTGACAAAACAGGAAAATATAATTTTTATAGTGTACATCAATTAAGCTAGGTAATTCAATAAAACTGGAATAAGTTAAGAATGTCACAACATTACACAAACTGTGAAAATAAGTTTTACCGTTTTAACTGAAAAGTTTTTAAATTGTTAGAAAATACTATTAACTATCTCTCATACCTAAATTTATTTTACAACTTTGGCTTGAATGCGGATCTACCCCGGGGCAGAAAGTTGACTCTATTTATAAACTAAGTTGGAACATTGTTGCGGTTTAAAAGTCAAAACTAAACTCAATTGAAAACGGTTACGGTACACTAATAATGTATTTTTCTAACGTTGTACCATACACAACTGACTTTTTCACAGATAATAAAAATATTTACTATTAATATTGATTGTTGAATTTGTAAACCTCTACTTATTGAAATAGTTGAATTCCATGAATGAATATCTCATCATGCTTTTTTTTGCCGGTTAACTGCTTCGGTCATCGCCGGCACCACGCGTAATTCTTTCTCACGTTTGAAAAATCTTCACTTTTTACTGATAACTTCATTTTGATTGCCTACTCACCGGACCTTACGGTGTTTTGTTTGCATTTCTCTGTGTATCCCCTCACATGTGGTAAACTGAAGTATTTGACCCTTTACATACACACTTTCATAATACACATTTATACTAATAAACCTAGTTTCCTAATATTACACTAAAGTGGAGGTCGGTAAGATGGTTCTAACCCTACCGACCTCCTTCCATTCTCGCTAATAAATACATTCGAACGGTATGTACAAATTCCACTCATCCATAAAACTAATCCTAAGGTTTTCTGACTGGCCTATGGAGTACTCGATATTCCTCGACAGCTTCGTCCATTCACACATAACCTCTCCCGCTAATAAATACGATCACACTAGAAATGGCGCAGCATCTTGGTAGTATTACTACAACCAAGACGCTGTCGACCCTTCCCACAGTCATACTACAAATATATTATCACTAACCTAAATTGGTGGGCTGTGAGTTACTCGATATTCAGTCACACCCATGCTAAACCACTCACTCTAGTAAATACGTTCATACAGTACAATGGGGGGAACCACATGTGGGAGGTATATACGGTTGTAAGCATTTATTGATTTTAGATATGTCATAAGTCGATCTTTATGGTCGCTGTTATGCCTTAGAGTTTTTGAGATATCGGAAGGTAGGTCGCAGCGCTCTCTGTGTCGTGCCAGCTGTTGGCATTCTTCTAGGATGTGCTGCACTGTCACTACCGCACCACACAGAGGACATACCCTGGGTCTCTTTCCAATTAAGAGGTGGCCATGTGTCAGCCTCGTGTGGCCTATACTTAATCGTGTGAGGATAATCCTGTCTCTTTTCGCCATTTTTTCCGGGGCCCAGGGTTTGTTTTCGGTTTCACTAGTTTCAACTTTTCGGTCATATTATCCCAGCGGGTTTGCCATTCACTCCAACTTAACATATTCATTGCGTTTTTTATATCTGCTGGGCTGATCGGAAAATCCGGGTCATGTGGCATTTTAGTGGCTTCTTTTGCTGTTATTAACACTTTTAAATATGCCATGATATGTATCCGGTAGGCAGTGAAAAGAAGATCGATTTGTCTTTTAATTCAAGAATGTCATTCCTTGGATCCATATAGTGAGCCCGCAGAAATACCACCAGATATGAGATATGGGTTTGAGCATGACAGCTAATGTTCGGTTGTCTTGTTCCGATTCCTCGAGGACACTGAATTAAAATACCTAGTATTAAAGGAGTAAAACAGTTGTTTTTACATTTTTATTTGTTTTGTATTTTCTGTACTTTTTTGTTTACTCAATTATGTAATAAATATTTAAATATCTTATTTTTACAGCCAAACCAATTGTTATGCGAAATGTGAATAAACCTAGGTACTTTAAAATTTAAGGGTGGTGCGTTAATTTTGTCCATCAGTGTATTTTTGTCCAGTTCCCAAGAGAAATTAGGAGAGATCGCTGCAGTTGGGAAGTTCAACCTTTTCTTATTAATAGTTAAAGATTTCATTATTTGGCTGTTCTGTTTTAATTTTTGATTATTGTGATTGAATTTATATGTTATATAAATATAATATGAGGACGTTGAAGTGGTGAGAAGTTAAGGTAGGAAATAAAGCATGTCTTTATCTTGAATTTAAGGGAATATAATAAACAACTGTAGTAGAGATTTGGTTTTCTAACTGAATATTTTTCTTTAGCACTTTCAATTTTATAAATTTTATAGTAAAACAGAATAAAATATAAGAGGCTTTCTGATATGTACATGAGCATACTTGGAGTGTACGTTCACGATTGAATCGATGTAATGAATAATTCAATAACTTTTGTGGTAGTTAAGATAAAAAAGTCAGTGACACGAGCGGGATTCGAACCCTTCGGCTTTACGTCACGTTAGTTCAAGTGGCAGAGTAGTTTATCAAGCCGAAGGTCGTGGGTTCGAATCCCGCTCGTGACACTAACTTTTTTTCTCAATTAAAACCCTTAATTTATTGTAACGAATAATTTTCTGTAACAATTAAAAAAAACTAGAACAACTTGGTTAATAATATTTTGGCTTGATTAGGACACTGAAATTGGATGATTTATTAGTACATACTCATAATTCTGTACCCGGGCTGTACAGATTTCAACAAATTGTTTAACAAATCACAGAGCATTTCAGTTATTATTTCGTATAATTTTGTTATCGAATTTTTCACTATAAATTATCAAGTAAAAGGCTTCGATAATTAATGTAAGCGAAACTGATCAACAAACCTAGACATTACAAACTTTGATTCAAACCAGTTCTCGTGGGCGAGTAAAAAAAAACCGCGAAGGTATATTATTTTTTTAACGGAATCTCATTAGCAGGGTTGGGTAGTGAAAACCTTTACGTGAAGGTTTTATTAAAAGCCCGGAGGTTTTTATTTATTTCTGTGAAGAAGGGGGCTCCATTAGAGATAATTGACCGCAGGTGACCTCGGATTGGGTTACAAAGACTGCGAAATTGAATTATAAGGGAGAGGCAAAGCCACCTGCTGGATTAGACAACAATCTAGCGCTAATTGTCTTTGTTTGCGCCCTCAAGTTGGTTTAGCCACTTCTAAATCGGATGTTCCGTGTTGACCTTCTTCTCATTTCCCGAAATACATTTTGTTCCACCGTGAATAATCGTTTTCTATCGATTATTCACGTAACAATTATTATGCAGACCGTTCAATTTTCTAAAGTAACATATTGCGAAAGTAGGTCGAAGTTTAGCAAATTAATTATCGTCCTGAAATCTACTATCTACGGTGCGTCCAGGTTGACAGTTACTTTACTATGTTAATTAAAGTCAAATCATCGAATAAATTGAAATATTATCTTTGTAAATGGAATAGGGTTCAGTGTTATTCAAATACTGACTTAAAACTACGTAAGCCAAGTATTACAGATGGCTGTCGTCTCAAATGACAGAAAAAATGAAACGTCTAATCATTGTTTAAATTATTTATACTCTCTAGCAAAATGTAACAGTATACAAAGGTACATAAATGAAGAAAAATAAAAGATTATATGCTACAACGTCGTTTATTTAAAGTTGTTATGAAACGAAATAAAAGCATTAAAAAAAGCCTAAATGAAAAATTCGTCTCTAATAAAATTTGTTCAAAGAATGTAGTCATGGGGTGATGTAAGAATTTAATTTTTCAACTAAATCTTATAACTGTTGGGCCATAAAATATTATGTGTATAATGATAGTTTGGAGATGGTGAGATGCGGTCTGGTTTGACGTGAAAACGTCTCTTTAGACTGACGTTTTAGAAAAACATTTTCTTTATCGCGCCAACGTTTCGATCTTTACTGAGATCATCTTCAGGGCTCAAAATGTTTATTTTCTGTCTAAACGTGTCATTCTTGTATGTCGTGTTGAGAGTGCCCAATGTGTAATGATATTTCAATTTTTTCTTCAAATTTCACCAAATAGCAGTACGTAGAGTTAGGGTCATAATGACAGTATATCATCTTTTTATCTCTTTTGCAGAAGTTCGGCTTTTGGTGGCATTTCAAAGAAGTGATTTACATTGAGTTTGCGTTTGGTAGACAGGCGATAAATTCGGAAAGCTATTTCGCTTAATGGGGTTTGTGGTAAACCGCAAAATGGTTCTTCTTCCTCATGACAACTCAAGTCCGCAGATTTCACGTCATACTTCTTTAAAAATTAATGCAAAAGTACCGCCTCATCAGTCCTACTTTGGATCCCTGGCTCAATAGCTAGAAAGAGAGGAAAATAAATTTTTTCATAAACGAATGTTCTACTCACACATTACATAAGTTACAAAATGTGACTCTGCATACTCACCCCACCTTCATAATTTCTATGTAAACAAAGCTGGTTAAATTAAACCTCTTTTGTAAAGTTCCATCGTGCTTGGAAAATTTTGAAATAATAGAACACAGATGTGATTAAAAATAAAACCCCACGATCATTTCAGGTAATGTATTTCTAGTGGTTTCAGGTGCGTATTGTGAATCTTTTAATTTGGCATCTATGACCAAATTTTATATCGATAATAAGCAATAAAAATGCGTTTATTAATTTAACTTTTAATAAAGACCGACATAATTAAAATTAATTTATCGTGACGGTGAATTACCCGACCGGTATTAAGCAATGGCAATTATGAATTAGAATTCAATCAATTTTCAATATTACATATTCGAATTGGACAATGAAATAAGTCATGGCTATGATTTTGTAGAGTTATGTTTGATTTATGGCTATTGTTATTACGAAAAATTCTTTTTATTGTAATTGACAAAGGAAAAAATAAATATATTATTATGATTTTTAATCCGGCTGACTAGTGGCAACAGTTTTACGGCGATGAGGGTATTCTGACTTGCAACGCATTCCTGCTTTTTAAAAGTGTATTCCTTAGCGCCGTACCAATTATTCAAAATAACTTGTAGTGTCTTGGTGCTGTTAATTACGTAGCGTTTCGATACAAGTGATTCGATAAATTTATAATACTATCGGCTAAGACAGTCAGACCTAACCTCAGATAGACGAGTACATTCTTTAGAAATATGTCTGATAGTGGAGTTTCATGGCCACCTGCCAACTTGACACTTCTCTAGCCCGAGATTATAGGAAAGTTTGGATTTTGAAAATTTGGTTTCACCTTTCTCAATGGTTTATTGGATGCTTCTTCATTTGCGTGGCTATGAATTTATTATTACTGTACTCGTACAGTTTGACGTTTGTTCGATTGGTTTCGTTTGGTGTAGTTGTAATTTATTTGGAGAGGAACAAAGGGGTTAGAAAAGGCTATACAGACTGCATCTTAACATTCTCTTCTATTATAAATTAAAATCTCAGAATGGAAAGACGAAATATATTCTCGTTATTCATCGTTTTCCATAGACTCGAGTTCTCATGATGGACATTCTGACAGATTGTGTGGTTGGGGAGGTAAGATTTATAATGAAGTTATACGATTTGGCATCTGTTTTAGATTTATCATGTAGTTATACGATATGACATTTTTTAGAAAAACTTTTCAAATCAGCTTGTGGCGAGTGAAGGCATTCTTGAAGGAGAAATTTTTAGTCGCCTGCTGTTTTCTTAGTGGAGCAGATAAGAGAGAGTATTTAAAAAAATAATGTTAGTATTACAGAAAGCGGGATATGCTGTTATTATTTTGTGCTGATTGGTTGCTCCTTTATGGGAGTGATACCAAAAAACATATCTGTTTTAAAGGATTACTGCAATAAAAAAGGATTGATGGTTAATTTAAAGAAAATTGAAGAAATCATTTTTCGTAAAAGTGGTCGATCAGAAGAATCAGAGCTTTAACCTCCGTCATACTAAAACATTTTTTTTTAATTTGTGCTTTTTAACTTTTAATGTAGTGTTTTTTATAAATTTTTTGTTTTACCTTGCATTATGTTTTTACTCAAATGAAAAGTGTCTAAAATTTCGACAAATTACAAATATAAAAATTGAAGTTAAAATGAACTTTAGAAAATTTTCTTACATAATAAAATTATAATAATTGGTTTTAATTTTTTGGTAGTACTTATTTTTTCTTCTGATAAATTTGGACAAGCTTTAAATTACTAAGCTCTTCTAAGCCTGACTTATGGCTATCCATAGCAAAATTTTGAATCACTGCCGGGAGTATACTTTTATGCAAAATTTTGGGTTGTCGATATATTGATGTACTAGAGCGGGAAAATTAAATTTCTTTAAATATTATTAAATGTATTATTTAACATTCCTGATTTCTTGGTTCTTGGAAAACAAACAAAAGAATGTCGGATTACTCGCTATAATTACTCGACGTGTCGGATTCCCGGATTTTTCCCTTCCTAAAATATGTTTTTAACAATTTGTGAATGTGAAGATCCTTGTACAACATTCAACTGAGCAACAGAGCTCAAAAACATGTAGGCGATGACAGTGTTTAGAAAGATGCATTCGTACTTTAGGCTTCACACAGAAAAGTTTACAATATAATATAAACATTAATCAAATTTATCTGATTTCTCAACTTTGGCAAATAAAATTTAGCTAAATTATACTTCATATTATGATTTACAAATTTAATACGAATAATAATTTTAAAATATGTTCTAATGAACAAGACAGTTTGTCGGTCGCTCTTCCACACTTCCCCACAGAAATTTTTACGTCACAAAGTATTTATTAAATAGCGTGAACGTAATTAATAAATTAAAGGGTTTTATCACTGTAGATGATGATGAAAAAGTCAACGATATATTTTTATTGTGTCAGCCTCCTCTAGATTGAGATGTCGTGAGGATTCAAAATAGATCAGTTTATTTTTCTGGCAGTAACAAGTAGTCATTTTATTTAATTAGATATTTATTTTTAGATTCTTTTTTTTCTTAGTAATAAATACTTGTACACACCGATGTTAGTAGTTTATTTTTTGGTTTTTAATAAGATGAGAAGTGTATTGTTGAGTTTATTTACTTATTATATGTATTGTACATATTATTTTTGTTCCTTATTATTCTTTAGAATGTTTATGTACGTGTAAAGTCAACTTATACGTGTTTAATATTTTTACGGTTATGTAATATTATAGAAGTTATTGCATACAAAAATTTAAGCAGTACTTCAAAAAGGAATGAAAGAAAGTATACGTATCGATTCATAAATCCTGGTTCATCCTCCAGGGTCATATTGTATGGAGACCAGTTAGTCGGAGGGAGATGAGCGTAACCAGAATACCGAGTATAATAAGCTTGTTAACTTGGCGGGTGCATGCCTGTGTGATACAAAGCCCCGTAGCGCCACTTAGTAATTAAGTGGTTGCCGGGAGTGAGATGGAGTGTGAATAGAAATGGAGGCTCCGGAGATAGTCCCAGTTAGAGACGGTGAGAGAATTTTGGGTATTAGCCGTGATGAGCGGAGGATACGTTGCGATTCGCATCCAATAAACCACTCATCTTGATATTTAATCAACACTAGATTAGCTTGTTCAATCTTCAGGCGATTAGTTGTTGAATAATCTACCGAAAACCGAGGCAGACTGTCGTATTTTCAAGATTTCTTGAACATATTAACACGAAAACTTTTTCACTATGCTGACTTTACAAGGTTTATAATGAAGAATCTCATTTGCCGTTATATTCATGGGTTTTACTTTTAAAGTAAAACGATGAAATTTGGCATTATCGTAACAATGTATTGCTTGCTACTATTCTTCTTTAAAATCAATCCAAATCTTCCAAAGTTTTCTGTTAATATATTGTTGTTTCTGTACAAGAATGTTCGCCGATTTTAAAAACGTTTAGATGAAGGAAACGACCCGGAAAGCCTGTATATAACTGAAACGATAGCTTTTCCACTTTTACGAACATCGTTGTTACGGGACTTGACGCCGGAGCCACCTGAGTTTTCTCGAATTTACAATGAAGTGGTCATTAATTAAGTATAAATTTCCTAATTCAATGCTGTAGAACTTTTAATGAGTTGCCGTTCTAAGTTTAAACAGTCGCTGATCAGGGCGGAGAGGGGGACTTTTACTCGAAGCAGTTTTAATCGTCGTAATTTCTCTTTAGTACTTTACCTACTCTTAAAGATTTTTGTATAAATTAAAGAAAACCTAATCTATCATGAATTTATTAAATTACTCAGTTACTTTTTCACAGTCACTACTTAGTCGACCAATTTGTAGAAATACACTCAAAGATGTATACATATTTTTATCGTAATATTAATAACAAAACTCTGATGTAATGTAAAACAACTTAAACGAAATCATAAATTCAATGGTTTTTATACAAATTATTTTATTATGATGGTTTGAAAGAAAGTTCACCAAAATAATCATCTAGTGATAGATATGAGATGATATATAGATATATAATAGATGATAGATATATAAATATGTTTCCATGTCGGGAGGTAAACGCATAAAATCGATCGCCCCTAGCCGTTGTACATCGCGTTCAATCATTGCCTTTGCTTCGATTGAGACTTTTAGTAATCCTAAACTGGGGGGGGGGGGGGGGGGCGAGCCGAGTGGTTAAGGCGTCAGACTCTCGGCTAGTCGACCCCGCGGTCGTGGGTTTGATCCCCACCATCGCCTCTGGAATCTCAGCGACCCTGAACCTGGTCCCAACCCCCTTCAAAAATGAGTTTCTTCGATGGAAGAACACTGGTACAACGGGGGCTCAAGTTCACTTTGTGTTGTGAGCCCTCCCCCAAAAATGGAGCCAGGGTATAGTACAATATGCTGTACAGCTGCAGTGCTCAGGAGGGAACTCCTCCAGTCCCTGGTATCCATCCATCCACCAATCCTAAACTGCCGTATACCGTCGTGAATAGGACATCGCGGCAATATAACAAACGCTAAAGCCCTCATAGCCAAAGAAACTCCCTGAGATAGATCTTCTCACCTTAAAACTATACGTTGAAGAAAAAAAATTTCTACAGATATTTGTTTCATTTCATTCAAGAAAACAATTAAAAAATCCAATTAACTAATTAGACAAGTGGCTCCAGAAAGAATGAAAATTTAACTGAATTTATTTATTTTTAATCTAAAGAGTGTACAAGGCTTAGTAACACTGCATGAATGTAAACACAAGTAATAATTAGAAATGATGAAGGTGGGGTGAAATTAAGAGTATTTTTTTTCAAACGGTGGTTCTATTCTGAAAACTTCAAAACGATTTTCTGTAAAATGTATGAATCGAACCATTATACACAGAAAGGAGATAAGTTATCAATATTGTGTTTATGCTTTAAGCCAACTATTAATATGTATTTAAGGTATTGGTTGTGATAAAAAAAAAGTCAGTGTGACAAACGGGATTCGAACCCACGACTTTTTTTATCTCAACCAATACCTTAAATACAGATTAATTAATTTGTGTATTTTTTTAAACGAGGATTTGCAACAGCACAAGTCATATAAACCCCCAGGGTGTTTTTTTTTAACAAAAAAAGCCCATTTATATGTATGTCGGGGTCGAATGCAGGGCCGCTGGCTTCGAACCTTGGGTCTCTACCTTACAGTGATGAACGCCTAAACCGTTGCACCATCGATGCTCCCTGTACATAGTTATTATAGAAAATATGAATGTGTCCAGTTTTTGTCATTAAGTGTGTACATATAGATTATAGTTTTAACTTGATCGCTCTCTCATTTTTATATGGATTGTTTTTTATGTATTGTACTTAATTGAATAAAAACATTTCAGTTTATTCTGAAATAGAAATGTTACAAGAAATATAATTTAATATTTTGATTTGATTATATTATAATTAAATTATACATTTAGGAACGAACATTTTTCGATAAAAAAATAAGTTATTAAAATAGACAAGTTTAAAAAATATATATTTTAACGTACTGTAACATTCGATGTGTTTATACTGCATAATTATTTATAGAATAAATGTGCATATTTTGACAAAATAAGGGCGTTTTGGTTTTGCACAGAATTTCATGTTGTGCCTTAAAAATGACGTTATCATTGAGATTATCATTATATCGGCTATGAACTTGTAGTATGTAATAAAGGGGTATTGCTACACAGTCACATAACACTCCGAAGTTCCATGGTTGAGAATCATGTTAATAAGAAAATAGTTCTATTTTCAGTTAGTTTTTTTAATTGTAAACATATGTATAAAATATTTAAAATGATGATATGCCCTATAATGGCAAACTCTCTTCTCCCATTTGTTCACATGTAGCATATATCAAGAGTTTTTCTTATCAAACGCATGCGACCGTTATGATCAAAGATTATTATACATTACACAATAATAAACTGAATGTTTAATATTTTTGGTTGCTGTATAAAGTCTGTTTTAATGTGTTTATAAACATTAAATGACGATAATATAGGAATGTATACATTTATTAAACGGAAATTACTAGCGCACTGTCAACATTTTTTGAATATTAGATTGAATTCCGTTTTTAATTATCATTTCAAAATAATTTTTTCTTTGAGATATTGTTTTCAACACAAAACCATCCTAATTTGCTCGAACGTTTAAAACTCTGTGCTGTTTTAATAAAAGTTTTAAAACGGTTAAAATTTTGTAAATATTCAATTGAGAATTGACAAGACATGAAAAGGGCCTTTATAAAGGATTTATGACTCCTTTTTTTAAGTTCAATGACCCTAGTGTCAAAAATATGTTTATTGCTCATTGGATTAAAAAATATATTTTAAAATAATAAAGCATTTTAAACTTTTTTTATTTAAACAATTTTTGAAGTTGTAAACATACCGATCAATTCGAGAATTCGGTCAACATCGAATGATAAAAAATAGTCATATTAAGACCATCGAATCCCCAGGAGATCGGCCATAGACTAGGAGATAAGGCGAGGAGAAATAACTCTCCCTTATCGAACGAGAAAGGTTCGCTTATCACTCCTCCTCGTTCTAAAATAAACACTAACTTGCCGGCAGATTAGAACGCGGGTTTAACACCGTCGAAAACTTTTATAAAAGCCGCTTATCTTTTGAGCTAATACCGGTAAAAGATAGGTGTGAGGGACCTGCCAAAGTGGTTAGTTTACTTGTGAACATGCCTCATAAGGAGTAATCCGTTATCTTAGCGGAAGTTCAATTTTAATTTGTCACCATTTCGCATTAAACATTTCATTATCTTTCCGTTTGTTAGTTCGAGATCAGAAATGCGGTCAACAATAACAAGTATTGTAACCTATGTCAAGCTTTGGAAAGCCATCTAAATAATATAAAAGTAAGGTTGGTAAGAAAACTTTCACAGAAATAAAGTCTGTTGATCCGCCTTTAAGATTTTCTAACTGGATTTACTCTATCCCGTGTAAAGATTGTCCCTTGGTTTACATGGTCAGACCAAACAATACCTTGATACCATGTTGACACAGCACAGATATGATTGTTCCGAGAACAGCAGGCCAGGAAAAGCTCTGTCAAGACATCATCATGAAACTAATCATGAAATAAACTTTGACGATGTGGTTGTGATTGACAGGGAGAAAATCTTGGACAGAAGATTATTAAAAGAAATGCACCCATTAAATCTGATGTCAATTGGCTAAATTTGAAAAGTGATACCAACAATCTTTGTGCTCTAGTACCCCCTAAAATTGCCTAATTTAGTTCTTTCTGACTGCGTCTGTAACCTCAATTGGTTACCTCTCATTTATACTTACGCACACACACACACACACACACACACACACGTATATATTCTGCTGTATATATATATATATATATATATATATATATATACACTGTTGTTTTTAACCGCTCTCAATAAAGGTGACAAGCCTGTTGTTTTGGATGACCGCATCCCTGATCTCGAACATAATACCGATATCCTGACGGTCGAGGTCGATTCCTTCATTATCGTTCCAATACGTATAGAGGATAAGATATTTTAAAACGTTTCAGTACATGTTGGTGAGAATTAGCGAAAACGTTGGTCCATTTGTATATTATCCCACTAAATAAACATCAGCACCTTATTCATCAAATACAGACTCCACGATACCCTCTTCTCTTAACAGGCCTTATGGAATTTGTAGGGATGGGTTTTGTTGGGCATAGATTTGACGAGACTGGGTGTGGAAGGAGAGATTATTTTGAAACTTGGTATATTTTTGGGAGTTAATTTTTGGTTAAATTGGACAAATAAGTGTAGTATTGGAGACATAATACGGAACATTTATAATTGATCTTATTGATCTCTTCGGACTGAAAGGATAGGAGCCACAGGATATTCGAAGGTTTAGGGATTCCAACAGTTCGACACCCTACTTTTTTCTCGGCACCATCTTAGCTTTAGTCGTCTGACGGAATTATAGGAATTATATTGGGCATGGATTGGGCGACTGGAGTAGGGTGAATTGAAAAATTTTAACAGATTAATTTATTTACAAAGCGGTCGTTGTGGAATGTAGTATTAGAGAGATAGTAGGAAGCGTTGACTATGATTCTGAAGACTTGGGATTGGAAGTACTGAATTCGTTGTATATTGGTACGTTTAGCGATGCCCCAAAGTTTCAGTCCAAATCGGTTGAGTAGTGCTTTGTAGAGTGTAATTTTTTTTTATGGCATGTTAGGTTTGCGTCCTAGCAGTTTAGGGAAATCCAAAGCGTTTGTTCAGTCCTCTCTTTCTGTTTATAGTTCTATTCCAGATTGAGGGTCATTCAAGATCGAACTCAAGGAAGCATTAGTCATTGGTTTGAGGGATAGAAATTTAGGAATACTGTATGAGGGGTTTTGCTTAGGAGGATATGTAAAAGGTATACATTTGTTTTCGTTTATTGTTTCTTTCAAGGTGGCTCCATTAAGCTATTCGTTGGATGTTCGGGAGCTCCAGGCAATTGCAGGATTGGGATCAGGGGAAAGAAAGGCTGTGTCGTCTGAATTGATGAAGGGAGTGTAGAGGGTGAAGTTTGGTTGGAAGAGATGTAGATGCGGTACAGGATTGTTCTATAGTACTCCCGCTCCAGAGTAGGATTAAATATTAAGTGTTTAGAAGGAGAAGCGGAAGGAACGAGTCTTATATGTTTGTGGAGTAGATAGCGTCTGCTTATGCCTGTTTTGGTCGTGTATGCTCATTCCATGGTAAGCATATACTATGTCGAACCCAGGGTTACAAACACAGTCGGAATTTTAGATACAAACATACAACGTTACTTTCCATTGATTACACTAATCTGCAATACAATGATGTGTCTTACCAGATATTCGGAAGCAACCGCAGAATCAGGGTTAGAGGATAATACTGCTGTCATCGGCAAAAGAGGCAAAGAGGGTGGTGGGTGGTGTAAAACATCTGCAGTATAAAGGTTATAAAGGATTGGACCGAACATACCGCCCTTAGTACTCCCACGGGCAGAGATGTTCTATTAACATAATCCGTACTTAAATCTTCATCAAAATTCCTAGTCCGATTGTTCTCGTTTTCTTTGTTGCGTGGACATGGTTGGAGAATATATAATTTCATTTGATTTCTAACTTTTTTGTCATATTGTAACATGATGTATCATGAATATTTTAAAATATGGTGACATTGTAATACAGCCATATTGGTAAATCATATTAATTACTATTACTAATTGATGCGAGGGAAATAGCAACTGAGTAGCTGAGAAATAAATGAAAATTTTTAAACAATTATTAAAAAAACAGAACAAGGAATGATGCTTTTTTAGTTTAGACTAATTTTGTTTATGCTTGATGTAGGTTAAAAATAATTACGGTTTGGAAAGGGCAAAAATGAATTATCCCTCTTAGTTACAGTGTATCAAACCGATGTCATTATATTCAGGTCATACAAATGGATAATTTTAAGATTAAAATAAAGAGGACAGTGGGTTAAAAATAATGAGCGCTCTAATTGGGGGTTGACAGGTCACTGGGGTGGAAAAAGGTTGATTGTTAAAAAAACGTTGACAAAATGATATTTTACGCTTTTCCCCGGAGTGAACAGGTTCATCCCCCCTTGATAAAATTTCATTATGGTATAAAAACAACTAAAAAATTTATAATGAAGTTAAACAATCAATTTATTAAGCCTCTAAAAAACATAATTAAAGCATCTTAGAATCCAACTGTCAAACATTACAAAATCTAACTGATTTAAGGCACGTAATATTTTTTATTTCTGGAATACATATTATACACAATTCCATACTGGTCTTGAACAATTGCTTGTTTATTTAAGATAATATATTTAAGATTGCTAAGGTTAAATAAAGGGGTAAGTTATGGGTTGTTTTGTTAGTTTATTAGATGTGAAAATTTTAATTCTATAGTAAAACTTATAATAGATTTAAGTTCGGTATCTAATTCTAATCTATCTAATGATTTCTTTTCGCCTCCGTTCATATTAATGTCCTTTTTTATTTCTCCAAGTTTCCTTGCTGTACATAAAAAACGTTATTTAAAATTTTGGAATCTGTGACAAAGTGCTACAGCTTATTAGAGCTTCTGAATATCACAGGCTTTTATAGCCAATTATTCTCAGACGATGGAATCATAATGATCACAGGCAAGGATCCTTTGACCATATCACTATTGATGAAGGAGGCGTTGGGATTGCTAACTGGATGGTGTGGCGACAAAGGCCTTTCGATAAATCCTGCCAAACTGGAACTGATAATGTTCAGCAGGAGAAGATCATTAGGCAATTTTAAAAACACAAAATGTCAGGTTATTGATCTAAAATTAAAGGATTCAATCAAATTCCTTGGGATAACAAGAGATAGGAAACTTGATTGGAAATGCCACATTAAAAATATACATAGAAAAGGCACTATATCTATGGTGCAGTGTAGAAGAATCGTCGGTTGAACATGGGGTATTAAACCATGGGTGGCCAAATGGTTATACACTACGATTATACTACCAAGATTTTTATTTGCAGCCCTAGTTTGGTGGAAAGGTCTTGAAAACAAAGGGGCTATTAATAAGCTAAGGTCTTTCCAAAGACTGGGTTGTATGATGATGACGGGAGCATTTCCCAGTACACCAACCCTAGCTTTGGAGGTGATAACCAACACCACACCACTACATATCGAGGTCAAGGTTAAAGCATTAACCAGCTGCTATAGACTAATCAGTGAAGGCAGCTGGAACCATAAGGGAAATTATATAGGACACTCGAAAATTTTATACCTATTGAGTAAGATCAACAACCAACTACTGGGTGTAGGCGACAAAAAGGTGAAAACACCTCTAGGGAAAAAGTACTTTCAGGTAGTTACTCCCTGTGACGGTAACTATAAGCCTGAAGATGACCATCGCAGCCTTGACTGGTTCACCGATGGCTCTCTCATTAAGGATAAGGGAAGCGGTGGTGGAATACACATACCCAAATTAGGGATCAGCATCTCCTCACCTCTTG
>CM077099.1:18643656-18654160 GCA_039619505.1 Cimex hemipterus | reverse complement strand
ATATATATATATATATATATATATATTGTATTTGTCAGCTGTGCTGTGCTGCGTCGTGCCACAATGTGCGCTGATATCACTACGCTAGTACTAAGGGTGGCACATCACGTCGGTCGCGCCTCGTCATGCGCCAAGCCTTACAGATCCTAGTGAGGACACTGTTCGTATATTGACATACTATTTATTGCTGTCTTAGCAGTAGAGTGAGTGAAAAAACGGGAAAAAAGTTGTATGATATCAAACTAATGGTCGCCACATACGTGGTGATGAAAATTTATTTCGATCGTTACCATTTTCTTCTTCCTGTCCTTGTTAGGATCGTCTGTCAGACGGATTCGGCGAAAATGGCGAAATATAATTAGTTAATCTAGTGACGACCAAATTGGAAACTAGTATCTAATAGAATCCAGATGAAAAAATATCTTCTGAATCAATTAAGCAAAACACGTATGAGATTTTATAGTAATATTAAGATAAGACATATTTCAATATGTCTAAAAATAAATCAGAACGATATTTTACTCCAAAACTTAAATAATAAAATTATGATAAAAGATTAGATAAATGAAATTAATAACGAAACTTTTTTATTTTCATTTATAGAGCATCACAAGTTGGTACTTTCTTTATTCTAGAAATTATTAATAAAGAATTCTTTATTCTATGTAACTTTTACTTACATGTTTGATCCTAATCACCCCCAAGACTGAGTAGTTACTCAATTTGGAGTCGTTGTAAATTTATTTATTTATTTTAAATATGTTAATAGAGAGATCTGAAAAGAATTAGCACTAGCTTCAGAAGGATGGATAATTTAAATTGTGATTTTATTAAGAATCGTTAAAAATAAACGATGGTTTGTTTTACCATTGACGTATAAACGCGAACCAAGGTGCAAGTCTGTGAATCCGTTTAAATTTGATTAACACTGGGGGGGGGGTCAATTAATTTCTCTTTGTTGCTATTATAGACGCCCTTTTCCTCTAATTGCCGGATTGACATACTAATAATAAACGGAAAGCTTTGTTTAGGAACCGATTGATGGAAACAGAGGTTTCATTGGATTCAAAATTCAATATTCCAATTATCTCTGGAAGCTCCTCCGGCTGAAAATGTATTGATATTCAAAGCTTACGCCCCTTTTAAGATCTTCACCCAGACCAATCAGGTTGTAATTTCCATTTTCACTCAAGAACAATTATTTTCCCTTCAGCACCCTTTTGAAGACCCAAGAAGAAGCTCAGGGTATTAATTATTCCACGGTTGCATTAAGTTGCTGAGTGATATCGATTCGAAACTTGTCCGCCTGAGAGGAGTGGTTGATGCATTATTTATAGGTCTAAGTTCTTGTGTGCCGGGAAACGTTATACTTTAGCAGGACACAAGACCCTGATTTTTATTTTATCGGTTTTTCTTTTTTATTTTACTTTGAGCCAAATAGCTTCTAAGCCGGCATCAAAATACGGTAAGTATAAAGAATACGTGCTTTTTCTGATTCTGATATAGAACCGATGAAAATGTCCTCCCTCTTTCTTTCATTGCGATAAAAATAAAGTCGAGGAACCCTTCTAATACACTTGAGTAAGGCCGAGCCCCTTTTCCTATATGTTATGGGACTCATGAATCAATGTTTTGTTTGTTTCCTACTTTTATGGGCATCATTAGGCCGTTGGTGCAATACTAACAAAACCGTATTTCATCTCGCCTGAATTTATATAAACTCCCTTCAAGTTTGTTTACTTAAGCACATATGTAACTGGAAGTTGATTTTCTTATCTGCAAAATAATATTTACTAAGGGCCATAAAAGGCCAACGACAAAAATATATCTCGGTATTTGTGCAGACTGCATCGACAAAATTGACAATTAAATTTACAGCATTTGCTTTAAGGAGAGGCTTTTATATAAAATTTTACATGCGCGACCTAAATATAATTATTAACAAAAAACACAAAAAGGAAAAGTGTTAAGAAATATACATATTAAAAAAACTGTTTCTCAAGCCGGATTGACCAATACAGACCTTTTTCAATAGTTTTTAAGTTCAATGTTGCTACGAATCGCAGCTGGCTGGGTCGCCGACCTTTTTGCAACCCCCCCGAATCCACGAAATACAAATTTTCCACTTACAAACCCCCCCCCCCCAAAAAAAAAACCAATTCTCTAAAAATGTTGTTCCCTAAATGTAGGCTATAAGGCCTACATGTTCTATTCTAACTTAAAACCTTATAGAGTCCAGATGAATTATGAATTTTTTAGTGAAATGCTGAACTTTTAGGTTTTGAAACTTTTTATATTCCTGATAATTTGATTGAGCACATTAGTTTTTTATTCTACGCCTAAATATAAATACACAGCAAAGACAGAAAAACATATTTTAAAGGATTATTTCCAATATTTGCTCTATGTTACTTAAGTCCATAAACAGTGAAGTTTTTCGAACAAGAATCACCCAAAAAAGTTTTAATAATATAGACGACTACCTCAGATTGTCCTTGTAATTCATACAAAATGTACATATAGATTTGCAAACAAAATCACTTTTACCATTTTTTCTGTTTTAAGCAGATTTAAGAATACAGTGTATTTATTATTTATTTTCCAACTTTAAGTAAAAATTTTATATGCAGTCAGTTCTCGAAGGTTTTTTGAAATTTGAAATAACGGGAAATCTTATAACAAATAATATTTTATAGCCATAAATGTTATCTAAACAGTTTCCGACGACATAAAACCCCGAGCTCTAGGTTGGATAAGACGGACCCATCTCGCAAAAACGCCTTATCGTAATTGTCCTGTTTCTTTACCGAAGGTATTTATAAATATGGAAACTGGTTGTTTACATCCCAATTTTATCGAATCTGTATGAAAATAAATCAATAAAATTGAATCAACGACGATAAAATCTTTACATTTCGATTAGAATAAAATTTTTTAGATCCTTGGTCTATGGTTTGACCTGTTGTTTTGAAATCATTATGTTAAGATTTGGATTAACATGTACTAAATTAAAGTTTGCAAAGAAAACTACTCTGAAAAGCAACAAAATGACAGCCATTATTTTTAGTGAATGCTTGTTATAATTTTTATTTTTTGTTTACAGTTTTCAAGAAAAAGTAAGATACAGTTAAATTTAAAAATTAATAAAACAGAGTAATCCAGCTTTACCAAAAAATGTTGCTATGGAAATAAGCACAATAATGGACAAAATATTGAAATTACGGAGTATTTCCTCCTTGTGCGTTAATCGCCGTTGGCATTCGGTTTCATGAGGTTAGGGACAGTAGTACTGTGGGATATTTCCATCAACCTCCAACAGCTCTTAATTTCTGCAAATTCTCTGGCATCACTGGTGTCTTAGTGCCTTCCTTGACAACTCGTCTCAACTCTGTTCGTTATGGTTTAAGTCGGGACTGCATGCTGGCCACTTCGAAGCCCGTTCCAATTAGTCACCAACCATCCTAGCTCTTTGGGGGTGTTTCAATCAGGACTTTCATAACAGCAAAACCGTATCCAAATAGTGGAATATAAAGAACAACTTCTTCTCATAACACATCTTAAATGTATTGCGCTGCAGTTAGGGAACACTCGATGAAGATTAAGTTTGTGCGACCTTCCATAGAAATGCCTGCACAAACTACCTACATAGATTCTCTGGAGTGAAAATGTTGTGGGGATAAATCGCTCTTCTGCTTTTCTCCAAACACTTTCCCAGTGGTCAGAAGACCTCACAAAATCTTGAATCATCCGAAAATGAGCTTTTAGTCTAATGTGTGGAGTTTAGTGACTGTTAGTCTGGAGATTGTGAGATGCGGTCTGGTGTGACGTAGATTTAGAAAAAACATTTTCCTTATCGTGCCAAAGTTTTGATTTTATTGAAATCATCTCCAGGGCTCAAACTGTTTGTTTTGTGGGTAATTGTGCAATTATTAATGCAATGCAAAAAAACGTCGCATCTACATAGAAAACAAACACTGAGAAAAAATTGTATTTCTATCATTGTAAAAATGCATTTTTCACATCCTACATTATTTACGTAATTTAAACAATCTTGATAAATCCCAGGCCCTGATGGTGATCTCAATAAAAGATCGAAACGTTGGCACGACAAAGAAAACGTTTTTCTAAACCTACGTCACTCCAGGCAGCATCACACGATCTCCAAATAATCTTTTAGTCTAATATTGCTTTGAACAATTGATTTGATTCGTACCTCTAATCCTTTAAAACGGACCTAAAATTTTTAAAAATAATCAATGCAGGATTGTCTAAAATATAGTAAAAATATTGGCCAATTTTTTTGCCTCTCAGTGTATTTTCATTTATTGAATGTGGCAATAACTGTACATCCGCAGAATTTTTTCTTTTTTCTTTCGAAAAGCAGGCATATTGAATGTAAAATTGGGCAAGGTGGACTCGTAAATTAAATTCATTATATATAGTGGTATATTGACGAAATTATTTCTTTCAATTAATTAATCTTTTTTATGTAAGGTTTTGGACTTTCGGCTGGAAGTGGGTTCGAATCCCGCTCGTGTCACTAGCTTTTTCATTCCGACCAAAACCTTCCATAAAAAGATTAATTTATAAAATTAATTCATATAATAAATGAAATAATGTGTGTTTCACTGTTAAAAATGTTCTGAACAGTTCACAATGAAATTAGTACAGTCTATAAAATTAATACTATGTGATAAAACTAACCACTCCAGTTAATTGTATATGGGCTTAACGGGTTGTTTATCGGGCTTTGAAGAGCTCGTGAACATTATCTACCGTGCTCTGATCTTATTTATCGTATTACGTAGGACAGTATATTTTTGCTTTAATTTAAAACTGTATTCAAATCTTTAATTTAATTTAATTGGCTTCATGGCATACCAATTTGTATTGAATTACCTGAAATCCCAATTGGAAAATGACCGCGTCAATAACATATATGTTGAAAATATATGTATTCCCAATTAATGTATAGGCGATTTACATTTGTTCAGGTTTAGAACTTACTGTCCTGGTATGAATAATTTTTTATTATATTTTATTTAAATATACAACACAAAAATGTCCATTGAATAATATTCGCTTAGGAAAGTTTTCTAACAAAGATAGTCAAAAAGGCGGAGCAAAAATATGCCTTGAGTATGCCGGGTTGTACTTTTAAAGGGAAAGGAGAGAGAGAACAGAAATGATATATTCTGAAAATATGACTGCACGATTTTAATATGACTTGAGAATGATGAAGAAGCTTTGCTTTCTGCAAGGCAACTAGAGCACCAACGATGTTTTTTAAAATATTTTAATTAAGTTTTTCTGTGGGAACATCAACAATCTAGGAACGGTCAGATTTTCATTACTTTTTATACAAACAAAATCGTTCAAAACTTAGAACTGATTTGTATAAACTAACTTTATAACCCGACGTTGCCCAAAAAGTGTTATTTAACGCATCATTTTGAAGTACAAATACTGCTATTGCTAAATAAGAGCAAATGTACATATCAGTGAACACAATTGAATGTTTGATATCGATGATTATATTTAGTCATCATAACAGATATTTACATATGCAACATTATCTTTGTATTTAACTGTAATACTGTTGTATTGAGCGATTGCATTTGGCATGGATTCACACAACAAACCCTTGGCTTCCTGGAGCATGTAACGTACTTGAGAACGCCATACAGATTCAATCTCCTTAATAGGAATGATTGATCTTTTGATTTGTTTATTATTACTGCCAAAGCCAGTTTAAATGGAAATTTCAATCATTTCAACGTCACTTTTGTTGATATCATGTTAATGCTGTAATCCTCACCTTTGAATTTTAGGATATTTCTTAATATTATTCTTCCGTAATGCAGAAAGTACTAAAACATTTTAAAAAGTTCAGACAGCAAACAGTAGGTCATTTCATCCCAAATCAATTCCTACAAACAAACACGACGTAGAAATGTGTAGAGATCGGTGACCATTAAAAGATAATTATTCAGATATCGTGAGATGCGGTATCGTGTGATGTAGGTATCAGAAAAACATTTTCTTTATCGTGCCAACGTTTCAATCATTTCTTGAGACCACCTTCAGGGCCTCGGATTTACAAACATAGTTTACGTTTAGAAAATACATATAGGATGTGGAAAAGTGAATTTTACAGTGCAAAATATATTTTATATTCCATCAAAATATTTCTACTCACTCGAAGTGTTTGTCTTCTGTGTAATTGTACCATTCTTGCGTGTTGTGTTGAGAATGCCAGTGAGATTTTGCTGTTTAGTGTTTATAGTGTTTATATATGTTGGAGTTGGTGGGAAAGGAAGTGGGTATAGAAGAGACACTTTTGTATAAGTCGTCGGTTTCTTTGAGGTGAAAAGAGCCGACAAAGGGAAACAATATGTTGGTAATGTTTCGACCAGATTATTCTTTCAGGATTATATATAAAGCCCTGAAGATGATCTTAATAAAAGATCGAAACGTTGGCACGATAAAGAAAATGTTTTTCTGATACCTACATCACACCAGACCGCATCTCACGATTTCTGAATAATTAACAAACATCACACCCATATGTTACGATTATCCATTGATTTGTATGTGTAGCGTAGTATTTCATTTATTGACTACAAATCGGATTTCACGAGACGAGGCAAATGTGTATCATCGGGGAGCCGAAGGCCCAACTGGACAACTGACAGTTGAGCAAACAGATGTGAAAATGGACGCCACAAATTCCTGAAATCTTTTTTGTAAATCCTGACGTCCATTATTTATTTGAACATTTTCTATTCTCTAAACCCACCCGGCCCTAATAAAAACAAAGTGTCAAAGTTTCATAGAATCCGGTGCAGTAATTTTCGTTTTTATCACTATACACATACGAACATTCACTTTTGTGAATAGAAATTTATTTATTGTTTTATATTTTGAATCCATCAATAAATGATTTAAAAGGTCAAGATATAAAAATATCACTTCCTTCTTGAGAATGCCTTTCATTATAAAAAATTGCGCTATTTCTTTCTCCACGTTTGAAAACTGGAAACGGGGCACATTTTCAAGTGCGAGGATGCGTAACAGAAAAGAAAACGGTCCAATTTATTTTGCATAACCACATGAGGGGAGATCGGGAGGTAGGAAAAGCCTTTCCCGGAGATCTCACTGGCCAATTGATTTCGTCAAATTAGAGCAAATTGGTCGCTGTGACCTTATTTCGACTGAATCACCGTTCAACAACGGATGGCAAATTCTTAACCTCGTTCCAGCTGGATAATTAGAAATATTGATGTCTCATTCTGGGAATTAGGAAACTGCCTATAACCGCAGAGTGAAATATGTCTTTTACAAACATTATTACGACAAAATCAAATCCAACTTTCTTATTAAACTCGTTAAAAAAACTCTCAAACCCGGCTAAAAACGTAACATAAATTAGAATGCCGTCCTTTGCCTGCATCATTAATTAGATTTTGAAAATTATCTAAAGTGATGGAAAACAATCGATATTGAATTTCTATTAGTCAATAATGAGGAAACATTACTAGAATAGATTATTTGGGGGGCGTCGGTGGCCGCAAGGTTCTGTCTTTGACACGGCGCTCATCAGGTAAAGGTAAAGGTCCCGGGTTCGAATGCAGGGCCGCTGGATTCGAACCCGACAAACTTACAAATGGGCTTCTTTTCAAAAAGACCGGCACCCTGAGGGTTTATATGACCTCTGTTGTTGCCCATAGTAAAAAAAAGAAAGATTACTCAATGCCCACCAATAACTTTTGCGAAGTTCCGCCTTAAAGAAAACACAGGAAGAGAGTGATTAAATGTAATAATATAAACACTTTGTAGGGCTTTATTTAGCTATTAATGCTAAGTAATTCATTTTATGGATCCTTGGATCGACTTTATGGCAAGTACTGTAAGAATGTTCAAATTTAATTTTAAACATGTTTACAGTAATCAAGTAAATCTTTGTCTGTAAAATTGAACTTGGATTATTTTCCACATCTAATATTATATGTACTAGGTCGAATTTCGTTACTAATTAATTTTAAATATTAAATAATTTTGGTAAAAGTTAGTGAACTGTTGGATAATTTCATTCGAAAATTTCAAAGAAATTGAAATTTTATTTATAACTGATTACTTGGAGATCGTGAGGTGCGATCTGGCGAGGCGAAGGTTTAAAAAAAACATTTTCCTTATCGTGCCACAATAAATGCCAAATAATAATAATCAGTTTTTTTTTAATTTTTGGACTTGTGCCATTATTTTATGGGTTTTATGGGGGCGATATGTCAACCTTGTACTTAAAAGGTGCTCAACTGTTATTTTATCCTGAAATAACGGGCACCTACGCGCTCCGTTTCCTGCAAGAAGGCGCCTTTGCGTCATCCTTGTACGACCTACGTATAGTCTTGTCATTATGGCCTTTTTACCAGGGACCGATGTCTTTCTCAACCTGCCACAATTTGCCAGCATTACGGACCAAACGTAGCAATTAAAATAAAAAAATAAAGTATATATATATTATTTGTAATATTAAGATAAATTTAATTTCTTTTTGCAAAAGATACAGATATATAAGATATATGTAACACAATGTTGAATTTTAACTATGAGAAAATTGAGAAAATGTATCTTTTGCAAAAAGAAATTAAATTTATCTTAATATTACAAATAATTACATTTTTGCTGGTAGGACTTTTTTGTATTTCGTTTCCCCCGGATGCCAAAATTATATAGTGATAATGGGCTGATGTAACGCTACATTATTATATATATATATATATATATATATATATATATGTACGTGTGTGTGTGTGTGTGTGTGTGTGTGTGTGTGTGTGTGTGTGTGCCATTGCGTATACCAACGCAACGTAAACTATAGTAATTAGTTTCCCGATTACTCGTGGATATTCGATTTTTTTATGTGCAGCTAGATGTCTTGAAATAATTGATACGTTTATCATTGTATACTAACAGTTTATGATCGAAGAGTCAGGTGCCGTTTAAAATTGACCTACTTTTCAGGTAGGCCAGCTTAAGTGTCTATGAAGGATAGTTAAAAGAGTAAATGTAAAGCAAAAACTTCGGATCAAGGGAATTTGTAATTGGTTTAATGAAAGGGCTAAAGCACTTGATGATTTTTAATGAAAGATGCTCAAGAAACTTTTGTAAAGTAATAATAAAGTTTTCGTTTATATTAACAAAGGACTCATTTCATAAGCTGACTCGGAGAAAACCATAATATAATTTCCATATCCCAAGTGACAGTGACTATAATAAGTACGAATGAAAAACGTGTAATTTAATTATTCCTGGTACTCAAAATTGAGAAGACTTGATCATTCTTTTCGTAGATAGCTGAAGAATGCTCAAATAGAAAATAATTTGAATCGTTACTTGGGATTTGGAGTATTTTTGGTGATTTAATTTAAAATTCTAACCTGGTGACAATATTTTTTTGGCCTGGAGTACGTCGTAATTATCATAAAATATATAATTTATAGGGTGTAACCTGAATGGACCCCATGGCATTTTTCGTAACTAGCAGAAATGTTAAAATTACGAAAAACATCCTTTAAATTTTTTTTTCACCGATTGTTATTGATTATTATTATTATTATTATTATTATTAGCTCTGACTCCAAACATACACTCGTAATCTAATTTTTCATATTGCCATCCAATATTGATTATTATTATTATTATTATTTTAAATAGAAGACCAGTTTTACATAAAATCAATATAAATAATTATTTTACTAAGTACATAAGTACATTATAAATAATACTTCAATACCGTATTTATATCTTTAGGGTATGTTTAAAAAAGAAAAGGCAAATACAAAAACAGTAAACTCCCAGTTCTATTGGTACTTATATTTCCGCCTTGGAAAACAAGGTAAAGCTTCCAAAATATAAAAAAAAGTGTAAGTAAAAAATAAAAATTGTTTATTTAAATCCCAAAACCACGACCATTGAAATTTTTGTCTTCAATTAATATACAGGTAGTCTAACTAAAGAAATATTTTTTAATATTAAAAAAATACATCTAATCTAAAATACATGTATCTAAATGCATCCTATACAGTACACTCATTCAACGTTCAGTCTCAAAGTTCGACGGGTGATGATTTCGTTGCATTTCACCCTCGCCCCTTGCCAATCACGCTAATAAATACATGCATTCAGACAAAACATACAGGCACAACACATAAGCCATATTGCATACAATAAAAAAATAAAAATTAATTTCCCCTAAAAAGCAGGGGACCCAGAAATCCGCTGCTGTGCTCGAGTACCATTTTATGATTGGATGGCATGCCTACACGCTCCCTGTAGGGGAGCCAAGGCATGACATGTTTCCAGTATGTGGGACATATCGAACAACTTTTCTTTGCATAAGGGGCACCTGCGCGGCCAAAATAGAAATTATAATAATATTATTAGTTGTCAGTGTTTGAGTGTTTTATATATATATATATATATATATATATATATATATATA
>CM077099.1:18623206-18643256 GCA_039619505.1 Cimex hemipterus | reverse complement strand
ATATATATATATATACTAGTATTTTTTGAAAATAATAATTAGCTAGTTATTTATTTATTATTTTAATTATATTTTGTACTTTCATCAGTATAGCAATTATGGTAATTATTGTTCGTTGAGGAAATTTGTTAATTGTTGCAAATTTAAATTTATGATTATTGAAGCTGACAGTATTATAGTAAATTTAGATTAATGGTGTGAATGAGCTGCCCTGTTTATAATGAAAAAGAAAACTTAAATATAATCCGCTTAATAATTTTATATCTCCGAATGTATATTTAATCGTACCGAGAAATAGGATAATAGGAAATAGGGAACAAGTTATGATCCTTTGTAATGGCATTATGTTAGATAAATTTTTGCTCTGTGTGGAGGTTAATCTGCCTTGAAATAGAGTCATGTTTACCAGAAAAAGATTGCATTTTTTTGAATATTCATACTCACTTGCTTATTACGTATTTTTGGCCTTTAATACATTGTTTAAAAAAAGGGAAACATTTTCGATTTAGGTCAATTTTGCCATTTAATGGTGATAGAAATTCTTATAAACAAGTCCTGTATAAAACAAAGAAATGTTGAAAATTTAATGTTTATGTGTACAAATACAATATTAAATATGACTAACACAATTGTTATTAAAATTATTCTTTTCATGTAAAATCTTGGATGAGTGAAAAAAGTCAGTGTCATGAGCGAGATTCGAACCCACGTCCTTCGACTAAATACGCTTCGAACCTCGCTCGTGACATTGGCTTTTTTATCTAGATCAAGATTTTTCATAGAATGAATAATTCATTGAAAGAAATAACTTGCTCAATAGACCACTAAAACGTAGTTGTTATTAACATGATTATCTGATACCATATGTTACAGTCCAACCGCCGAGGAAAGACAACAAACAAGTTTACTTAAAATTTCTTTTAAATATAATTATTTCTTTGCCTATTTCAAATTTTTGTAAACCACAAACGACTATTTTAGAGGGGTGTTTTTTAAAATTTGTAACAATTGTAATGAATCAATGCCAGTAAAACAAATCCGATTTATTTCTGAAAAGCGAAGTAAAACATACTTTTTCGACATAAACAAAAACGCTTTTCAGTGTTGTTGATCGATAGAAGGTTAACTGATTATTAATTTACTTGAGAACGACTAGCTTTTCAATTTACAATGAATGGCCGGCAGGCCTTGGGAATCTCCCACCTCGGGTGTTGGCAGTCCCGGGTCAGGTATCATCTGTCCAGCCAACGAAGTTAGGATCCAGGAGCTTGAAACATCCATCAATCACGCGTCCAACGCAATAATTCATACTCTCATTTTCTCCTCAATACATTTTTTACTACTTACATTCCATTGGTCTAATTATAAACTGCTCAAAAAAGAATAGGGTATTGTACTTTTCACTTTTCCTAGTATAATTATTCAGAAATCGCGAGATGCGATCTGGCTTGATGTAGGTATCAGAAAAACATTTTCTTTATCGTACCAACGTTTCGATCTTTATTGAGATCATCTTCAGGGCCTGGAACTTACAAACATTGTTTAAATTTAACAAATACATGTGGGTTGTGAAAAAATGAATTTATACAATGCTATATGTAAAAAATAAGCACATTTATACAATGCTGCAAAATTTTGGATAACAAATGTATTTATACACTGGTAGAAAATTGTTTAGATTAAAAAATAATTTATACAATGCTAGAAAATTTTGGATAAAAATGAATTTGTACAATGCTAGAAAATCTTTTAGATTAAAAAATGAATGTACACAATACTACAAAATTTTAGATTAAAAAAATTAGTTGTACAATAGCATTGTATAAATTTATTTATTTTTTTCATTTAAAATTGCTAGCATTATATAAATTCTTTTCCACATCCTACACGAATTTGTAAAATTAAATCAATGTTTATAAATTCTAGACCCTGAAGATGATCTCAATGAAGATCGAAACGTTGGCACGACAAAGAAAATATTTTTCTAAAACCTACGTCACACCAGACACCATCTAACGCTCGTCGAATAATCATTTATGAGAGTGTTTGGAAAAAATGGATGTTCATCATCATATTTATTAAATGTAAGAGTGATACATTAAAAAATTAACGTTTTTGATTTTAAGAAACAATTTTATGTTGTAAGATTCAGTATAAAAGTTGCAAATAAGAATAAACAAGAAACGTTTTCTAAAACAATGTTTGAATTCTTTGATAAAAAATCGATTTAAATTGTAACACAGTGAAAAGGAAAAGGTAAACACATTCAAAACAAAATATCTTTCTAAATGGACAGTGAAGTATGGATCTGAAAATAGTGTCGCGCTGTGGGCATGGGTGTCATTTTCACGTTAAAGCCGATGGATTTTCGAGTCATAGTAGCTTCTAACATTTTCAATACATGATGGATCTATTCTTTATGTGTGACCTTTACGGGATTAAATCAGTCATCTATTTTTACCCAGAAATGTTTCGAAATAAGCTTGAGTTTGCACGGGTGTCGCGTTGCGATTTAAGTCAATCAAATCAAGCAATCAAACTCAATTTAATGCACTTTTCATATAGGTTTTGATTTTTTGACTTGTTCTATTTAAAGGCATGTCAGATATTAAGATTAGCGTTGTATCGTTATTCGAATTTGCTACTATTTAAGGGTTTTAAAAAAAATTTAAAACGCAGTTCAAAGATTAGTAAATTGTGTAGAAGAAATTATTTAAACGTTTCTTTATAACTTACTACAATAAAGTTAGACAATTATACAAAAAATTGTACATTTTCGAATGCTGTATTTGAATGATAAATGTGGGAATCGGCAGTTTTATTTGAATAGGAGTGCTTATACAAATCTTATTTGGTGTAACTGGAGGAAGCTGTCATAGAATCAATATGGACGACGTTGAGTGAGATACATACCCATCCGCCCCCTCCTTTAACAGCCGCCTGTGGAATGGGAGGGCAAGTGATCAATCAGGTCACGCCTTGGATCTCGAGCCTTCCCGCCAAATTGGGTATTAAAGCCCTAGGGAGCATTTGATAGATACAAATTATAGCAAATCCTCCCGTCCAGGCTTGCTCGAGTTGATCCCCAGGGTTAATTATACCTAGAGTGCAAGTTCCATCATCTTAACGGGATCTGATTTTCTTAGCCGGGTTTTGGGCGGGTTTAATCTCTTAAGGCGACCCCTCTTCACTATATCGCAGAAATTCGAATAATTCTGTCAATTTGTGTTTTTCAAGACTACAAACAGAACATAGCAATTAGGGATTTCCATTCATTCGATCAATGATTTTTTGACCTTGTCATCAGGCAACTACTCAAAATCTCTCTCTCTCTCTCTCTCTCTCTATGTGTGTGTGTGTATGTATATATATATATATATATATATATATATATATATATATATATGTACAACCATAAAAATATGTTTGTATATGGTTCTATGTACAATCCCATCAAATTTACATTTCACAGTCGTTTATAGTGTGTGTGTTTAGGGACCGTTACTTGATTATTATGTGGAGGTTGTGAGATGCAATTTGGTATACCTAGGTTCTACCAAAACATTTTCTTTATCGTGCCAATTTTTCGACCTTTATTGAGATCATCTTCAGGGCCTGGGATTTATAAACATTGCTGGATGTGAAAAAAAAAAAAAAAAAACCTGTAAACCAATACATACACTTTTTTCCAAAATTAAAGCCCTCACTCCAGCAACAAATAAATCTGATGTATTTACAAAATTATTTGTTTAAATTTTCCAGCAATTTGCATCAGTATCACATCCCAATATCTGGATAGGGGAGTAAAACAACGTTTCAATGTTTGTAACAAAAAAAGCTAAGCAAAACCCTCTATTTTGAACACAACGTAATTTCTACTGGAACAATAAAAAAATATTATACACAGAAAAAAACAAACACGACGTAATTTTTTTAGAAATTGTTTACAATAACAGGGATAAACCAACCATCGGTTACAGAACAGACACATGCAAAATAAGACGCAGCTACGCTAATATCATACATCAAGTTCAATATCGATAACATATATCATCATCACGTCACACAAAACATATAATATAACATAGAAAACAATCATTACATTCCACACATCCAAAATTTCTACATAGTCCAATTCTTCAACAATTTGGAGGATTCCTTTCCCTAATTATTCCCGTCTATGCAATCCAGAAAACAATGTTTATAAAAACCAGGTTCTGAAGACGACCTCAATAAGATCGAAACATTGGCGCGATAAAGAAAATATTTTTCTAAAACCTAAGTCACACCAGACAGCATCTCACGGCCTCCAAATAATATCCGTTTATAGCCTACATGCAGATTCAGTGTACTTCTAAACAGTGTATCTTCAACAAAAATAGTTATTTAATCTTTTTATTTAAGGTTTTGGTTGAAATGAAAAAAGTCTATTTCACGAGCGGGATTCGAACCCACGACCTTCGGCTAGCTACGCCGCTGTTCTACCAGTAGATCTATCCGCAATCCATTCAAACCCAACTCCCTATCTCAATCTACACCCTTTAGAATTTCCCCTCCTTTTGCCATTTTTCCCGCTCGTGGCACTAGCTTTTTAATTTCAACCAAAACCTTACATAAAATCATAAATTGAAAAAGGTCATTTGGTTTATATACCACTAAATATAAATATAGTTATATCCATTTAATTAATAAATGATGATTATATGGATCGGGGGGGGGGGGTTGCTCATTGCAAGCTCAATTGGTTCGAATTCCTTCTTTTAGGGAGCAAAAATTCATTGTTTGTTATTGCTGTAATTTTTTTTCCCTCGGTTATCTCGGTACTCTTTGAAGCTCTCGAAGATAATACGGGGGGGGGGGAATTCAACGTTCCTCAACGTTCAATATACTTATAAGATTTAAAAAAATATTCTTATATTGGTACTCCTCGCTTACAAGTTGGTGGCATTCGTTTTCTTCAGCTTTTACAGTCCAACGTCGGACGCCCACTCGGTGAGATTTTCATGGAGCCAGCGCAAGCGTGGTCTTCCTCGTTCGAGACCCACAGGTCGATTGAAGAATATCCTCTTGGGTAACCTTTCCTCTTACATTATCTCCATCAATCCACGTGAGAACCAACTAGCGGAGCTGAGCTTTTTTGTTGTGCGTCGTAATGTATGGCTTCTTTTGTAAAGCCGCTACTTCATTGTTTTCTCTTATGAACACGCCACTATCCTTCTCTACTCTATTGGCCAGATATTTTTCTCAGGACCTTCCGAACACCTAACATTCTTTCTTGATTTTTTGACATAGCACATGCTTCACAGGACCTGGTCTTATTATAATTTGGTAAATAAAAGTCGGGTCATGCTCCTGTTCCCAAAACGAAAACCGGTTGCCAAAGCAAACCGGCATTGTGCTGGCTGCGATTCATCCTTTTATCTCCGCTTTTATTTAGTTTCTACTCGTCATGATTTAAATCATGTGTCAGTTAATCGCATAATTTCAAGGTTTATTGGGTGAAGATGCCTGGATTTCCGCACATAGACTGATTTATCCTCGTTCATCTTAGGGCTACGAGCTTTCCTTACCTGAATATGTGTTTCCTCAGATATTGGTAAACATCCCAATCACTTCTATAATTTTTACCCTATCCAAATAAAGTTTTTTTTCTAATTAAAGCTTATGTTTTGGGGAGGGTTTTTTTAACCACGAGTGACATGGTAAGTCTGGCTTAGAGGTTGCCCATTCTTTCTTCCTTTTCTCTCGACACATTCTGAGATGGGAGAGACTACGCTTAATACTTTCTAAACAGATAGTTCCTACTCACAGTAAGTTGTTTTGCAACAATCCGGATTTCGAGCCTTTTAGCTCATCACCAGGTTGAAGGACTTCTACAACCACGTGTCTCGACCTGCATTGCCAAAGTGAAACCGCTGAAACCTCTGCCAACGCGACTTTCCAATCAACAGCTCATTTTTTAATGACGTTCAATTTGAACGTGCGAAATTATAACACAAATAAATATTAGAATAAAAATTATAACAATTCAAATAATGAGTTTAATTATTTTGATGGTTGATATTATTTATGTACATATTTAAAATGAGAGGTAAATCAAAATCTGTTATATTATTAATGCATTATTTGCTTTCATGTACCATGTTCAATTTTACATTTTTTAATTTCAAATTTCTCAAGCCAATCTAGTTCTTTCCCTTTGTTGAAACTATGTTTCAAGTAAGCAAAACAACTTACTGTGAGTAGGAACTATCTTTTTAGAAAGTATTAAACACCACACTGCACTCCATCATTTATTATTGAGACTATGCTTTTTCATGTTGTCCCAATTATAGGTTCAAGGCTTAATGTAATTAGTTTGGCAGATTAACCTCTGGCCTGTTTGTCTTCTTGTTCATGTCCCAAAATTCCTAAATGTGTTGCACATGGTAACATCATGTGGTATAACATCATGCACCAAAGATCGTTAGGTTATTTTTTCCCAGGTGTTGTACATCACCATATTTTTACGTTGCTAATGCTATTGGCCGATTGACAGTCTCATGTTATGAAAATTGTTTGTCAGACTAACGCCGTTTATGATTCTATCGCATAAAAATCAATAGTAAGTATTTCATCTTAAAAGGACGAGGTGTACTTTCTTAATGAGTTTGATTGTTCCTAGTTTTGTTGTTTGATTGATTGATTTTAGAGCCACCTGTATACCATATATTTGATTTTCTCTTGATTCCTTGAGGTGCCAGATTTCATTTGTTTACCCATTAGTCTCCACATAATTATGTTGTATCTTTCTGCTTTATGTTTGCTTGCAATTTTTCTAGTTTATCGTTTTATATATATATAGGTTTAATAATTTTTTACGGTCGTTGATGCAGTTGTTGATAATGCCCTTGTGATGCATAAAAATTGACCAATTTTTTGGGTAGCTAATTTATGTTGAGTCTGTTGGAGTAATTAACCATAGGATTTTTAAAGTCGTATTACAGCTTTAAACAGCTAATAGACCTACTCTTTTAAAAAACTTTAAAAAAATTTAGTGTTTCTGTTAATCATGACATATAATATTTAGGTCGTGATACATGATGGAGTACACATCCCTTTTACATGATATTCACTTTTTTCATTTAATTTTACAAACTGCAAAAATGAATTTGTAGAAATTTCTGATATATTGACAGCTTAATCTAGTAGGCAGGCAACTCTGACACACCTTACAATTATAACGTAAAATAAATTTTTAATAACAGGTCGTTTGCTATATTATTTGAATAATAATAGAAAAGCTCGTTGGCAGTTAAAATCGATACAATTATGATTGTATTAAATTAATTTAAGTTGATTAAACACAAGCCGGTTATACAACACACATGTCTAATGGATTAATCTGGTACAGTGCAGTTTGTGTGCGACAACCTTTTTGATCTAATTACCAGTGGACAGATGTTACAGGGTGCAGTTCAGTTCTCCTTTGGTCAATTGGTTGGAACGGGAAATAGAAATTCTCTCGCCCGTAGAGAACGCCTAGGGTTAATTTTGAAATAGTGCATATACCTCATGTTTTTAAATGAAATTGCAATTAAAATTAAAACAAATATCTACAAAATCAAAAAGATAGAAACATCATGGTGGCCATGTTAAAATAAAATGGTACATTGTCATTTTCAGTTTTTATTTAAATTTCAGGAGCAGTGTGTTTCAACCAATGCTTACGCGCACATTAATGTGCCGTTTTGTGACGGTTCACTGTCACACAGCAATTATAAACCGGTTTTGGAGATAATCCAGCCCTTCAGGACTTTGCCTTATTTATACCTCCTTTGAAGAGACTGGTTTCCGGCTTCATTTATTCATGGGCCGTTGTGAATACTGTACATTTAATCTGTTTTCCATATTGAGATTTATAAATAGATTAAATACGAAAATAGCCATTTTAATGTTGTATTCATTTATTATGTTTTACAATACTAGCGACATAATAATTTTTAAGCTGATGAATTGCATTGTCGCTAGAATTAAAATCAACCTGGATAAGATTTGAAAAAAAACACACATTAAAAAAACATTTATATACATACATATAATTTACGAAATTGCAACGAACGCTTTTAAGGACAATGAAATTACGAATTAAATTTACGTTTCACGAGATCAACCATGACCTTTTTCTATTTCAGAAATATAAACTCCATTCGGTTAACCTATACAGTGATATTGTTTTTTTCTATTTTTCTTATTTCTGTTTTCTCAGAATTTATAAATATATAGCAATGTGTTGTGGGGTGATATTTTTGGTCTGATACATTTCTTAGAATGATTATTTGGAGATCGTGAGATGCCGTCTGGTTGAACGTAGGTTTAGAAAAAACTTTTTTTTTCTTGCTAACGTTTCAATCTTCATTGAGATCATCTTCGGGCTTTGGATTTGTAAACATTGTTGGGAAAAAAAAGAATTTATACAACGCTAGAAATTCATTTTTTTCATATCCTACATGTATTTGTATAACTTAAGTAGTGTTTGTAAAACCCAGACCCTGAAGATGATCTCACTGAAGACCGAAACGTTGGCATGAAAAAGAAAATGTTTTTCTAAAACCTACGTCAAGCCAGACCTCATCTCACTATCTTCAAATAATCATTAATTCACTGTCTCTGAACACCACACACTTCAAACAGTGTTCGATTTGCCTTCATTTATTTCACACACTCTATTGCAGGTTTACTTTTTTGTATAGTTTAATTTATAAAGTTTTGACCATTTACGTTTTTGTCATTCTGTTTAATAAATTAAATGAATCTGACGAAGAATGAAACTTGTTAAATGAAGATTGCGACATAGTTCAAATTAAATTAAATGTGTAAAAGTTAAAAAAAAGCCTATTATTAAAGTCAAGACTTTGTGCTGCACGAGGTTTCTCATGCTTTAAAGTTTTCCAGAGACAACGAGCTCATCACGAAAGTAGTTCTCAAGGAAACACTCAAACAAGAATTTTTTCATAACTTACAACAAAAATCTTATTATGTCTTGAGTTTCTCTATTTTATAAACATAACCTTACAATTCTAGACTATTATGGCTTTCTTTATGTCCAGCAAACTTTCAATGAATTAACATTAAAAAACAATTAACTTCACTAATTTCGTGGTACGCTTGACGAATTAATATATTACAATTAATTAAGGTTTTTAGTTGAGATAAAAAAAGTCGGTGTCACGACGGGATTCGAACCCACGAACTTCGGCTAGATACGCCGCTGCTCTACCACTTGATTTATCGTGACCTCGATCCACTCAGACACTTCCCATCTCAACCCACATTTTGAATTTTTCTTCCTTTTTGCCATTAATTATTTTTTTAAAATGTTGGTTTATTATCACATTAAAACTCATTAATTGACGGTATGCCCCGAGATATGTTGGCAATATACTGAAGGTTTGACAACAATTATAAACTTATTCAACAGTGTACCCCCATATTAGTCAGGCAAGCGGAAATGAAATGGATAATAGAGAAGTTCCGCTTGAGCTGAATGGGCAACAAGGTGCCTGTTGTCTGGGAAGAGGTTTAGTCTATCAGGACGAGGTTACCGTGAAAATTATATATATAATAAAAAGATCAATGAGTTTTCACTCTTACAATAGTTAAAAAGTTATCTCTCAATTTTTAAAACCTTTCGATTATCTCGTATTGGTGTTTGAAGTAGATAATCTGATTAAGAGTATATACATTTAAACGTGAAACACAGGCCAATATTTTTTGTCCCCGTGAAGTCACCAATTCGTGAAAGGCAGCTGAACGCGAATCGGCTTTATCCGAGTCCGGCATTGGGAATGTGTGGGATACGGATTAATGTCGTCGGGTTTTATGGGAGCGCAGAAAGGCTGCGTTAAATCGAAAGAATGGCCAATGTGTAGTTTATACTAGTTTATTGCCGTAGTAGGACGCCAACCGCGGGACATGGGTGGACTTGGGTGAATTATAGAGATCTCTGACAACTTCGGGAAGCCGATTTTACAATCATTCTCAATTTTCACCAGCTGTCGATGGCATGGAACAAATATACGTTTGAGGTTCATAAGGACATCTTTGGATATCTCTCTGCTTATTTTACTTCTCTTACTTTTTCCTCTTTGTTCAGATTTTTTTTCTTATTATCTGTTTTGAGTATAAAATATTCCCTTCTTTTAAAAATTATTGATAAAATCAAGCAACAGTTGAATTATATTGATGTAACCATCTTGGTTTCATTTTAATTAATTTTATAATTCTGTCCCAGAGGCTTTAAATAATGTCAAAAGCTTGGCAAAAATCTCTTTGGATTGATAAACACCTCCAAACTTGACCACAATCTTGATACTTATAACAGTATAATTTTAATATTTTTTCCTTATATTCCTCAATTCTTGCAGAATAAATATATTATCATAATACGGAGAGTCTTCAATGGCATTCATTCCAAGTGGATATAGTGTAGTACAACCATTATATTTAATAGTCTATTGGCCAAATTACTTATTTCACTTAATTAATCCTTTTATGTAAAGTTTCAATTGATATGAAGAAGACAGTATCGCGAGCGGGATTTAAACCCCCTTAAAATGTCAATTGTTTCAACTATTAAAGAAATATTTTTATAACAAAAATGAAAACAAGTAGGGAAAATTGGTATGGTTGTAGGATCGGATGGGGAGTTGGTGTCCGGGTGGATCGAAGTCCCGATAGCTCAAGTGGGTAGATCAGCGGTTCGAATCTCGTGGCACTGGGTTTTTCATTTCAAACAAAACCGTACATAAAAGGATTAATAGTATATTACTTTAGGCACCTGTCATGTAGCTGAATACAAGTCAGCCTTTTTTGCCTCTTCTTCTTTTTTCCCTTTTTCCAAAATTTTTCTTATTTTCTGCTGCGAAGACCATGGGAAATCAATCCGTGAATTTGGATGTTTCAGCTCAAATTTCGTGTTTAATAGGTAACATATATGCAATAAAAAATAACCCCTGATAGCATTGACCGTCTCTTGTTTGTTTTCTCAGCTATAAATGTACCAATTCTTTCGAAAAACGTATCAGCCCCCGGAACGTTTTTTTTAAATGCTCCTTCCTCTAACGCCAAGCGGCTCCAATTGGCAAAAAGAACATTTTCTTTTACTTATGTATTTAGTGTCATAGAAAATATACCAAGGTTTAAAAGTAAAAACAAATTTGCAAGAGAAAAAGTGCTAATAAACAAATTTTTAAGATTTATCAAAAAATAGGTGTGTAAATAATCAATGAGAAAATGGGTGGCAAAAAATGAAATATATGAACTAAAATGGGATATAGAAACTAAGTGAAAATCTAATACTGTATCTATGTACCCATTACTGGTTGATACAATAGGATCTGGTCTGATTGTGAGAAAAATTAACCTAAAAACATTACATATAAAAAGACCCTCGAAGAATCTTCATTGGCTAACGTGTTCGGGGTTTTGTTCGAGGCCAGAAAATCGGTACTGTGGCCAAACTGCGATTCCAATCACAATTCGTTCATTTCCCCGTGACTGCCGTGGCGTGAGTGGGAGGGTTCACATGGGACTGCTGGCGATTTACGTGGTAAGCAATATACAACGATCTAGACAAGAAGCGTACTACATTACGACCTGTTTGTATATTACCTCTTTTTTTGGTAAAGAAAAACAGAAAACAATTGGTGAAGTTGACATTTATTTTTCACCTATTACGCACGTGTAAAGACAACCTTCATACTAATAAGTTTCAATATTGCTTTGTACATGGTGTAAAGGATTACTTGCACAAACAATAAATTACAGTATACGTCGATGTAGAACTTGTGACTGAACTAAATTTAGAAATTTTAACTATGAATGCAAATGTGTGGGAGACGCATTATTAAGCTTGGAATGGGAAAGAACATATTTTCAATTTTGAGGCGGCACAATAAAAATTAAAGCTTTAATTAATTAAATTCACAAACTTTGGTGGTCCACTTGACCAATTATATCTTTCAATTGATTAAGGATTTTTGTAGAGATAAAAAATGAATTTTGAAAAATGTGCATAAAGGAGGGAAAATTCAAAGGGTGGGGTTGAGGATGGTAAGTTAGTGTCCGAGTGGACGGAGGTCACGATAGCTCACGTGGTAGAGCAGTGTCGTATCTAATCGTGGGTTCGAATCCCTGTCGTGGCCTAATTTTTCATCACAACAAAACACCTTAGACGAAAAGAGTAATTAATTGGAATGAAAAGGAGAATGTACCATTTGAGGGAAAATTTTAGACTGAATTGATTGGGCAAGTGGCTAAGCTATTTCACAGCCCCGAGAGATCTTATCATTTTTTGTAAATGATGCTCGATGATAAAATTATCACAGGTCAAGCGGACGACGAAAAATAGTGAATTTAAATTAACTTAACTTAAATTAAATTAAGATAGGAAGTGAAAATCTATTATTTCATTTACCAGTTTTCGAGGTCCACGTTATCAATTAATATCTTTCAATTAATTAAGGTTTTTAGTCAATAAAAAAGCAGTTAGAGAAAAACCAGTAAGTAGATGAAAATATATGCGGATGTTCTTAAGTCGTCATTGACTCTATGTTAAAGATAATAACTTAATATCACGGAGTCTTCTTGAAGTGCTGTCACAACAAGAGTGATGTTAAAGCAGTTTTCCATGTTTAGTCCATTTTGTTTAGAAAAAATTAAAAAGTTTTAGGAGGGAGGGTAATCGGAGAGTACAAGTATTCCTCGTTCACTTGTGACTAAGCATGGTTTACGGTGTTTGCATGTGGGGGTGAACAATGTTCACACAAGAGAGGCAAGCACTTTCTCCCCGTGTGATTCGCCCAAGGGTTTTTGTGGTAAGATTTGTATCTGTTGTTAGTGATTCAGCAAACCGTCTGAAACGGTCACAGCGTAGGCTTGTATTTCAGATGTCAATTGATGTTTTACTTGATTCAGGTTTTGTTTATCTGAAGAATATCGAGTATTGTCCCACGTCTTTCTTAGTCTTTTTGGTCTTATGAAATAGTACGATGACGTGCGTGAAAAGCTGTTTTGGGCATGTGTGTAAGTTGTTAAAGCACTGATTCAGCAATAGATAATGTAATTTCGATTAATTCGATTCGTGATGTTTTTGAAAAGTTTGAAAATAAATAATTAACATAAAACGTTTTTATTCAAATGTGTTCTTGAGTCGGTAACGTCGCACCAATTTTGTTTTAAAGACTCAAGTTATTGAAAAGACCTACACGTCATGTAGACAACCAGCACTTCAGACAAGTCGAGCAGGTCAGAGATGACAGACTATCAGCCAGCCAGATATCAGCATCCAATTAACCTAGGCTCCAGAGATGATGAAGCGCCCTTCTTATCATTGCAGCCAAACACATCCTCTCTTAGACCAATTAAACTAATTAAAACAAGCATATATAAAAACCCTCGTATCTACTACGAAGGGGCTCACTCTTACTGCTGCGTTCTGTCCATTATAGTGTCGGTTCCACTATTGTAATCTTTTTACAATAAAAATTCCCTTTTAAAAAGTCTCTTCCGTCGTGCGATTATTTAACTCCCATTTTCCTTTGGGTCGGGGTGCTAGCTGATTAATAGGCACTTTGTATCAGCCGCAAAAACTTCTCTTATACCTGAACTAAGTTGCTAGTCTCTGATGAAGTTCACAAGCTCACACGCGCATTAGACAACTGTTCAAACTTCTTCTCGGCTCAAACGGTTTAATTTCTAATGTAAAACGCTCCCGGGCCACCTGTACCAACAACCGCTGGCGATGTCTGCGCCAAACGTCTCAAATCACCCTTGCTTAAAATTTTACACATCTCCCATCCTAAGTTCTACTATCTCATCTGTGCAAAAGAGAGAGCTGAAAAATGCATAAAGTAAAAGATTGAGCCAAAATGTCTTTTTCAAATTTAACATTCAAGAGTACATGGTTAAAAATGTTACCAACTAGCCTTAGTATCATTTGACACTAAAGGAAAATAATTTTTCTCAGAATTGACTGTAGGAACTTAGAATTCGTTATAAATATCACAAGCATGACCCCTATTAGCTTTAATTCCGTTTATTGCTATAATTGTTTTTTATATTTTAATTGTGAAAAGTGGAAGAATTTTAATACAATCCCGGTTATATTTGCTCCAATTACTTTTCCCATTTTTCTCTTGTTCCCGCATAGAAATGAACAATCTTAAATCCGATTAAACTTTATTTTTCATTTAACAAGGGTAGTTAAAGAACTTAGCTGAACACTAGGGGTGCGGGTGTTTTTGAAAAAAAAAAAAATAAAAATTCATTTGTATGTATGTCTGGTTCGAATATAGTGCTGTGTTATTCGAACCCGGGACCTTTACCTCCCAGAGATGAGCGCCTTGTAATAAAAACGGCTAAACTGTTCAGCCGACGCCCCTAACAGTTGTTAATACTAATTCCAAGATGTCAACTACAAAATGAGATAAGAAGCTCGGTGGAACTCCTTTTGAGTATCGACAAAACTAGAATCTTTGTGGGACCACACAAGCACTCCATGTGAGGAAATGGCTATGTTCATCACCTGCTTTCTCAAAAACTGCTTCCACGATTTAAATGATACTTTTTGCAAAATGTTTACAGATGTTTAGCCGCGGTAGCCGAGTGATTAAGGCGTCAGACTCGTGGCTGGTAGATTCGGCGGTCGTGTGTTCTATCCCCACCGTCGCCTCTGGCCTTTTTCTGACGCCTGGGGGGACCGGTGGCCGTAAGTGAAAGAAATTGATACGGCACTCATCAACGGAAGGGGCAGGATCGGATCTCAGCGACTCTTAATTTGGTCCCAACCAAACCCCCCCCCCAAAAAAAAAGAAATTAAAAAAAAGGATAAAAGGGGCTAAGGATAGAATACAATAAGCTGTTCAGCTCAACTGCATTGCTCAGGACGGAACTCCTCCAGGCCATGGTATCCATTGCAAAAAAAAAAAAAAAAAAAAAAAGAAAGAAAAAAGACGTTCGACAGAGAAGCTCCCGTCTGTCATGATCTCGGTCGATAGATATCTTCCCCACGATCTGAATAAACGAAAAGAAATCATATGAATTGGCCGTGCGGGACACATTTAAGTTTGGGCTAAAGCCAAATCTACAGAAAAATTGTTCAATGTTTCTCATTTAATGGTCTGAAGAAAGCTGTCATTCTTTCAAAGATCTAGGAGCCTTGGTAGAGATGAGAACAACTATTTTGGTCCAAAGTTTCGTTTTTTCGAGGTTACTGTTTGATTGAACGTAATAGTAGTACTTAATATGTAGCCTATTTGCCCCCTTTTTTGTCTATATTGTTATTGGATGCATTTCTATATATTTTTTAGTATGAATTTGTACTGTGAGAAATCGATGCCGGAATAATGAGATCGATGACCATCGAATACATTAGTCATACAGTATGTGTAAAGAATATTTACTACTCTAAGACCATACTAAACTGAATGGTGTGAGTATGAGTACATCACGCTATAAAAACAGCATGCCTTAGGAATTGAAATGACCTCGAACCTGATTTTGTTGGCGGGAGGGATAGGACCGAGGTCTGTCTCAAAACTTGAACCATAACGAAATGGGTGAAAAGTGTTTAACTATAAATCAATAAACTACGTGAAGTGATAAAGGTAGTAATAAATTTGTAGTGTTTAGTGACCGTTAGTTAATGATTATTTGGGGATCGTGAGATGCGGTCTGGTGTGACGTAGATTTTATCTACTTTACACAAACATTTTCTTTATCGTGCCAACGTTTTGATCTTTATTGAGATCATCTTCAAGGCCTGAGATTTATAAACATTTTTTGATTTTACAAACACATGTTGGATGTGGGAAAAAAAAGAATTTTAGCTATTAGCTAGACATTTTAGGTTCAATCAAATTATTTGTACTCATTCAAAGTGATGTACAGAACAAAAAACATAACGTTTTAGAAGTGGTTCACATCAGCACGGATAAATACAGCAAGAATTACAGAATAGACACAGTCGCAACTACACTAATATCATTTATCAAATTCAATATCATTACTACAACATATAATATATAAAATTGATCACAGTTCACATATTAAACTTTTTTCCACATCTTACATGTGTTTGTAAAATTTTAACAATGTTTATAAATCCTAGGCTCTGAAGATGATCTCAATAAAGATCGAAACGTTGGCAAGATGAAGAGAATGTTTTTTTCTAAAACCTACGTCACACCAAGCCGCATCTCACGATCTCCAAATATTCAATTATTAATATTTCATCGGGTGATGATTATACAATTTGATTTAGCCTTGCGTAAATGTGGAAACATATGTAACATAAATGATGAATATGACAATTACAAACACACGATGGGTAGTTACTAATTAATGAGGAAATCAGTAATTTATTTTCTGGCAATACATAACGAAATGATATTTCAACAATACTGTTCCTTTAAAAACCGTATATAAACCAGTTACCTTGATTATAAACATTACAACAGTTAAAATTTAGTGCTACAACTTTCTAGGTTGTTTGGTTAATAGTAATTGCGTGTTTATTATATTTAAATAAACGAATTTGAGTGTTTTTTTTGGGGGGGGGGATGTTCGCGTCTTATTTTTTACTTTTGGGTCAATATTTTATAAAGACAAAAAATCGAGAGAAATGGTTTACGACGTGTACATTATTTATTTATTTAAAAAAAAAATCTAATCTTGCTGTTGACATCGAAGCATTATTACTCCACTGGGTGTACTGTCGATGGGACATCAGTCCCTTCGTAAGACAAAACAGGTCGATCTGAAATTTGAACATCGTAGATCGATTGTACAAATAAGGAGGTCAATTTACGTTTCCTGATCTTAAACATTCCATTAATATATATAGCAGAAGCAGACGAGGCTATGAATAATTTAATAAGCTCAAACCTGACTTTTAGTGCTGGCATATGACATTCCTTAAAGTTATAAACTTTATTACCGAGAAGGCCATTTCTGAAAAGAATTCCCGGAATTGTTTAAGGGGAATATAAGAGAACAATTTCTTCATCTTACATGTCATAAATGGCTTGCTTATTTAATATGAGTGCGCATAAATTAAATTGTTTTAAAACTAATTTGTTCATTGAGCAATTACCATTTTTGGTAAATAAGTATTACATACGGGAAACACTATAAGAAAATAAATTGTTAGTATAGTTAACTTTATATTATATTTTTTTCGGAATTATACGTATCGGTGGATCTTAATCAAAGATCTCACAAGCTGAAGTTAGTGAGTTATCGACTATTTACTTTAGTGAATTGCTTAATAAAACCAACATAATTATAATCCGTCTAAACCAACAATTTTGATACTCTGCCTTGACAGACACTAAATACATTTTATAAAGGCTGAGGGAAAGTTTCAAAGTAGAGATGATCTAATTAGTATGTTGATTAGATGCAGCAGCGCTGCGAAAACTACGGCTTCATCGAGTCTGAACCAACCTGCATATCTACATTCAATTTTATTCACTTTGTTTCTACAATTCTCCATTCCCCTCCTTATAATTGTTATTATTATTAATTTTTACGGGCGTTTTAACGTCTAAGGTGATTTCACGCCCTAATATCCCAAACCTTCCATCTTAGTATAAAGCTCTGACTCAAAACATTCACTGTAAAATAATTTATCCTATTGCCATCCAAGCTTTAATTTATCCTTTCAAAATTCGTAATTTGGATGGCCAAACGTATGCAAAAATCTCATTTTAAATCCCATATAAAATTTATTTGTTCATTTTTTTTAAAATTAGAAAATAAACTAATTTTGCATAACAATAAACAAAACACAATAACATTTCTTTGTTTAATCCTTTTATTATTTTTTGAGGAAGCTATCTTCCTTATTTAAATTGCAATTTTCGGCACTGCAGTTTATTACCCCACAATTTGTAAATAAAGTGCAATTTGTATTTTCTTCCATTTCATTTTCCGCTCCGCTGAAAAAAAAAGAAATCTTTCACGCACAACTCTCTTTCAAACATTAGCAGGCTAACATTCAGTTGCATAACAATTTTGGAAAAGGTCTAAAACTCATTAGGAATTCCAATAAATTTGAGAAAGCTGAAAAGTGCTCTTCGATAGAAACACTGGGGACTAAGTAATTCCTATAAAATACAAGAAATGTCGAGCTTTTGCCTAAAGGGTTGCAAAGTGGGACAGTCGACCAAAATATCTTTTATTGTCAGAATGACAGGTTCTCCATTTCGCATACATGGAGGACAAGTTGGAAGGTTGTTGCCTATTAAAAGCCTATTATGGATTAGCCTGATATGACCTATTCGCTTAAGTTCTTTTCTCTCAAGTTTTTCAGTTGGCCATTTATGTACAACTGGCTTAATTTATTTCATACTATCTCCACAGACATTCCATCTTGCCCACTTTCGTTTGATAATATTTTTACCATAAACGTCTATATCATCTGGACGGAGAGGAAACTGATCTGTTCTCGTGGATGGTTTGTAGCGTTTCTTGCCTGTTGATAAGCTTTTTCATTTCCAGAAATGCCGACATGACTAGGAACCCAAACAAATACCACATGTTTGTTGAGTGTTCTGATTTCTTAGAGATATTTGCGAATTTCTAACATGTAAGGGTCAACCGAGAAATTATTTTTGATTGCTTCGAGACCTCTTTTCGATCAGAGCAAATAATGGCATTACAAATTCCTGGCGATTCCTTTATAATGCTCAATGATCTTCTGATTGCATGAAGTTCAGCTGTACATACTCTAGCCTCATTGGATAGAGACCAGCTGAAGTCATACTTATCAGCAAATATCCCACACCCTACACCAATTTCATGTTTAGACCCATCCGTTTGGAAAACTTTATAATTGGGATAGTTGTTTAAAATTCTCAAGAATTGTGCCTTGATCGTCAGATAATGCATGAGTATAGGCTCATATTTATCCTTTTATTCTTCCATTCAAATATGATCAACAAACTAATTTTACATGACAATAATAAAAAACAAAACACAATACCACTTCTTTTTTTCTTTCCTTTTATTATTATTTTATTATTGTTTTCTGACAGAGCTATCTTTCTTATTTAAATTTCGATTTTGGGCATTGCAGGTTTCAGAAAAACATTTTCTATATCGTGCCAACGTTTCGACCTTTATTGAGATCATCTTCAGGCCCTGGGATTTACAAACATTGTTTACGTTTAGCAAATACATTTAGGTTGTGGAAAATTGAATTGAATATAAAATATATTTTGCATTGTACAAATACACTTTTCCTCATCCTAAATGTATTTGTTAAATGTAAACAATGTTTGTATATCCCAGGCCCTGAAGATGACTCAATAAAAGTCGAAACGTTGGCACGATAAAGAAAATGTATTTGGGAAAAGTACATCACACCAGACCGCATCTCACGATATCTCTAATACTTTTAAGAAATCATTTATTACATATGAGGTTGTATTTTAATGTTCCTTTTTATACTAGACTGCGCTTAAAATTATCAAAAATTCGTGGTAATTAAATATTCTGTATAAATTTTAATTGCTATCAATATGCTAGTGCTAAATATGTAATACAAATATTAGTATCTTGATGGAATTGATATCAGCCTTAAAATTATAACTGTATTAATTAATAATACACACTTATAATCTAAGTTCTTGGTTGAGATAAAAAAAACAAGTATTGATTACGAATATTGATTCTATTAAGGAGGTTATGGTGAATAAATATGTATTGTATGTTGTGTGCCTTTACTGTAGTTGACAACCTGAGGTACAAGGAGCGGTTCGCATTTTAGGACATCGCCGAAGTGAACATATAAAAGAAGAGAGTCATCATGATAGAGATGCTCGAACGACTGTATTTTAAAACAAAAATACAAGAAAAAAAAGAAACACTGAAAGAGCCGGCGATGACCTCATCTGTTCGTCGTTTGTCTTCCTATAAACATCCTAACATTATGTACATGTCTTGTCTGCTATTGAGAAAACCTTTCTTCTTTTAAATTCCTATATATATATATATATATATATAT
>CM077099.1:18600012-18622806 GCA_039619505.1 Cimex hemipterus | reverse complement strand
ATATATATATATATATATATATATAATATTATAAGTAGGTATATATATATTTTTTTTTTTTGTGTGGCTTTGCTTATATGCATACGGCCAGTGTACCGTGTTGCGAGTGACACAGTCCACCCGACCCGCGCTGGCCGACCAAAGCCACCCCCGGCAAGAGGTCTAGTGCGCCCCCCTGATTTTTTTTTTAAATTATTGGGAACTACGCCCTGTCTTACGGGTGCTTTGGGAGGATACTGATAAAAACCACTTACATTGTTGTGGAAAATTCTACATCCTCTCCGCGACCCGGGGGAGAACGCTCCCAGAGCACTCCACTCATCCACCCGACGCGCGGGCAGGTCTCCGGGACATTGATTACTATTTGGACAGTCTATATATCTATTCCGCTATCTTGAAGGAAGTCAAAAATGTATTTGTATATAGCCTCACTACTTGTTGCCAACAAGGTTTCGTAGCTGAATGGCTTGATCATCTCCCCCAGCTGGAAGATCTATCTTAAAAGATTCTCTCTTTCTGTCTCATATTCAGGACAGAAAAAGACAATATGCCTCATGTTCTCTAGCTCATCGCATGTGGAGCAATTTGGTGACGGCCTAATACCAATTCTATGGAGGTAAGAACCGCAAATCCCGTGATTTGTTCTCAAGCGTGTTAGGGCAGAAAAAAAAATTTACTTCCGCACTCTGTTGAAAACCAGGGGACGATATTTATTTTCGGGAACAATGATCGATAAAATGACCCTGCTGAACCATTGTCATACCAGATGCTCCAGGCTTTTACCCATTTATTAATCAGGGAATGTTTAATGTCAGATTTTAAAATTAAAGCGTGTCTATTACATTTACAAATTTAACCTTCCGAGTGGTGACAATTGTTCTAGCAAGTTTCCTGATACATTTAATTTAATTTTGGTTGGATGTGGAGTTTTATGTACATCGGATTAACAATATGTCAAATACGCGAACTTATTCCATTTATTTCCCTTTTCCATGTCAATCCGATTTGAGGTGATATGAATCTCGTAAGAATTCTCGTTGGCTTTAAAACTTGTCTAGAAATTATTAAAAGTACGCCGTCAACGTATTTTTTAAATAGTTTTAAGATCAAAAGGATGTTCGCTCAGTTCATAATCAAATTTGGAAATCTGGGGAAAAGGCACCCACATAGCTACTCCTAACAATAAGATTCGCCCAAAAACTAGAAATGACGTAAAGACTTTTAGTTCCAATGTTATAATCGTAAGGAATATGGGAGATTGTGTTCACATACTTCTTTCTTATGTCCAATACAATTACATATGAGAGCCATGTGTTTCCTTGAAACTCGTTTGAAACAACTGAGTGTTTTTCTTTCTTCCAAATCAGTATGATTCTAATTTTTTATATACTGTTGTTATTGTAATCAGTGGTCAGGTTTTTTTATAGCTAAAACTGTAATTTGTAAAGAGTCATCATGTCACATACTATTGATGTAAAGTTTTTTTTTTGTAAGCGTTGATTTACCTAGACTTAAATGTTAAATTTATCATTGAATGTGAACATAGTTGCATACCTTTTCATGATTTATTAATACATTGTATTGAAAACAATAAATGCTTAAAAAATTTAATCGTCACACCCTTTCATTTAAGAATTCAATGTAGTCACAAATCTGTTAGGTTTCGTGGTCCAACTGGCCAAGTAAGTTCTTTCCAATTAATTAATCTTTAAATAAGGTTTTGGCTAAGATAAAAAGTCAGTGTCATGAGCGGGATTCGAACCCACGATCTTCGGCTAAATTCGCCACTTGATCGATCGTGACTTCGAATCCACTCGGACACTAACTTCCTTCCCATCTCAACCCCACCTTTTTGAATTTTCCCTCCTTTTTTGCAATTTTTGAAATGTCGTGTCTATTTGATCCCGCCCGTGACCTGACTTTTTTACCCCACCCAAAACCTTAATTAAAGATTAATTAGTAGTTATAAATATTATCAGGTTTTTTAAATATTAAGTGATAAATAAAATAAATCTCGCAGAGGTTTGTAACTTATTGAACTTAAACTACTACCCGGTTAATTTGGTTAAAAATAAGATTAAAAAATAAAAAAACATTTTTTACAATAATGAAACGATTGACAATTAGTATTACATATATATAGGGCAGTAGAGGAAAATTATAGTATGTATGCATATGTACTTTGGTTTTATAAATGTACTAGGTCTAGGGAAAGTACAATAAAAATTAAAAAAAAACCGAGGCGACGGAAAATAATAAATATTATTTCTGTATGAGTAAAAATATTAAAAGGTTGATGGAATAAAAAAGAAAAAAGAAAATAGTTTACAACGCAATGCAGTATATAAAATTATGTGTTTAAGCAGTAAAACATATATTAGCAAAACGATAAAAAATGTAAAATATCAAATTGAACAACGGGTATTTTCAATGAACAACAGGGGTATCAAGGGAGATTAACCCCAAAAAGCTAATTAGGCTTAAAATCGTAACGTGGAAAATGTATTAATTTAGAAAGAAAACTATAAATTTACAGAAATTTAACGAAAAACTAGGAAAATGTAGGAATATGTGGGATTTATATCTAAAAAGGAATAAATATAGTTGATGTATATGAAACTGGATGACGAAAAAAGTTTAGCTCTCACTTAAGACCACATAGTACCTATAAAAATACTTACAATGCATCATGATTTATGTTTAGGCGCATCCTTCCTGGCTCGGGAAGAGTTAACAACTAATTTTATATAGGAATGTAAACATTCTCATTTTAATTTACTGTTTTAAATTTTGAATGTTTATATTAAGTTTTGTTTCTTATGAGAGGCCGTGATATGTACCAGTTATACAAAATAACTGGCTGTTTCTTTACATGCTTTAAAAAAGGCTGAGCATGCAATAAACAATTCTGTTGAACAATATGGAATTTATACAACAAATAAAGCGCAAAGGTTTCGGATGAAAAGGGCAATATAAAATTCACAAAAAATTGACGTATAAAATCCAGAAAAATCCCAATTGCTATTTTGAGGATAAATTATAGGTCTTTTCTATCATATTCCTATCATCTATCTCTTTGCATTTTTCAAAGAATGAACTATATACATATGTAAATGTTTAAAAAATGTAATTTATATTGCGTTTTTTAATAACCTAAGAATTCAATTATAGTTATTTTTTAAAATTATTGTAGATTCCATGCAATTGATTATTACCTGTATTATTTCTTTTTGTTTTTCATGTATAAACGTTTTTTCACAAAGCAACTGATTTTATTTCCTTTACAAAAGATGTGTTTATTTTAAAAACATTCATTTTTTTTCTTTCACTTCGGGTTGTTTATCGTCCTTTATCAGTAAAACCCTGGCTGTTTCGCTTATTCTTCCACAACGTTTTCAACCTGTGAAAACTTCAATTGTATCTCCACACAGAATGAAAATTTTAAGAGAAATTGAGAAATTTACTTGCCTCCGTCCAAGTCGAACCGATTGTGATTTTCAAAAATTATTATTAACTGTTAGGTCATTATTGACATCTTAGCTTCATAGTTGACAATTGGAAATACAAATTAGGCTAGAATTTAAAGAGATCAATTTACTACACTTGTAAAAGCATAGAGCCTGTAACAAGATTGAGAAGCTCAAACGGTTGCAGGAGGTTCAGGAGAAGAGTAAAATTTTACGGGAGGAAGATAAGAAAAGGCAAAAACCTGCGGAAAGACGGCGATGATCATATTGTTAAAAACAAATTAAAAGCTTAAATTAAAAATATGTTGGTAAATAATGCTGAATTAAAAATCTTGGATTTACTGTTTTTTGAATCATCAATATTTAATTATTTATATGGGATTACTGTAACATTTTTCGTTAAACAACAATATATTTATACTTATGTTATTTTGCGTCGTGCGGATAGATAGAAGATGAGGTATCATTAACCAGTAATCACTGACGACTGAGAAGCAGATTCCTTCTGAACATACAAAATTGGAGAGAAAGCATTCGATTGTAAAGCTTTCCTCTCCAGCCCCACCCAATGGGAAATAATGATCTTTGCTCTTCCTTTTGAATACATTAATGGAGGATTATGTGACATTCTATATATGTACTGTAATAAAAAGTCCAATATTGTACTTCAGCCGTTTCTCTTGAAATAAATTGGAGGCCTGCTTTTACGCATTGAACGTAAATGATCATTTTTAATTAATGTTTCTATAGGCCGCGCAGGTTACAGCACGTGTTATTTTAATAAAAGGTGCTAGCAAATTGCGTTTATTCGCTTCTCTTGAAAGTTGAACCGTGCGAAATACGTTTCATTTGTACAATTAGATGCGCTTAATCAAACGGGTCATAGCGCTATTAATTTCAAAACTGGTGCTATTTCTCCGGAAAACCGGCCATTGGAAGAAACAAACGTGAAGCTCTTCTTTGCATGGCCCTGTACCGTGAAAGTAATTAACACTACGAGGGCCTCATTTGAAGAGAAGAAAAAAACCCCGGCACGCTGTTAATTGCTAATCCGCAGGCCTCCCGAACTCGTTTAGCTTTAAATTCCATTTTACTCCCTTTAATTAAGGAACCGCTTACTCCCTCCCCGCCGATACGTCTTGCAATAGAATTCTGATAATTTCCCTCGATCGATTTCATACATGTTCGCTCTTAATCCTAAAAAGGAATTAATGAAGATCGCTCGGATGAAATTAACGTTTAATTAATAAATAAATACATTAATCCAAATAACTTGGCTCTGACTTCAACCCTATTCGCATAATTACCAATCTTAATACTGCCTGTACAAGCTGATTAAAAGTCATAAATATAAAATTATTATTTGCCAAAAATTCCATTTTCAAATTGAATAGTTATCCATAGTAATAAACATTCAGTATGGGGAGGTTAATTATGTTATTAAATCTATTTCTTCATAATATTTTTAAAAAATTGCCTACCAACAAGCTACATGGCGAAGGTACAAGAAGTTTACCTGTTTTAGGAATCAAATTTTGGTGTATTTAATTTAATATGCAATGTTAATTATTTTAATAAACAGTTTTTTAAATAATTCGAAATTAATTTAGATTTTTTGTGATTTCTATTTTTCATTAAGGGAGATTTTTTTAACAGTCTTAATAGTATTTCAATTAATAAGTTTAATGAATTAATTTTTTGAACTTAAAAGTTAATTTTAAATATGTTTTAACGAACTTTTAGATGCTTGTGATATATCGGAATAGAACGGAAACATTTGGTTGTTATCAATTTTAGAAATTTTATTATACATTTTTTTATATTTTTATTTTACACATTAAGGAAGATTTTTTTAAGCAGTTTTAATAGTATTTTATGGATTTCCCCCAAAATGTAAATAAATCGGGTTTTTATTATATTTTTATATGCGTATTTTTTTTTATTATTTTTTTAATTTAAAAGTTAATTTTATGTTTTAATGAACTCTCATGTATTTTAAAATATAATATAGGAATATAATAGAAACATTTGGTTATTATCAGGTTTCAAAATTTTATTTTAGATTTTTTATAATTTTTATTTTACATTAACGACGGTGTTTATTAGAAAAAATTATTTTAAGATATGCATTGTTTGAATTAATTTTTTAAATTTAAAAATTAATTTTAAATGTTTTAACGAACTCTTAGGTCTTTTTAATATATCGGAATCTAATAGAAACATTTGGTGGTTATGAGTTTTAAAAATTTTATTTTAGATTTTTATATCAATTTTATTTTATATTAAGGAAGGAGTTTTTTTGGAATAAATATTTTATATTTAGAAGTGTATTTTTTGAATTATTTTATTTTAAATTTACAAGTTAAATATAATATTAGTTATTGTGCTACATTTTTTATAAACTATATTAATTTTATAATTAATATTTATATTATTATTTTACGTTAGTTTTTTAGAAGTCTGAATAGTATGTTAAGAATTTGAGCTTAAATTTACATAATTGGATTTTGTATGTGTTTATTGTTTTGAAATATGGTTTTGAATTCAAAAGTTATTTTTAAATACGTTACAAGGAAACTTTCAGTTTTTTTAAATATCCGTATTTAACAGGAACATTTGGTTGTAATTAAATTGTTGTAACTTGTTATATCTCGCCAGATCTCCCCCACCAAAAAAAAGTTCCTAGAAAAAAAAGAATGATGTCATTTATTGAATTAATTGTTATTAACATGAACGAAAATGATAAAAAAAATCTAAAATTTTATTCAGATATCGTGAGATGCGGCCTGGTGTGACGTAGATGTCAGAAAAACATTTTCTTTATAGTTTTTTTTTTTTTTTTATTGAGATCATGTTCAGGGCTCGAAGTGTTTGTCTTTGATCCGTGAAGATGATCTCAATAAAGATCGAAACGTTGGCACGATAAAGAAAATGTTTTTCTAAAACCTACATCACACCAGACAGCAGCTCACGATTTCTATCTATTAACTGTCACTAATCTCTACACAAAAATCTAAAATCTTGTCAAAAATACAAAATGTTGTACAATCCTGGTTAGTATGAAAATAACACTTTTATTTGTATGATTTTTTTATACAGTTTAGCTGTTACCGTTTCAAATATTAACAGCGTGGCACCCTTATCTAATTTATTATTAACATATCCAACTCCGCCCGTCTACACGGAACAAAGCCGGCAAATTTTTAGAGTAAGAGAGCAAAGAATATCGCCGTCTTTTTTCCAACGATCCTATTCCAAATTTTGGATTGAATTGGAAATTAGGACCAATTTTTATTTGCATTTTTATTACAAAACATACATTTTTGTTGGGCTTGATTGTGCAAGAAGATAATTAAGATTACTGGGTCACTTTTCACTTGTAACAATTATACTTCTAAAGAAAAGTACTATTGTGAATCTATAAATAGAATCCATTAGCGATGAATTTTTATTAGTTTATACTCATGCATTGTACTCTTATTTGCCTAACTAAGTGAATGATAATTCTGCAATGCACGTTTTAATTCTAAAACTTTTGTAATGTCTTATTTCGTCATTGAATTATTGCTAAACGCTAACTAGCTTCATTGATTATGGAAAATCTCGCTTACGAATATTTGTGGGGACTGTTTTGAAATTTTTGAATTTTCTTTTGGTAATTAACAACTTTAACTATTTAAAACGTTGTGTATTGTTAAACTTAAAAATAAGTAAACATATAAAGATAAAGTATATAAGAGAACATTTTCTCGTATTAGTAAGAAAAGGAATTAACAGATTACATGGCTAAAGTTAACTGGCCTTGATCACCTGGATTAATCGTTTGTTACTCAAGGAAAATATTTTTTTTTCATACGAGATAGTTGATTTTCTGAATTATTCATTTAGTTATAACAAAAGCGAGACCTTACGCGCACCCTTTAAGCTTTAATTCCGTTTATTGCCGTAATTGTTTTTATATTTAACTGTGAAAAGAGGAAGAATTTTAATAGAATCCCCGTTATATTTGCTCCAATAACTTTTCCCTTTTTGTTCTTTTTCACGCAGAGGAATTAACAAACTTAAATCCAGTTGAATTGAAAAAATCTTTTCTCATTCAAAATTCAACTCTATTATACGCATTTGTTTGTATTATATAAAAATGATTTAATTTTAAATTTATTAATGGCCGGAAAGTTGTTACTTACAACTTTTCTGTATTTTCTTTCTAAATTACCATTAGTCTTAACAAAATAATTAAAATATTTTAATATAACGATTTTATATAATTTTAACAAGAGATTATCTCTAATTATGCTAACTCTATTTGACGGACATCTCTGTATTTCAATATTGTTACATTTCTCTAATGGTTCGATTGGTCTGGCCGATCATTGTGACAAACAGAAACAGAATACTGAACAATATTTTCAAAACAAAAACACTTTTTTCTTTTGCCACTTAAAGGGTCAGGTTTACTTTCTGGGTGTGTTGACGTTCCTCGATGGTGCCCTGGTTCGTCCTTGAAGATCCTCCTCAGATGATCCTTCTCCAAGTGACTTTATTCCGCTTGCTTTCAAAAATTGTATGGAAGAATGTCCACCGATAAGAGTTTTTTATTTCCTCAATCGAACGACAAGGAATCAATCCTTCCCTTCAAACCTGTTTCCTCTCCCCGCGCGATCGGCAACAATCAAATTTACATCTATTATTAGGACAACTTTTTTGCAACGTATTTTTGACACGTTTGCATATTGCCGATTAGACTAATCTTTTTCGTCGCGTTCTCTCTCTCTTTCCAAAATCAGTTCTCTCCTGACAGCCAAATTCCACTTGCCAAGAGCACCCCTACGTTTCCACCCGTGTCTCCAAATCCTCCTACCCACTATCAAAATCCAAAACTTTGCGACCGACTTACAAACAAGCTGTAATTTCATTTGTTGTAAATGTGTGTTAAAGATAAACGAAAACTGAATAAAAAACATATCTATAAACTATAAATAACCAATAGTGACAATAATTTAAAAAAAGTAATGTTAATTTGTTCTAAAAATTAAAGTCCATTATCCATCTAATTTAAATTATTTCGTACGTTAAATTATTGTACTAACTTGTACATTACGGTTATTAATTTGATCAATAAAAATTGTATCAAATTAATTTTCATTCTGCAATTAAAACGTCAAAATGTTAAATTTTCTATTGTCTCCATTTATGTTATTTTTATTCCTATAGTAGTAACTCTTAAATATAAATACTTTAATTACTCATAAATGATACACTTGTCGTGATAAGAATTGCCGATCATTCGTCTTATTAAACTGGTGGCAAAAATATTTTATTATTTTATAAGAGAAAACTTTGATTTTTACTGTAGTATTTATTTCACAACGGTTCATAAATAATAGGAAGATCGTGTAAAACGTTAACGATAACGCTAAAATTATTGTAGCGAACAGAACTCTATCTGAAATAGCGTCCTACGTTGTCTTAGTATAGCGTACGTATAGTGTAACGACGTTCGTTGAGATGTTGATGCCCGAATGGATCGAAGTCACGATAGCTCATGTGGTAGAGAAGGGGCGTATTTAGCCGAAGGTCGTGGGTTCGAATCCCACTCGTGGCACTAGCTTTTTCATTTCATTTTACATAAAGGTTAATTAATTGAAAGAAGTTATTTGGTCAATCGGGCAAGGAAATACAATGGATTTAATAAAAATGTCAAATAAAACCCACTAAGAAAAAAAATCAATCTTTAAGTTGCCGGTTAAACAATTGATTTCTTCAGATCTATTTGTTACTGGTGAGGAGTCATTAATTTTGGAAAAGTGCGAATTGTTTTTTAGTTTTTGATCGATATTTTAAAGTTATCGGAAGAGAGTTGTAAATGAATGTCATGGAAATGGTTTTAGAAAACATTTTCTTTATAGTGCCAACGTTTCGAACTTTATTGAAATCATCTTCAGATTCTTGGATTTATAAACATTGTTTAAATTTTCAAATACATGTAGGATGTGAAAAGATTGATTTATACAATGCAAGAAAATTTTTTATTAAAAAAATGAATTTATACAATGTCACAATAAAAGAAAAATGTAGGACGAGAAAAAATGAATTTATACAATGCAAATTAAAAAAAAAAAAATCAATCAAATTATTTGTACTCACTCAAAGTATGTATCTTACGTGGAATGTTAATGGATATAAATATAAAATAAATTGAATGGTGCGTTAAAATTGGTGTCAGAATTATAATAAACAGAAATATAATAAAATTGTTAAACATTTTACAATTGGTACATGTTTTCTTGGATCCCGGCACTTTTGAATGTTTGTATTTTTATGCTCCAACGTTAAAATATTGAGGAAAAACTATTGTATATTATCTTGATAACATTGTTATTCTTATTCTATTCTATAGGTTGCTAGTAAATTGTATTTTCTATCTTACCTCTCTCTATTCCACAAACAGAAACAACCAAAAACACACTCATAAAAAGTATTCGTTATTTATATGAAGAAGTATCGATTTCGGAGGGCTGGTCATCCCCCTCTTCGCTTGTTATAACTTACAAATTTCCAGTTTCATCGAACACATATTTAACTGTGTTATTTACATAGAAGCAGACTGACAGTTAGTGAGATATAGCCTTTTACGTTTTTCCTCCAATAAAACCACAGAAATTGTATTTTGGCCGAACCGTCTACATAAAATTTAAAGCTGAAATTCTAAGAGATAAGTATAGGATGTGGTAGTGATACTTATGTGAATAAACGTAATAATTATCTGCTTGCACTGTAATATTTTAGCTTTTTCTGAAGCTGGAAATTTTTTTAGGTTTTGACACTATTCTTTTCAATTTCAAGTAAACTAAACTTGCTCGGAATCGCCCGGTAATTATTGTTTAATTCAGCTCCTAAAACTATCAGATCATCAGCATTTGCCAAACTATCGTCAGCAGACAAGAAATTCATAACATTCCTGAAGAGCACTTTTCTTTAAGCTTGCAAGATACGGCTATAACCTGAACTACAAATTCCCCAGGGCGCAGTATTCGCGGGAACAGTCCGTTATGCCGTAAACTTTCCATCCCAAATTTACCTTTCGAAAATGGCAAAAAAGGAGGGAAAATTAGAAAGATTGGGTTGAGATGGGAAGTTAGTGTCTGAGTGGATCGACGACAGGATAGATCAAGTGGTTGAGCAGCGGCGTATTTAGCCGCAGTTCGTTGGTTCGAATCCCGTTCGTGACGCTGAGTTTTTTTATCTCAACCAATACCATTTACTTAAAGATTAATTTATTCAAAGATGCTATTAGTCTTTCGGACTACGAAATCTGATGAATTTAATAAATCAGAATGTTGAAAATTGACACTCTTGAAAAAATAATTCACAGTTGTAAAACTGGCCTCTATTCGTTGTATGAAATGTGTATTACGTTTTCGGACTGCTATAGTTAGGGTGTATTCGAAAGGATATAGACCAGCCCGAAATCAACGAGGGATGGGTCACATTATCTACTCAGCATGAAAGTTTTATTCGCATTGACAAACTCCGACCGGTGGAAGGTAGTTTAGATCTGTCGGCACAATGTAAATTACCAAGAAGGACGGCAAGACGCTAACTAGAGATTGAATAATTCACTTTGGCCATCTCTGTTTTGGATAGAGCCATGGAGAGTAAGAGGCCCCATCATGAGGGTTCGTGCAGTAAACGTCACGGAGACCATGAAATATTAGAACCATTCCGGTCTTAGGAAGCCGGAGCATCGACACCGGCTCGGAATTGGAGTATAAATATTACTTATTAGTCTGAAAGCTAAACGGGCTTGGGAAAGGGAAAGGGCCGGATATTAAAGCGAAATAGTTACCAAACTCTCCCTAGAATGAAACCAGAGATTCGTCCCGTTGAACTCTACGCACAGACACATTCCGAACTTTTACCGACCGGATTTAATTGAAACGGGACAGTACCTTTCAGATTAAGTTACCCTCAAGCTCCTCTCTACAATGTTAAACGCATTAACGTCAAAAATTTCGTTTTCTACAATTTCAGAAGTTTTACTTTAAAAAGTGATCTAGCAGTATTTATTAACACGGTAGGTATATTTTCTGTAAAATAAAAACTGCCTTAACACATTATCGGTTCATTTTATTTTATTACAATTTTATGAATCGACTTTTTGATCATGGACACCAAAAATAAATTACGTACAGTTCCTGAAAGCAATAAAGCAATTGTTTATTTATTTCTTATATAGCCATTTCACTGACCACTCATGACTCAATTATATAGATTTAGATGGATCAAAAAGATTTTCAATTTCTAACTAATGTGCCAATCTCATTGGTATATTGTTTGAAATAGAAATATTAAACATTGAGTAACAAAGTGATTTCACCATTACTTCGTCTTAGATTTGAATCCACTAAAAAAATGGCAGTTTTTGAATTTTTCAATAAGAATATAATTTTCAAAAGGTTATCAAAATTTGTCTAAGAATTCCTTAGAACTTCCATACCTAGTGGTAAATATACGCCAATTAATTATAGGAAATTAAATTTAAAAATATTACCATTATGTGACGGCACAATTTTTCTATTAATGCCAGTGCCTCACCTCCTGCGCCCCCTGATTATCTAGGTCTTCTTTAATGTATTCATTATTACTATTAAATAGATCAAAGCAGATTACTTAACACCCCCCCCCAAAGGGATGCTTACTCTAACGATTGGTTACCTGAATCGTATGGCCTGCGAGGATCGTCGAACTCTTGATCTTCAATTTGCTTTATTGTAATTATTTACAGCAATGCAACGTAAATTCCTAACGAAAGTTTACGCAAGATTTTAAAATTTACTTGTTTCTGTAACTTCTGACAGAAAAGTTACCTCTGTATTAATTAACATTAAACAAATGTTTTTTAAGGTGAAAATGAAAACATAAATGAATTTAACGATTTTTTCCATTGGCTTAATCAAATTTATAATAGCATAAACATTTACACATACAAGGAAAATTTTATTAAATAAATTGATTATTTGGAGGTCGTGAGGTGCGGTCTGGTGTGACGTAGGTTTTAGAAAAACATTTACTTCATCGTGCCAACGTTTCGATCTTTGTTGAGATCATCTTCAGACTCAAAGTGTTCGTTTTCCGTGCAGATGTGTCATTCTTGTCTGTCGTGTTGGGAGTGTCCAGTCTGCATTTCAACAAAAAGGTTGCGCTTTTTTTCTCATTGTTGGCCATATTCTACACAATACTCTTTGCTCGGTGTCCATATGTTCATAGAATCCCAAGTTTTTCGTTCCTTGTGGAAAAATGTACAATATTTAGTGAACGTTACTTGATGATTATTTGGAGATCATGAGATGCGGTCTGGTGTGACGTAGGTTTTAGAAAAACATTGTCTTTATCATAACACGTTTCAATCTTTATTGAGATCATCTTCAGGACTCAAAGTGTTTTTTTGTGTAGATGTGTCATTATTTTTGATCGTGTGGGCCTTATTAAATAAAGTTGTGAAAGGTTGAAATAAGGTGAATCGGGCATAAGACTTTTAGATAGGAGAAATGATATGTAGGATATAAGTCCCGGATTATTGACGTCTTTTTTAAACAATTCGATTAATTCAACTCATAAAGTTTTATGTTATTTGACTTTTTTTGATGTACGACAGCCGAGAGATGCTGACGAAGAAGGTTATGAGTAAAACTCGGTAAATTTTCATAAGGCAAATTTAATAGAAAAACGGTAAAAATTTTTGATATCCGTTGAAACGCCTACCTAGAAAACATAGATGCATAGTTAATATTAAATTTCTTGGAAAGCTACGATCCATAAAAGTGGGAGGAATCAGAAAAAGTGGTGTATGTTTACGATCGGGGCGGGGGTCCCAGCGGGGCCGAACCGGTATTGCCCTTGGGCCATGACCTGTTTCACCGCTCTTCCCGTCACACGGAACCGGACCTAGGGATGGAAGTCCAATAAGGAAAAATTGTAAAGCCAGACCCAAAGGTTTTTCAACGAACATGTTTCGAAAACAAACATTCCAATGTGAATCTGTTGACCATCGTTTCAATTGATGGTCAATTAACCGGGACATTCAAACGGCTTTTCTTTTTACACACCACTCGTACAGTTCTTCATGGTGAGAATTTGTACGAATGTATGAGAGAGCAAAAAGAGTGAGCGGGGGTGAGGTGGCAAAAAGGGAGGGAACGAGCACTTCTTTTACAAGAGTTATATTTGCTTTATTACAGTATTAAATAAAGGGGGCGGTGTATATTTTTTGCCACATTAACATCTGAATTTAATTATCTCACTAATTTTTGCTATTTCTCACAAAAGTAACTCGAAATCAAAATACCATCACCGCAAATCATTCCCGATACCTTTATAATCCTCGGCAAACGACGTGTCCTATAAATTGTATTATTTCGTATTAATAAATGTATAATTTGATGTTTCTTATGTACCTCTCAGGGAGATGAAAAGAGTGAGAGAGGGGAAAAAGCGACGTAGCATAAATTCTGAAGTTACCAGTTTGTGGAATTTCAAAGCAAAACATTCCCTTTATTGTTGAGAGTATTCCAGAGGGAGCCCTGCTCCACCGACTTATATGATTAAAGCGCCCGACATACTTTGAAAGCGACATTAAAATGCATAACGCGGTGGACTTGATGATGCAACATTTTTCAATGAACATGCTTCAGAGTAGAGAATCTTTGAATGACTGCAGTGGGATTTCAAGTTGAAAATATTCAACAGCGTAGAGATAATTTATATATATATTTTAAATGTTAACAAATTTAAAAAAATCGAAAAATATGAAAATCGCATTTTATTTTAAATTATACATCGCTATTATAAAAAAAATGAAACCAAATCATAAAAAATCCTGTCTAAAAGACAAGTTTAAAACATTATTGAATATAATTTAAGTTCACGTTAATATTAAGTTAGAAGTAATAATAATTGAATTGAAAGACATTAATTGGTCAGGCGGACCACGAAAACTAGTGAAATTAATAATAATATAACACTAGCAATTATTTTAAATAATTATACTTGGTGGTGTCAGTGGCTCCAACGGTGTAGGCTTTGACACGGCGCTCATCACTGGAAGGTAAAGGTACCGGGTTCGATTCCAGGGACGACGTACTTACAAATGGCCTTTTTTTTAAAAACACTGGCACCCCGAGGGTTGATACTGTCAATATTATAATATAATCTTTGCTGTTGCGTACCTTTGTAAAACTAATTAATTAATTATACTTTTCTTGTCAAGCAAGACTTTAGATAAAAAATATAATTATTAGGACAACATATATGTACTAGTATTTATTGCTCTGGATAATTATAATTTTGTAATTAACAGGATTTTGGAATTTTCAGCTGTGTTTCGAGAATTCGTATATAACCGAGCATTTCTGAAAGAAACTAAAATTGCCAGGGAACAAATCCGCTATCGGGCGTGTGGTATACTGTGGATTATTTTTCTTCTTGATCGTTGTTTTTCATCCTGAGAGAAATCTCCTCTCCAAACTTTGCCGTCTTAACATTTATTCCAAACGTCGCGGAAGAAAAAACTCCGATACAAATATCAGATCACTCACATAAACTGTAAAACCCAACACGATGTCTACTTTGTCTTTGTAATAAATAAAGTTCGCAAATGTTTACATTTAGTTTAGTCGTTTCCGTTTTGCTGTTGGTTCTAGCCGTATTCAGTAGTAGTTCTGGTCCTATTGAGTCGGTACAGTTTGTCAATATATGGGTTTAGAAAGATTATTTTGTTCGTCGGTGTCTCCTACGGATTAATTTTTCTAAAAACCTTTTTAACTGTTTTATTCACTCATAAACTTGTCGAACTCAATAACCCTGAGACTTTTTAATCCCCAAACAAAAAGTCTATTTATTAATTTAAAATGGTTTATGATCGCGTCTGGTAACCTCCTGAACCTGTTCCTAAAATTTGGGAATTTGGGTTTTTCGTTTAAATTGATTAATCTGTTTAAATAGTTAATAATAATAAATTGTTATTTTGGGTGATAACTTTCTTTGTACAAGGTCAGGAGGGAATTTCGAAGTACTTGTAGCAGTGCGATGTTCGACAGGGTTGCTTTTTGAGCCTGATATTATTCGCTTTATTCATGGACGATGTAACTTCGACGGTTGAGGGCGCAATCCGAGTAGGGTTCTACAATAATAAAAGTTCTGATGTAAGCTGACGATGTCGTTGTTTTAGCCGGGCGTGAAAAAACATCAAACTGGTGGAATTCTAAATTATCTTCTGTATTTGGAAACTTCGACTGAGATGGATGTTTGCTTACACGCTTAATCTGCACTTTACTCATATTTTGAAGGCGCCGTGTTTCGCGGATTCTAGATTTAACATCTGACTAAAATGTCCATTGTTCTATACTTTTATCTAATATAAACAGTCAACACCTTGACTATGGTTCTCGTGTTCCTGGCGTTTTCTTTCCGGATTAAGAAGTAACAAGGATTCTACAAACATAATTTTTTGCATAATAAATTTTGTTAATCACCGAAAGACGACACAAGGCTAAGTTTAATAAACCGATTCTTTTTTTGTCAGGCAGCTCAGATCAAAGTCGTCACATATTTCGTTTCTCGAGTGAAAATTGCTAGCATATTGGTAATTATCGTGGCTCACCTGTGTTTTTCGCATGACAGGGCAAGACGACGTCATCCCCTGCCATGATTTTGAACGTCCGGCCTGGTGTCAGAAAAACAGGAGGTCCGGGCGTGGCCGAAACTGTCGGTCCTTCGTGGGGTGATACTGTTGTCCTAGTGCGTATAACTCCTGAAAAACGAAACAAGGCATAAGTATTTGATAGCTCCAAAACAAACGAAGTAATCGGATCGGGCGTTTTCACAAGCAACCAAACTCATTAGGGACGTACACTTCGGCTTTTCAAGCCATCAATTCTTGCGCCATAGAAAATTTTAAAAGAGGTTACAACGGCAAAAAGATCCTCATAAGATCTGGTAGCCAAGCAGCCATAAACCATTAGCATGTAAAAGAATTACACCAAAGTTAATCAGTGAATACATCCAAAATCTTAAAAACAGTGGGAAAATACATCCTGATGATATCTTGGGTGCCAGGGCACAGGGGAATTTTGGGTAATGAGAAAGCAGATTGTCTGGCCAGAGAAGGATCTGCAAGACCATACATAGACTTCGAATCAATACTTGGGATAAGAAAACCAAATATGGAATCCTACATCGCAGAATAGATCCCAACAAAACAAAAGGAGAAGTGGATAAACTCTAGACGTGCTAGACATATTAAACCTACGATAAAACAACCCTCACCAAGACTGCCAAAATCATTGCTGCAATTGGAGAGGGCCAAACTCATAGGAGTGGTAGGACTACTACCCGATCACTGGCATCTGAGAAAATATCTACACAACATGGGCATGTCCAACGATGGGACCATCTGCAGATTATGTAATGAAGAGGAGGAAACAGTCACCCATATCATCTTCGAAGACGAAGCAACAGCTCAATGGAGATTTGGCCTAACATACGGAAAAAACTTAGGGAATCAAATTGCACCAACGATAGCCAATGACCTGATACTTGTAATTAGAAGGATTGAGCCTATAGCACTGAACTAAGGAACTAGGAAGGTGCAATAAGCCAAAAGGCAGCAGGGCCTGGAGAGCAGAAACCCCGCTTCCTTTTTTACCGTACCATACTCCATGATTTATACCGAGAACTCTAGAAAAAATGTTTTAAAATTGATCGGTACTATTAAATATGTCTGAAATTATAATTAAAATTAATAATCACTCAGGCCTGTTATGATATGTTCTTATCATCTCTACCTTTCCCGAACACTCAAGCGACAAGACATTAATAGACGATTTGCTCAACTACAAAGACTTATAAGACCGAAATCAGATATAACGATAAAGAACCAACAAACTGTACCAAACATTAGTTCGGCCTATTTGGACTCCGGAGCGAAACTGTGGGGTACCCCAGGCCATCTAACATACCACAAATTCAAGCATTCCAATCACAAGTTTTCAGAATTCTCCAAACTCCTTACTGTGTCTAGCCTCAGTATCCGCAATGACTTTAACATTCCCTTCGTCAAAGAAAAGAGGGTCACACTACTTCCCATCCCAAGAACCCTCCACGTCACCCCAAACGACGACGACCTTCCTTGAACCCGATAACAAACTGAGTGCCAGCATTGTCTGGCTTATCCCAAACAAATGTCTCCTCCGAGTGCAGCAGTACTCGCCGTAGTATTAGTATTTGGCTTGAGAGTTTATGCCGTTTACAATATTTAATATGCATAAATCATGTACAGGATACAAATGAATATCAAATATAAAATTATGTAAATCTCAAACAGTATGGTTTTGCATAAATAAAATTACCTTCAAATAATGTCAGAGGTTTATGCAATTTAATTGACCCCTTCTTTCAACGTTGCCGCAGGGCAACACCAACTGTAGCAAATTTTCCAAAACCTTAGCTAATCCCATGTGTTTAGAGAAGGTAAAGTGCTTTTGTTTCAACGTTTCTGTCCCTGTCCGTCTAGGTGTTTTGGCTTCAAAAACCACTTCCATTGCAGGCTAAATAAACACTCGGTCTGATCAGGGAGACGAACACAGCACAGATAACGAGGACGACCCAATCAGCGCGTTACAGCAGCCTCGTCATTCGAGGGCGAATGACATCACCAGGATGGCCAAATTGTAGGATGGACGCTTCCATCCATTGATTTAGCATCCAGCTATACAAGCCGACTAAAGCAATAGCTGACAGTAATTTTTACGTATTGAATGCAGTGTCACGTGTCGGCTTAATATCGTGTAGTTCTCGTAGGGTTTTTTAAATAATAAAACGTATTTTTTGTGTTGCAAGAGTTTTCGAATAATCTACACTTTTCCTTCATCCTGCATATACGTGGTGTTTAGTGATTGTTACTTAATAATTATTTCAAGGTCGTGAGAGGTTGGTGTGATGTAGGGTTCAGAAAAATATTTTCTTTATCATGCCGACGTTTCGATCTTTATTGAGATCATCTGCAGTGATCAAAGTGTTTGTTTTCCGTATAGATGTTTTTTATTGTGAGTCGTGGGGCACTCTCCATACGAATGGGTTTTTACGAAAATGTTTTTCCGAAATCGCACCAGACTGCACCTCACGACCTCCAAATAATCCTATATATATTTAGGTAAAAAAAATCCGAAAGTTTCTTACTTAAAGTTGCTTCAGAGCAATGCCACATTTAGCTTTTGTTTAAAGTTAGCAGGATTATTATTATTAATTTTTAAGGGCGTTTTAACGGCTAAGGTCAGTTCGCGCCCTATCATCCAAACATTCTATATTAGGTTAGCTATATCTCTTCTGAGTGCTATAAAGCTCTGACTCCATTCGTAATCTAATTTATCCTATTGCGATCCAAGCTTTGATTTTCTTTTTCAAATTCTTAATTCGGAAGGCCAAATTACATTAAATTTAATAAAATTATAAAATTTATTTCTGTTTCTTTAAAAAAAAATTAAAATTGTGATTTTTTTCCATAATTTAAATTTCCCCATAGGCTTGTAATTGTAATCATTTATCCTGTTATTGTTCTAACATACTATTACTACACTCGTTAAACTCCAGCGTCTTGTACCTTTATTCAAATTTATTCTCCCGAAGGGATTAGGAGCAAATATAAGCTTTAAAAAATCAATATTGACCTTTCAGCTATTAATGCTTTATCTCCTAAGTTTCTAAAACTCATTGCATGGAGTCGCCCTGCATGAACATTGTTAGTTTAGAATCAACACTTGAGCAGAAATTTACAACCCTTACAATGAAACTTGGTAAATTCTTGTTAGGTACAGTAAGTACATGTACAAAAAACCCTTAGTTACTGAAAAGTGTTTTTAATTAAAATAATATATTTGCGGCCATTGATCTTTTGGTAGAACGACTTACGTTTTATTTCCGTGAACGTTGAAATTCATTGGGAGGAAATTCTAGGGAGTTGCGGTCCGCTAAATTTCCCTAGAGGGCCCCTATTGAAATAACTGGTGGGAGCCCGAGAAATATACAATCTGATAACAGTAATTTATAGGATTTAATTGTATTTTTTCCTCATCCCACCGTTATTTCTTCTATGATCGGGATTGGACGGTTGACCGGTGTGACCATTTAATTTACTACTATATCTTAATTAAAGTAGGTTCGCCCTTCGCTCCCAGGAGGGTTGCGGGAAGGTGCGGCAAGGGCGGAAATGACTTTCGCAACCGAAATAATTAATTTATTATTTGTAGAGTAATATTAAATTTCTTATTTCCGACTAATGATTTATTCTCTAAAGGGTTTACATTTTAAATGCTGGTTTTTATCCTAATTTTTTAATAGTGTGGTTGAAATGAGTTTTTAAAATAGATTACATATTTTGTACAAGTTACTGGCTAAATAAGCACATACATGAAAATAATGATATAAAGAAAGAAAAAATAATTTTATGATTATTTTGTAAAAACGTTTGTATAAATAAAATGGTATAGGAAAAATGCAATGTATTAATGTTGGTGATTATTATTTACTTAACTTCTGTTAAACAAATTTAAACTAATTAATAGTGAAGTTCAATCAAATGGCAATAGGTTGAACTGTAAATGTTTTAAGCAAAATCAAGCAGTAGTTTGGTCGTTTTTGAAATTTTGTTGTTGTTGTTTACACTCACTTTTTCGTCTGTCAGAGGTATTTTTGTATTAATATTTGAAGATCGTGAGATGGGGTCTGGTGTGACGTATGTTATGGAAAACCATTTTCTTTATCGTGCCAACGTTTCGATCTTTATTGAGATCATCTTCAGAGCCTGGGATTTATAAACATTGTTTAAAAAAATTGTATTTATACAATGCCAGAAATTTTAGATTCAATTCAAGTATTTCTACTCACTCAAAGTGTTTGTTTTCTGTGTGGATGTGTCATTATTTTGTGTCATGTTGAGATATTGGTGTTATATGTCTACATGCGTTGGATTTTGAGGGGTGGGAAAGGAAGTCGGGACAGAAAGACATTTTTATATGAGGAATCGGCTTTTTGGAGGCTAAAGGATCCGTCAATGGGAAAATCGGTCGGCCTGATTATCCTTTCAGGATTATTTGGACGGGGATCATTGGGGAAAGGAAAGCCAAATTGTTGAAGAATGAGATTATGCAGAAATATTTAATGTGAGGAAAATGGTGATTGATTTATATGTCATATGTTTTGTGTGATGCGGTTCACTTTACACGTGCCTCTTCTGTAATTGATGTTTTGTTTATCCCTGTGGATGTAAACCATTTCTAAAAAGTTAAGTTTATATTTGTTTTGTTTTACCACGACACACCAGATTGCATCTCACGATCTTCAAATAATCATTAACTAACGGTCACAGAACATCATACTTTAACATCATACACGTTAATTATTGAAGAGAGAGGGAGAGATAGAGTGTGAGAGAGATGTATATAAAAGATCTTTGGCTAAATCGGAATCCAAATCTAGCGAGAGTTAGGCCTAGGTCGATCGCATACAAAACTAAAACTTTTTTAACAGGCCCAGCACTAAACACTAAATTGAACGGAAAAGACCGCCTACATAATTCATCACCCCGTAGACTTCAAGAGGAAATCGCGCCAAAATAAACAGACTTCGCATTAAATAGCTGGAAGTGTTGAGTTATAAGAAAACGGTAGAAGAGCTCGATAAACAAAATAAATAAATATCTACTTTAGCATGCTCTTTAGAATGACTTTACTATGCTCCCGAACGGTAAGAAAGAAAACAGACAAACAAGTTTAAAAGCTAAACAACTGTATAAATAAATTTCAGTGTTATAAAAATATTTCGGAAACTAAACTTTGAAGAGCGTTAGACCATTACAATTAATCGTCGAACTTTTCAAATAGCCAAAGGTCGCGGGTTCGAATCCCGCTCGTGCACTAAATTTTCATGCTAGCCCAAAACCTTAAATAAAAAGAATAATTGGAATAATTAATATGGTCAATTATGATAACTGAGCAATTATGGGTTAAAGTAAAATTAACTTTTAATCTTTAAACTTGGCGAAAGCTTTATTTTAAATAAGTGATGTAATTTCTGTGTTAAAGGAGGGCTTTAACTTCGCCCGTTGATTGTCACTGAAGAAAGGCCTTAACGCTTTGCAATACCGTTTATACACTGATGGAGGAAATAAACGCGCCTCCCTTAAATTTTAATTTCTTTAGGCTTATCCACATTTTGCATACCAAAAATAGATTTGTTTGTTAAAAAGAACGAGTAGAAAGAAATTTTTTAATGTAATTCTTTCCTATTTATCAAGAACAGCATTTTTCAAGTTTTCTGTGGTGTCAGGACGTGGGTTTTGCCGTCGTGCTCTTCGTTGGTCACAATTGTGTTCGATTGGGTACAAATCTGAACTTCGAGTTGGACATACCAAGCGCTTAATTTCGTCCTTATTCAGATAGTTATTCACAATATGTGTTCTATTCTTGGCATTATCCTGCAATAGAAAGAATCTCTCATCTATGTGAAGGGGGGCGAAGGCATGTTCTTCGATTATGTTTTGTAAGTACAAAGCGTTTGTAAGTGTGAAGCGAGATATCTTCTTCGTACAAAAACCAATTCAGCGTGGAAGTCTAAGAAATCCGAGTGCCAGTCCCAGAGGTTATCTTCATTGAGCCTTCTTCTTACAGTCCTGGGGGAAATCGAAACATTTCGGACCTGTCTTATCAGATATCTTATCTTAACTCCTTTAATTCTGCGGTTTCCTAGAGCAGACGGATGAATCTATCGTCTTTTTAGACGGTGGGCCTGGGCGTAGTCCTTTCCTGGCTATCTAGTGTGAATCCTGTTTCTCAGACCTTTTTGTCCTGCACTCAGTTTCCTGGCAACTTCGCGCTGGTTGTATCTTTCACCTAATAATGTTATAACCTTGGCAATATCATACTCCCTCAAATGCCTGACCGAAGCCATTGAAAAAGGTTTAATAATAAAAATAATTATTTAGAAATCGTGAGATGTGGTCTGGTGTGATCTAGGTTTCAAAAAACATTTTCTTTGCGTGCCAACGTTTCGATCTTTATTCAAATCATTTTCAGGGTCTGGGAATAAGAATAATGCCAAACCAAATTAACGAATGAAAAAGATTAACTGAAAGCACTCTTTAGGCGCCGCAGAATGGAAAGGCGTAATGCTACTTTTTGAGCAGATGGGATTATTCAGTATAAATGAAGGAAGTTAACAAAGCAATATTTAGAGAGAGAGAGAGAGAGAGAGAGAGAGAGAGAGAGAGAGAGAG
>CM077099.1:18573411-18585660 GCA_039619505.1 Cimex hemipterus | reverse complement strand
TATATATATATATATATATATATATATATATATATATATATAATTATATTTTTATTACGTTACGTTGGAAATTAAATTTTATCTAGGACAAAAATATATCATGTTTTTAATAATTACATACTAATATTTATAGGGTACAAATAAAATTAAAAAAAATATATTATGATAAATTTACTTGTATATAATAATAATTTTTTAATATGTTTTATTAAGTTACGTTGGGAAATAAATTTTGTCTAGGGCAAAATTTAAATTACAAAATTGACTATCGCCTCCTTTTTCACGATGTCACCAGTTTGCCGTTTTAGCATAAAATTTGTACATTCTGCTTCGATGTAATTAAAAAAAAAGCGTATACCGTTAGCCTCTTAAATAGAGAAGTTACGAATTACGCGAAACTATACTCTGAAATTTTTATGCTGTAAATTTAATTTTTTTTAAATCGTTGATCCCGCGGTCGTGGGTTCGATTCCCACCGTCACGTGTGGCCTTTTTTTCACGATACCCTTTCCCCCCCAAAAAAAAAAACCGAATACGCAATACAATACATTGTCTTTGGCTAATATGCAATGTACATAAAGCCATTAAAAAAATTAGGTTTAGCAGTTTTTAAATTTGATAAATTTGAATTGGAAATTATTTAGTGTTTTGTCCAAATTAAATTGAATGTTTTAGAAAGACGTCTTTTTTTTCTTTTTTTAATTGACCGTCTTTTCAATACTTTTTGGTATTTCCTCAGAAATGGACAGTTCAAAAACTGCAGATAGTTGAAAAATACATAAAATTTGAATATTTAAGAAAGAGTTGAGAATCGGAACACAGTTTGCCTCGTCTTTTTTTTTTTTTTTTCCAGTTGAGGTATAGATGCAGGAGACGAACTTTGTCGTACCTTTTAATAACACGAAAATCTGTGCAACGTTTCAAACGTAGATTTTTTCCAAGCATTTCCTTAAAGCAAACATCATTGCATACAATACATAACTGCAAGACTATGAAATTAGTAAAATGTAACAAAAAATAATGTTGTAGAATGCCTAATTAAAATTGGTAATTATGGAAGCTGATCAAGTCCCATATATAAGTAAGACAAAAAATATTCTTTTTCCCAAGGGGTTTTATCCTATAATTTACATCGTAGATTAACTATTGTAAGAGGGATGAGGAAAACGAAAGGGCAAGTTATATTGGCCTCGAAACACAATGGAAGAAGTAGACCGAGATCTGCATACTTTGGATATCCAAGATCAAAGAGTTGGTACCACTGGGGCTACACAACATAAAGTGAAAGGGGCCAGTTACTCTTTGATCTGATCATTTATAAAAATAAAAAAAGAGAGAGAAAAATAAAGTCTACGCCTTTGAGGAAGTGGTACAAAAATATGTAACAAGGTTTCTTCGCTCCACCAACTAGGAGCTTTCTTTTCTTAAAGAACTTTTTTATAATCGCATTCTCCATAAGAAAGAACAATTTTGAAAAACTCTTTCAACTCTTTTATTTCCATAAAAAATTATTCCTTTGGAGGCAATCGTTTTCAATCTCTTTCACACATACTAGGCTATTTTTTAAGCATTGAAAATAAAAAGCTGGCATTTAGCTTTTATTTTTTTTGTAATTCAAAATCCTTATAACCAATTCAGCATGGATATAACAATGCGGTTATACACGTTTTACATTTATGGCGACGAGGAACATTGAATAGAAGAGAAGAAAATGAACACGCTCATTCTACACGAATTGTATGCGAGCTGCAGGTATTTTTCGTCAGAATGGCTTTACCGGACAGAAAATCTGTGGACTCTCAACATGAATTCTGTAAAAGCAATATGTATACTGAAAATACATAATGATAATGAGTTAAATAACAATTTTTAATATCCCCCTGGGCAATGCCGGATTATAAATCTAGTTGCATATATTTATTGTAATTAATTTCTTTTAAACAACTTGAATTATTGAAAGTATTTATTAGCGTGTGTGGTGGTTAGTGACCGTTAATCGATAATTATTCAGAAATCGTGAGATGCGGTCTGGTGATGTAGGTTTCAGAAAAACATATTCTTTATTCTGCCAACGTTCGATCTTTATTTAGAACATCTTCAGGGCAATTGTGTAAGAGTGCCCTTTCGACACGCAAGAATGGCACAATTACACAGAAGACAAACACTTTGAGCCCTGATGATGATCTCAATAAAGTTTGAAACGTAGCTGGAAAAAGAAAATGTTTTTCTGAACACCAGACCGCATCTCACGATTTCTGATTAAGTATTTATTAGCATGAGCGTACAATATGGAGCCTATGGAGTCCATTCGACTCTAATAGTGATATTTTTTTAATTTTTATGTAAACAGATATGAATTTCTTTCAAAATTAAACAGAGAGTTCACGTTTGATTAAAATTCCGATAAAAATACGTTTTATCAGAAAATTTAACCTTTCCAATTGACTTCATTTAGAAAAAAAGCGTACTGAAATATTACCAAATTGAATAATCGGTAAAAAAAGTTTTAAGTATTTTTTAATTAAACTTAATTTTGATATCTGTTTCAATGTTAAAACAAGTCAATTTTTTATTAAGCTGTTCATACAAGATTATTGCAATTAAACTTTTGATACAATTTGGGTGTAAATACTGCAAATTTCGAGTGGGATAAAAAGAAATAAACGTGTTGTACTGTGTGGAAATTTTTGGGTTGAGCCTCCAAGCCGGCCATAAAATTGAAATTTAATATGAAGCTCCTCTCCTCTGATTTCAAATTATAAAAAGTTTGCACCGTTGAAAGTGAATAAAAAAAAAGGACACAGCCGTACTTTTTTTCGTTTGAACATAAATCACTACAAAGTTTCGTGTCTTGGTTACAGAAAAAAAATGACGCGATATTTGAAAGCTCTTATAAATTACGAGGATAATAGCTCATTGAGGCAACTGTCAATTCGATTATAAATCAACCCTGAGCACAAACCATGAGTTTATTTCTCACTTAACATCTACAAACCGTTCAAAGAAACTTTCTAAGAAAATGAAAACCAGCGTTGAAAAACTTTTTAATGATATAGTATGTCTAACATACAAATAAACTTTATATTTAATTACGAACATTTTATTTAACTTCGCATTTGTGAACATTTATACATAATCTATTTTTAAGATTTAATTTTCTATTCAAGTGAGAACGATATTTCATTGTTTGTATAATAATCTATTTCAATTCACTATGTGGTTTATTTATGTAGCAGACATTTCAAAAGTTTTTTGTAAGTCCACTAATTTGCGTGGTCCGCCTGACCAATTAATTAAAGATTTTAGTTGAGAAAAAATTCATTTGTCGCCGAGAATCGAATAGACTACACGGCTTTTGAAAAATGGAAAATAGGAGGGAAAATTGAAAATTTGAGGTTGAGATGGGAAGTTAGCGCCCGAGGGGATCGAGGTCACCATAGCTCAAATGATAGAGCAGCGGCGTATCTAGACGAAGGTCTTGGGTACGAATCCCCTCATGACACGGGGTTTTCATTTTAACTAAAATCCTTAATTATTTACATGTTCTTTGTAAGGTCTAGCTAGTTGAGCATTCCAATCACCTACTGTTGTTTTCATGTCTGTTATTTACGTGCAGCTCTATCTAAGTAAATCAACAAAAATTTCAAGCAAAAGTAAATTTGTAAAATAATTATAAATAATAACAAACCATGTTTGAGATAGTGAAATTAGTTGCTTGTAATGAGTGTGATTTGGAAATTTATGCTTATATAAGATGAGATAATTCAAAATTGCATTTAGAGTGTTTTTTTTGGCTTCATTCATCATGATTTTTCATTTAAAAAATTCGAAGGGCCGATAATCAGCTTTCTCACTTCCTCGCTTACTGATACACAAACAAATATATACATTTACACATACTTCAGAGCTACATATTAATTACATATAATATTTATAGTTTGTTTAGGAAATTTCAAAATCTATGATGAGGTTTCATCAAACATTGTTCAGTACCAATTAAATCCATTATATTTCGTGGTCCGATTGACAAAACAACGTCTTTCAATTAATTAATATTTGTGTAAGGTATTGGTTGAATTGAAAAACCTAGTGTCATGAGCGTGATTCGAACCCACGACCTTCGGCTAAATACCGCTGCTCTACTCACTGGAGCACTGACTTTTTTATTTAAAATTTATATAAAGATTAATTAATTGAACGTTAGTTTTAACATAAAAGTATCACTAGCACTCTCAACACGACACATAACTGTGACACGATTTCCCAGGAAATACAGACTTTGAGTGAACTTGAAGTTCCTTATTGTGAACAACATAATACGAATCTATCTTAATATCTTTGTTAACATTAACAATATCACTACAAACACATCAAATAGCATCTCACGATCTTTAAGTAATCGTTACTTTTTTCGATCTAAAACGGTAATCATAAACAGGTCTAGTACATTACAAGAAAAAACTTTCAATTCTTTTTGTCATTTTTAGAATGTTCAAAAATGGGAAGTTGGTGTCCGAGTGGATCGAATTCCGATAGCTCAAGTGGTAGAATAGCGGCGTATCTAGGCAAAGGTCGTGTGTTCGAATCCCGCTCCTGACACTAACGTTTTCATTTCAACCAATACAACCAATAAAGATAAATTAATTGAAATAGTTTAGTACTCCAAGCCTATAAAGTACATGAAAATGGTATAACCAAACCGTACGCGTGGCAAAACATGTTACACTTAATTACAAGAACCACTTCCAGGTTATTGTGTATAAAAATAACTTTCGGAACCCATTTCCGAGGAGGTGAGCATTTTTTTAAGGCTGAAACTAGAGACCGTGCTTCCTGGGAACTAATATAGGAAATAACGAAGGAGACGAAAGTTAGGATTCTATCAAGGAGGGAGCGAAAGAAAAGAGAGGGTCGCATAGGTAGCATGAGATAAGAAAGAAAGACAGTGCGTTATTGCTAAGAGAAGCTAGGCTGGCTTAACTTTATTACGGATATAACAAGTCGCCCACCCTTGTTTAGCCCGCCCACTGGCACACTTAACTTCCGAGTGTTTATTCTTTCTGATTCCCTACGGTGCCCTGCAATAATAGTCTTTATTATCACCTCCCCTGAGCAATTCTGTATCACTTAGTCGACTGGGAGGTGTTCTGTTTCACTTAAGTAGAAGGAAGATGATGAGAATCTCTTACAGCGAAGAAAGCGGAACCTATACCAGCCTCCCTTCCAGTCTTTTATATCCTGCAAAATTTCTCGTTGCAGAGGTTTTTATTGTCTCTCTCTCCTTATCTATTTTATTTTACGTTCATTGAATTTTTCCCCTACTCTCCGCCCATAAAAGACGGATTCAATTATCTATAGAATATTTCCTTTTATACATCCGTGTTAATAGTCTAATATGCTGTTACATCTTGATTAACCGAAATTCAACACTAATTTTAATCAAACACATTTAAGATACTACAATATAATATATAATCATATATTTAAATCGAATGTTACAATCTTCCATGTAACAATGGCTGGAACAGTATCATCAAGTATTAATTTAACAGTAATTGCTCTTTAATTGATCTATTTATGCCTCAAGGTGTTAACAAACTCTCTAAGGCCTCTAATTTATAGAGGTTTAAGAAATTATTAATTAAGTTGCCAGTCTTGCTAAAGAGGGGTGAATGCTCGTTAGGGTCAGAAACCTTTACGGAAATCTTCCAGTTTTCGTGTTGTTCTGGTTTGAAAAAAATTCTCAGGTGGAAAACCGCGATAGTTTTCTTAGAATAAGCGACAATATTAAAAATATTGACACCAATTTTAATACATTTTGTGTTATTTGACTGGACTTAATTTATTTCGCAAATAGCTGAACCGCGCACTACTAAAACACCCATCAAAAAAGAAACTATTTCTATGATTAGCTTTGATTAATTATTTTAACAATGCTAGAAAGATTTTAATAAAACGCGTTTGCTATAAAATCGATCCACTACTTCAAAAATTTGATTTTTTTTGTTTTAAATTGTTGTTTATTTTTTTACGTGGGCTCGCAACAGCAGAGGTCAAACAAACCCTAAGAGCGCCGGTGTCAAAAAAAAAAAAAAAATGTAAGTATGTCAGGTTGAATCAAGGACCCCTGCATTCGAACCCGCGACCTTAACCTTACAGTGATGAGCGCCGTGTTAACGCCGCAACCGTTGCAGCCACTGATGCCTCCTGTGAATTATTCTTTTTTTTAATAATTCAAAATCTATTGTAATGCATTTTATTTGGGGTGTGTTTTGGAGATTTATATTTTATAATATATCTTTTTTTATATATCTTAAGTCGATTTTTTTGTAATTATTAGGCACAATTAGAATGCCTTATACGATGCAACTTTTGCAACTTTTATACTGATTCACCAGTTTAACTAAATTAATGGATAAAGTGTGGTTTCGGAAAAATCTATATCATAAGTTCGTTCAACATCTCCGCAACACAAAAATTTGTATTTCCGACATTATATTTATTTCGTTTATTTATTTTTGCAATAATTTACACATAATTTTTGTACACTGAGTAGGGCGAGTATGCAATACTCAGAAATTCTAGTTATAATCCAAGAAATAAATAGTGATAAAACAATGTTTTGCATATGTATCTGATAAAACAGTACCTTCCCTATTAATAGTGGATTTTCTAATTTAGAAATTTAATTTTCATAATGACTCGTGCGTAAATGTAATTGTTCCGATCAAATTACATATCATAAATTTATTTTCGGAGAATATTTTTATTTTACAACATAATTTATTCAAACAACGTTAGTTTACATTGATATTTGTATCATTTTTCAACGTTTTAAGAAACGGATTTATGTTATGTTATGTTCCATTTTTCAATTAGTTTTTTTTTCTTTTTCTTAATTAATTGAGTAAGACCTCGAACAATAGTGAATTAATAAGTTACAATGAAGTATGCCTTCACTAAAATTCTCCATGTCCATTTTATTTGACGCCAAGAACCAAATCGATTACACGACATTTGAAAAATGGCAAAAAGGCGGGAAAATTCAAAAGGTGGCGTTGAGATGTGAAGTTGATGCCCGAGTGGATCGAAGAAACGATAGCTAAAGTGGTAGAGTAGCGGCGTATTTAGCCAAAGTTCGTGGGTTCGAATCCCGCGCGTGCCATTGACTTTTTTTATCTCAACCAAAAACTTTAATTAATTGTAAGAATTAATCGATCAAACGAACCAGGAACACTCGTTTATCTAAAAAACTATGATATGATTCGCTAAATCAAATTAAGGTTGTAACCAAAAACAAATTAAATATTGAATAAGCAATAAATAAATAAATAATAAACCACACCTTTCGAATTTTCCTTTATTTTTGCCATTTTTCAACCAATACCTTACATAAAAATTAATTAATTGGAAAAAGTTATTTTGTCAATCGGACCTAGAACTCTAATGAAGGAAATATCAGGTTTATATTTACCGTGCTTTTTTCTCTCACGAGAATCAATACTTTAATTGGGAAAAATAAACTTAAAACGATAAAGACATCACCGAGCGCTTAAAAGGGAATACTTAAATTACCATGATAACAGAAGTTATTATCTATTTTTAAATTTAATACAAAAAGAGAAATTTTCATAAAAACCTACTCTACCCCGTAGTCATCGATATTCCCTGGGGTAGTAATTGCGGATAAGATCCTCTATTCACAATAATAAATTACACTCTCGCCACACTTAGTTTATCGAATTTGATTCCGGCATACCTTATATATTTAGAAAATTTAGTTTAAAGAACTATAACGAAAAAGGAATTAATGTTTAAAACCAATTTGGTAAGAGAAAATGTAATTAGTTTTGTAAATATATAGTTTTTAATTAAGGCGGAGCTAGCACCATTTTTATCTTTTTGAAAATAAACTAGAGCATCTTGCGGTTGCTTTGAGTTCGTTCATTAAACTATATCTTAATAACTTTAAATTGGATTAAAGAAATATTAAAATCTTGCAATTAGGTTTTCAGGACAATATCCACGTTTATAATCACTTTAAGAAAATTATTTCTACATATTTCGTTTTTATTCCCTCACATTTTTTCTTTTAATTCTTTGCTTTCTCGCCTCGTTAGATTCAATTTTGAATTTATATCAAGTATCTTTCATGGGCTTGTTATGTATGCTTTTCATCGCCATTATGCAGGCGTTTCCCGGTCCGATGCACCACGTCAACATCGAACGCTTCCTCGTCAGTTTTGGCTTGAAAACGTTTCTGCATATTTTGTACTCCCTCTTAGAACCATTTAGAAGAATCGTATTTCCAATAAATAAAATAATAACAGATTGAACGACAAAATAAGCAAAACAAATTTCGAAGTGACCAGTTGTTATATGAGTCTTAAAAATTATAAAAATAATATTATAATATTCTTTATGTTTTGTTCATAAAGCAATTACAGTTTTAAAAACACACAATACGGAAAGTAAAAATAAAGTAAAATAAGTTTTATATATAAAAGTCCAGGTAAAAGTGAATTTTAGCAAAGTACATCACAAACTTTCAAAAATTCTGTTGAAATCGTTTCACAAATTAAGTTTCTGATTTTCGCAAAACTTGTAACTGTTTTTTTATTTGGTCTTTTGTTTCTTTTTTATTCTTTACGTTCAGATGCCAAGATTTTTGATCTCATAATAAGGTTTACCTTTCGTAATTAATAATATTGTCTCGCATTGCTGGTTTTGAATTTTCTTTTTTTTATCAGGAGCTTATCGATACAATGGATTCGCCTAAACCGGGCTTAAATAAACAAAATTGACCGCAGACACTAATTAAAACGATAAACTCGTTTGGGTTAATGGATTGGGACATAAGGGGGCGCTCCTCACGTGTGGGCCTAGGGGCCGGTAACCGGAAACTAATAAAATGCAGCCCATTCGAAGTTATAATATATTCTCTGGAGTTGAGGTAGTGATTAATCCATGCACCGAGGATGGGAGCGGCGGCATCATAAGGAGGTGGAACATGACATATGACGTCGTATATCCGCCCTCCAGGACTTGGGGGTTTCCGCAATCCCAACTTAGCATTCATGTTGTCTTAGCTAGCTTTCAAAAGCTGCCTCGTGCACTACCTTGGACGATTTTTTATGGCCACACTTAAAAGGTGTAAAAACGAAAATCAAGTTTGTATTCGTGGTAGGATAGGTTATTACAATTACGATTAATAGTCGAATCTTTGTACATCTACATATTATGTATGGGCACCAAATATGCTCAAAGACAGTTATGTATGGCATTTCACAATTTCATCATGGAATACCATCGTAATTATCATTGAAAATATCCTATTAATTTATAAATTATATGAATGCACCTATGTAATTGTAGATTGTATAAATGTAATCTGTTTTAATAAATGAGATTTTGTTATTACTGGCAGTTTAAAAAATTATTTAATGAACTGTACGGTAAAGGGTAATTTTTACATATTGTTAACGCCAATAAAATTAATAGTCATTGAATATTCGATTTTACGTTGTTTACATAATCCTGCACGGAGGACCAAAATATACAATATTCAATAATAAACACCTAAAACCCCTAACGATCTTTATTTGAGAACACCGTTTTTAACCCGTTCCATGACACTAACAACAAATGAACATAATAAAAACAAAGCTCACGACTGATCTGGTTTGATGTACAAGTATGCTGAATAAATAAAATCTGTAGGTGAGAGATAAATATAAGTGCAAACACAGACTTTAATAAACCAACGGCGCTTAATAAGGAAGTTTAAGGGTTGAAATGGGAAAATATTGTTTGGTAAAGGAACGGGACACAGGAAGAAATAACTTTGATTGCAAGACAGTCACTTACTCGGTGCTCGTTTTAAATGTACGAATATCCGTGAAGTAACCGTTTTCAAAACATCCACATATTCCGGAATCCACTGTGCAATAACTATATATAGCTTTAACCTGCTAAACAAAAACAGTCAACTATTTCAAATTCAAAAGATAGTATAAAAAAATAATCAGGCCGAACCACTACCCATTTTTTCCATTACCAGCTCCTTTCATCTCAAAAAAGCCGGCTCGTCATATAAAAATGTCTTTCTACCCCTACCTCCTTCCCAACTCATTCAAAAGCCAACGTAGATAAACATAAAACATCACTTTTTCACTGCTACTCTCAACACGACACTCAAGAACGACACATGTACACAGAAAAGTTCTGTACATCACTTTGAATGAGTACAAATACTTTGATTGAATCTAAAATTTCTAGCAATGTATAAATTCATTTTTTCACCATCCTACATATATTTGTAAAATTTAAGCAATGGTTATAGATCCCAGGTTGTGTAAATGATTTCAATAAAGATCGAAACATTGGCACGATAAAGAAAATGTTTTTCTAAAAATACGTCACACCAGACCGCAGCTCAAAATTTCCCAATAAACGCTAAGTATATATATTTCTATGTAATGCTATTTAATTTTATTAATAAACAATTCCTAATTAATATAGATGTATTAATTTACACCAAACAACATGGTGTTTTTATTTTTTTGATTAGGCATAGATTGGCAAAGCAACAGTTTTGGAGGTCCTCGATGTTTACGAAACAGAACGAATAATTTGGATGATTTCTTTTATGAATCATCAAAATTTGAACGAGGTTATCGATCTGTGAAAATGCATCGATGCAGGATCAGTGACTGATTAGAAAAACTAATGGCGTTCATTAGAATCTGCCTTAAAATATGAAGGAGAGCTTCAAAATAGGGGCAGTTGTCCATAATTTAGCCACACCATCCACTATCTCTTTTTCTACGATTTTTTTTCAATTAGTATGTAGTCACGGAGGCACTTGGCAAACACGTATTCGCTATTTCTACAACAACTAGCATGCTACAAAAAACCTGTGTCTATACAGAGGCAAATGCCAAATGGCAAATGCCAAGACGTGTATCTCGAGACTTGGCAAATATTTGACGGCAATCCGCGAATACCGCAGATTTAAACTACCTTAAGGCTACCTTAAGAAGCTCACAAAAAGAATATCTTCTAATATTGCAGAGTCTTTTTTAAAAATTATGCCCCCCCTCCAATAATTCCACCAACAATTCTACTTCACGACTTGAAAATATGCAGAAATTCCTACGTAGGTCTCTGAGAGTAACGTCGAGAGCTCCGGTTGCGAGTTCTTCTCACGCGTAAACGAACCTTTTGTACGTCTTCCTCAAAAATTGATCAATTTTTTCAAATATTAAACAATTATTCTTTTTAAAATAATCTCGGCAGAGAACAATTAGCTTATCAGTTCAACATTAGGGAGGTGGAACTTCACGTGAAGAATGAAAAGCGATTCGTTTTTATCGTGGTTCAAAAGAAAATAAGAAAAAAGATTTTATTATGATTGCTCTAGCAATCAGACTACAAATTGCGACAGCCGAGGACAATCTTCCACTATAATAATATCAAAAATATTACCCATTATTATCGTTTTGTAACACAGTATTCAAAGTTCATAGTTGCAAAGAAAATGATATAAAATTAGAAGAGAGATAAAAAATAAATATGTTGTTCGATTGTTAAAATATCTGATGTTTTTACTAACTTGATTTTAATTCAGCTATCACAAACTTAATAAAGGTCAATTTTAAAAAATTTCCAAACAACTATTCTTCCAATTAGGTTTTTTGAGACGACCGGTAGAAAACAATATATTGGAAAAACAAAGCAGAAAGCCAATTTTTCTTGCAAAATATATTCACCTTTACACAACCTCTTGTACGGCAAATGCCACATCACGTATAAGAAAATATAAGTATTGGGTTGTCCGGAAAATAATGCAGGATTTTAAGTTTTCATTAAAAAAAATCTATATAAAATATTCTGTTTACGTTTACAGGATTACTCATTTGTATGAATGTCAACACTTATTAATCCTCTTCCAAATGATATTGTTTGTTTACCTCTGTAGCATTCCGCTACTTGGAAATAATTCAGTCATCCTTATAATGTCAAAGCGAGAATTTCGTACGATTTTCTTTTACGAGTTTAAACTCGGCCGAAGCGGAGCCCAAACGGCTAGAAACATTAACCAAGTCTGGGGCGAGGGTTGTGTTAATGAGTGCACTGTGCAAAGGTGGTTTAAAAAATTTCGGGAGGGAGATTTCAGCCTTGAAGATGAAGAAGGTCGTGGAAGGCCTTCCTCTCTTAATGATGATGTTCTGCGATCAGTGGTGGAAG
>CM077099.1:18557940-18573311 GCA_039619505.1 Cimex hemipterus | reverse complement strand
GTGGCTCGACAAAGGAGAAGCTCCAATACATTTTCCAAAGCCCCCAACTCATCAAAAAAAGGTAATGGTTACGGTATGGTGGGCTTCATTTGGTTTAATACACTACAGCTTCTTAAATCCTGGCGAAACCATCAATGCTGAATCATACTGTAACCAAATTAATACCATGCATCAGAAATTGGCAGTAATGAAGCCCTCTTTGGTCAATCGGAAAGGGCCCATTTTGTTGCATGACAACGCTCGACCACATGTGTCACGTGTAACGTCACAAAAATTATTGGAGCTTGGCTATGAAACTTTGCCTCACCCACCCTACTCTCCGGACCTCTCGCCTACTGACTACCATTTTTTTAGACACCTGGACCACTACTTACAACACATAATATTCAAAAATCAAACGGAACTGGAAAATGCATTTATTGACTTTATCAATTCTAAAAATTCTGAATTCTACTCAGACGGAATTAATGTTACCAACACGTTGGGAGAAATGTATTCAGAGTATGGGAAATTATTTTGATTAAAGAACATTGCTTTAAAGTAACTAGTTTCTTTTTTTTTGTTTAATACCAAAATCCTGCATTATTTTCCGGACAACCCAATAATAAATCAAAAACGTGAACAGTACCTTTACACCGCCAAAGGGAACCGATGAATGTTCCCACAAAGTCCCAATCCAAAACAACTCCTCACATTTCCCTTTTTACGGTATATGCTATGTATAAAAAGCGCATAGACCAGTAAGATCTTTTCGGCAATGCTCCAAAATGTTTTACGTGATTGTTGCATCAGTGAGAGGACCCGGTTAAACTTTCTCTGTAAGTACAAAAAAAGATATATTGATTCCGTTAGATTTCGTGGTACGATTGGCCGAATAATTTCTATCAATTAATTAAATTTTACGTAAGGTAATGGTTGAAATAAAAAAAGCTAGTGTCGCAAGCGGGATTCGAACCCACGATTTCGGCTAAATACGCCGCGGCGTTACTTGAGCTATCGTGAATTCCATCAACTTAGATAAGAATTCCCACCTCAACCCACCTTTCGAATTTTCCATTTTTTGCTAGGTTTCAAATGTCTTTTAATCTATTCGATTCGAAAAATGGCAAAAAGGAAGGAAAAGTCAAAAGGTGGGGTTGAGATAGGAAGTTAATGTTCGAGTAGATCGAGGTTAGCTCAACTGGTAGAACAGCGACGTATTGAACTGAAGATCGTTGGTTCGAATCCCGCTCGTGCCATTGACTTTTTTTATCTCAACCAATATCTTACATAAAGATTAATTAGTTGAAAGACTTTATATTTATAATAATTATTCAGATATCGTGAGATGCGATCTGGCGTGAGGTAGGTTTCAGATAGACATTTTCTTTATCGTGCCAACGTTTCGATCTTTATTGAGATCATCTCCAGAGCTCAAGATATTGCCAGTGAAAATCTGTTTTGTTATAAGGAATGGAATGTTTGGGATCAAGGGACAGGAAATTTAGGAACCATTTGTTTGGGTTAGCAGGCGTTTGTTGGTTAAGTTATTTAATTTTTTGATGCGCTTATTTTTAATGTCGAAGTGGACGTTGTATGCATCTTTTTGATGTGTGTAAAATTCTTTTAAAATGTCTGTAGGTATTATGTTGGCGGCACTGAGTTTTAAATGGTGTAATTTTTGTGTTAATGTCTTGATGTTTTTGTTGCTCGTGGTGATTTCTATGTTTAAGATGTTTCGTTTGAAATTTATTGCGGCTTTATGTATGTCGTTAATTTTGATATTTGGCTGTGTTAGTTTGGCATTTGTGAAGTTGAAATTGTTTTTGATGTGTGTAGGAGATACGTTGTGTTGTTTGCATTTCAGAAAAAATGTTCTCTGATTGATGGCCGATGCCAGCCACTGGCTCAACATGACAGGCAAGAATAGCACAAAGTACACAGAAGGCAAACACTTTGAGTCCTGAAGATGATCTCAATAAAGACCGAAACGTTGGCACGGTAAAGAAAAAGTATTTCTGAAACCTACATCACGCTAGACCGCATCTCACGATATCGGAATAATTATCGATTAACGGCCACTAATCTCTACATATTTATAATAATATTAATCTAAATATGTTGGTAATATTGAAAAATTGGTTCTTTATTTGACAGTAATAAGTACACTAGAATTCTAAAATATTATGGGCTTAAATGATTTTTTATTTCTATTTCGTGAAATGTAAGAACTTGCATACATTTAAATTCATATTTCAGTAAAATCTGAACAAACAGTTAACCTTCTTATGGAAAAAGCAAATAATCACAGAACCTTTGTTTTTGCTCTATTTCGGATCGTTTTTGTAATTCTCAAATCATCCCCTTTACGCTCCGCATCAAGCCTAACAATAACAAAATGTGTTTTATATAGTTATTAAAGAAACTTGAAGTGAAATATAAACATTTAATTTTTTTGGGGTGGGGGTAATGTTGTCAGTATATTTATTAAAATGTGTTTTCTTTTCAATGCTGTACCTGGGAACGAAATTTATTCACAAACCACTGGAGCACACATCACATGAATAAAAAAATGTATCCCCTTTCCATTGCTAATATTGTCTTTTCGAGCCCACTGAAAACGTAGCGTTTCAGTGGTGTTTGGCATATACAACCACCGCAAACAAACAGAGGGCTTTTTATTTTTATCGCTTTCACCAATAAATGTGGGATTAAATCAAAGAAAGAAACGTTTAATATGCAACCCGATAACGTATCTTTGTTTATTTATCAAATAAATTCTACCTACCTCACACTGCGATAACATGTTATTAACTTGTAAATCATGTAACTCAGTCGCAGTAAACTAAGTCAAAACATTTAACAAATCTAATTTAGCTACTTAACACTAAATTGTTAATTAAACATTTTCGAAAGCTCGTCTTTTTTTATATATTTTTCCCGTGCGTACAATTATTAAATTCATCTTATTTAACACGTCAAATCTTGAATACATTATCTTTCTTTTACCGACATCTATGATTTTTTTTACAGAAAATTGTCATTCATTAATAAAAAGGATTAGCGTTATAAAGTCAAATATATAAATACCGTTATCTTCTCTAAAAATTAAGATATTTAGCGAAGATCAATGCGATAAATTGTTGAAAGTTATCTAGCTTTGAATTCAACCGTAAAAATAGGCGTTGTCATTAAAAAAAGTTAGGTGGGAGGTTTTTTATATCAAAAAACAATCAACCAAAGAGTTATTTCTGAAACCGATGACTCTTCTAAAATCTAGATTATAAGAAAAAACACGGATTTATTTATTTAATTTTGAAAAGCATAGAGGGATCTTCCGTGGGACACCCTGTATAATACATCGCACATAATAAGAATAGTGTAACAGAAAAAATAGTGTGTGTGCATTAAAAAAGTTCTCTGATTGATGGCCGATGCGAGTTTCGTCTCATTGTTGGCGATGCCCTTCAGAATACTTGTAGCTGTGTGTCCGTATGTAGATGAAAGTAATTCATAGAATCCAATATTCTTCGTTTTTATTGTGTAGAAATGTGCAACGATTAGTGACCGTTAATCGATAATTATTCAAATATCGTGAGATGCGGTCTGGTGTGATGAAGGTTTCAGAATTTTTTTCTGAAATGTAGACAACACAAGGTCCTGAAGATGATCTCAATAAAAGATCAAAACGTTGGCACGATAAGGAAAATGGTTTTTTGAAACCTACATCACACCAGACCGCATCTGATGATATCTCACTAATTGTCGATAAACGGTCACTAATCTTTACGCATCGTTACCAAATTACGACAGATAAAGACTGGATTGGCCGTTGGCCGGGTCGAGTAAGGAAAGCTGTCCTATATACTCACCAGGTTACGCATATCTATCCTTACATATGAGCACGGCTGGCGGGAAAGAGACCTCGTCTGTGTATGTTCTGTACCGAAAGATTAAGCGTTGAACATATTTTACGATGCAGAAAACTAGAAGCCCGTAGGATGAGCGCTGACCTTGGCAGCAGGTACGGTCGCTATTTCAGTACCTCAGAGATGTAAGAGTTTTTAAATCTATATAGTAAGTGTTTATGCGTCGTGTGTTCATGTGTTTTATGTCATTCTGAGAATGTAAATTATTTGCGCGAATAAAGTGTTTATCTCCGCAGAAATACTGAGAATTCTGGGAGAGCGAAGTTGACCGACTTTTTATGGGAGGTGAAAGGATATTGGCAGACGTGCGTTTGGGTTTTCTTATTCTTTTAATAACCTGAGGTAGCTTTGACAGGTTACGAAGTAACAAAATAGAAGACAAAATATGAGAGCTCCAGTGACAAAGGTTCATGAAACAGAAAAAAAGAATGTTCCGTTTAAAGCTCAGAGAACTGGCGAGGACGATTTTATTTTGTCGGCCCATAAATAATACTACTATTGCATAACTCGTTCAAAAATTAGTCACATTAAAAGAGTTTGCACAACGAGAAAAATTCTAGCAGCATATTAATTTAGTAAAGTTCTATTTAAGCATTCAGTTCCTGATGAAAGAGTAATTGCTTTTATTTATTATAATTATACCTTGTTTTTCAAAAATAGTTTTTGCTATATTAATGTGCTGTTTAATAGTTCAATTAAAGTAAATATTATTTTGAAAAACACTGCCAGTGTATGGCAATTTTTATTTTACGGAAATGTATCCTTAAACATTCCTCATGGAGGGACTGCAGGTGTTTAATTAAAACTTGTAGGGCTTCGAACAAAACAACTGGTTATAGCTACATTCAAATCGAAATTAATGTTAATTATTCTGCTAAACCAAATAAGCCTCGGCTAAGCAAAAAGCGGAATATTTAGAGGTGGAAAATCCAGCCATTATGTTATTACCTCGTTTCACATCGGAGCTCTCCAATGTAATAAATGTTATAAATTTTCGTTAACTATTTCGACAAACGTTCAAAATCAGAGTGGAGATGTCATCAGCCAAGGGATTACACGAAAAAAATTAAGATACGAATCAATCCGTTCTTTTTAGTGGTCTAATCGATCATTGACATATTGGTCATTGTAATGTAAAATTTTACATAATCGTTCAATTTATGATTACTTTATTAATTGCCATCCTAAACGAGATATAGTAAACTAATCATAAATTTAAGAATATACATAATATATATTAATTGATAATAAAATATAATTAATTAATATAAACTGAGAAAACAATAACCAAAAGGCTTATTTTATTGATTGAAAATCGACGTGCTAATATTAAACTGCTTAAATATTATATATAATATAGTTTTGAATTTTATATATATAAATTATTTTCGTTCTCGTTGGCAAGATCACTCGGAAACCCGTAAATATTTCAATAAACTATTACCTAAAAATGTTTCACCATAATAGCTGGTCCCGTGCTTATAACCACTCCTTGTTAGCTGCCTATTTACAAAATAATATGTACAATTTAATTGTTGTAACATTGACTATATATATTCATAATATTTGTGTACGTAGTTGGTTCGGATTTTAAAAAGAAATTATTCCGTTAATTTTAAACGCAGTTTCGGATAATACAGAATAGTTTATTAGTTTATAAAGCTAAAATAATAATTTTAGAGAAAAATCGTAAACCGATTAATTAGAAAAATAGTTATTATATGAAATGCTAGGCGAAATATTAGTAATAGCGTGACTTGGTAAAGCGTTAATTTTCGTAGTGGTAAAAAAATATTGAATTTCCTTTTCAACGAAATATTCCCCTTTCGATATGTTTTCAGTGGTGAACATGAATTTATATTGTAGGGAAATTCTGATGAAATTACAAATTCGTTAACTGCAATTAGTTATTAATGTAATATTTATTTTAAATAACTAACTATAATAAAATTAATAGTAGATAATAATTTCCTTCATTAATAAAAAGTATTTCCCGTCAGTTGGTATTGTATAAAAGAACTTTTTTTAATTACTACTTTTACTACTGAAGAATACCAAACGTTCTTTTTCAATGACTGTTTTTTAATTTTTTGTTTCAGATAAAAAAGTTAGTGCCCGAGTGGGATTCGAACCCATGACCTTCGGCTCGGACTGGATAATCACCATAGCTCATATGGTAGAGCAGCGGCGTAATTAGCCGTAGGTTTAGGACTTTATGTACAAATATGATGCGTATAAATTATACATACATTGTACTTTTAAGAAGCTAAAACTGTAAATTCCACTTTGAATCCGTTTCCAGAAATATCATTACTAATTGAACATTCAATTTAACTTTTGAACATTCATGCCAAATTTATTTCAAAAAGAGGTTTTCTCTTTAAACGCTCATGTCTGGTACTCAATAAAAAAAAATCCGTATTCATAATTTTGATTTATATGCTAAATTTATTTTATATTTTAAGAGCGTTTTATTTAGGTAGACGCGAATGCCATTCGTTTCACGTAAGCCGATATAAATAATATCCCAAGTCAAGTAGACCGGTAAATCAATACCGTTACAAAAAGTATTCAATCTTCAATTCCTTTCAACCGATCACCGTACTGCCCTGAAGGAGCAGGAGTAGATTTTATGAAGGATGGGGCCATTGAGAAGCCTTCCTTTTATATCTAAACTTAATTTGTATATACCAGTTCGATATCATCCACCCACCATACAATGCAAAAACCCAATATCAGTTTTTATTACTTTTTAACTTGTTTTATTGGGAAAATCATTAATTTTACAATGATATGTAAAGAATAAATAAATGTTTACTTTTTTATAATCTCATCGGTAAAAGAACATATTCTTTTCACTATTCACTAATGTTTAACTTCTAGTTCTATGGTTTTTTTAGTCTTCTGACGGTTTTCGATTATGTAGGAGTTTGGTCGCATCCACCCACATTCAGGTACTGGTTGAGGCGAGACTGGATTTTGGGGGCAAATCTGTATTTCCGACGTGAGCTCAGGGATCACTACAAAAGTCCTTATTCCCTACGTACCAAGGTGCAATGGCCAGGGAAGAAAATCCGATAAGTTTCATGCTTGACATTTCCCGAAGTTTGACTCATTTGTAGCAAAATTTCACTCCCGTTTTATCTAACTATATTTTAGTTTTGTTTTTGTAATATGAAACGGTAAAGTTTTCAGGACATTGTTGGGGATTATGATTGAAGCACATTGGAATTTGTTCAGAAATCCCTTGCGTGTTAGAACAACGCTGTAGTCGAGTCGGATATGAGGTAAATAAGTAAATTACTTTCCGTAACGACTGTGCACGTTAAATGTTTCAATAAGTTGTAAAGCGAGAAGATACCTAGAAGTCCTTTTCACGGGAAGATACCTTATATTAAGAAGTAATTTATGCTTCAGTGCGGACTTGATGCCAAACTTGGTTCATATAGGAGCCATAACTGTAGTAAGAGACTAGAGGCTGACTTAACTTCACTGAAGTAAGCCCTGTTTGTGAGGTAAATGAGCCTAAGTCGTTGTTATTTCAGTCAGAGGACTAGAGGGGTGTGTCATTAGCATAAACAGGAAATGTTGGCTGAGCGGGAGGCAATAAGGCTAACCAAGTCCACTCTTACCCATCCCCAACAGGGTCATTAATTAAATTGTTGTGCCGCCGAGCGTGAGTTTCCTTTGTATGTAAATATGAACATTTTTCCTAACTCCATAAAAATTATTTCACCCGTGGCTCCGCACTTGAAAATGTGATGTAAAACGGCAATTATTCCTGGGGCTTTATCTTCCTCTTGTAAATTTCAGGCTGGAGAATAATCATCTTTAGTTAGAACTCTTGGCCCTTTGTGATCTATGATCTTCAAACAATAAAATGACAATGAAAATGTTCGACTTGGTATAAATTTTTGTTTAAGCTTAAGTTTTAACCTTTTTGTCAGCCATCACAGGCAACAGAATAAATGTATAGCATCAAAATATTTGATAAAGTTCGAATTATCATTGTATTAGATACACTAAAAAGTTAACTAAATAAAAATAAATTGTTTGTATTTATTTATACACTTGTACTATTCTTGTACAAAACCACATAAATGTATAACAAGTGAATACATATAAAAATAACTCATCAAGGTAACAATATTTATACTAGTAATCATTACAATGTTTACACATAATTTGGTGTTATTTGCAATAATATTCATAGAAGATAAAGAGAAAAAAATGAAAACAATGAATTAAAAACAATGAATTTGTATGTTCGATTGTCATGATTTACTATTTTAACTTAAGTGAGTAGTAAACAAGTAACATCTTATAAAAATAGTATGCGAGAAGAATATGTTACAAACGAATAGTTAATAAACAATTCTGGTGTGATTTCAGCAATTTACTGAAGCGGAATGGACGCCTATTTTGAACAATTCCTAAAAACAAGTTGCTTCGCAGGAGGTTTAAAGCAAAAATGTTTGTTAAAACAAAGTTGAAGCTCAGTGAGATATTTCTGTAGCAGAAAGTACAAACCCTTGTTTAAAACTAACTTTTCCATTGACAAATCCCCAAACGGTGACACGCAAACACGCACACTCATATGAACTCTCACTTAGCTAAAAGATGGGGGCGTCTAATTTTGACTTGCCCACTCTGTCCTTCCTAGATTGCGCTATTCCTTTTAGTTCCTGAAAAGAACCTAAATGTACAGCTTGCTACGATTATTGTAAATATTGGAAGATTGACATAATTGACATGATTCTCCATTGCTGCACCTTTCTAAAATATTTTTCTTTTATGAGGGTTTCGTGGTACAAGATGAAAATCGTAAGATATGCTCGATATGGTTGTTAGTTTAGGGTGTATTTTTGGTGTATTGTATGTTCGGTTTTAAAATTTGTAATAAAGACTTGGTTGAGATAAAAAAGTCAGTGACGCAAGCGGGATTCGAACCCACGACCTTCGGATAGATGCGCCGCAGTTCTGCCTCTTGAGCTGTCGTGACTTCGATCCGCTCGGACACTAACTTCTCATCTCAAGCTACAACCTTTCGAATTTTCCCTGTTTTTTTCAAATGTTGTGTAATCGGATTGGAATCTTCGCGACTTGTTATATGGCCACGGGGAGCTGTTTAGTGCCATTTGAAAATGGCAAAAAGAGGGAAGGTTGGAACGGTTGCAGGTTGAGATGGAGAATTAGTGTACGAGAGGATCGAAGTTAGGATAGCTCAAGTGGTAGAACAGCGGTGTATTTAGCTGAAGGTCGAGGGTTCGAATCCCGCTTGTGACGCTGACTTTTTTATCTCGCCAAGACCTTACATGGAAAGAATAATTAATTAAAAAATGAACTTGGTCAATTGACCGCTAAAGCGTAAATGAATTTGTAATAAAGGCTGATCACTGGTTTGTGTCATCGAGGGATTGAGATGTCACCATGGCTTTGCTAGATCAGAGACATTCATTGCAAGGATGACCATGAATACATGAACTAATCACGCCCGGTGAGGGTAAGACAATCTTATCCACCCTGTTTTGCCCATATCTAACTAAATTATCACACCCCTACAGCTGCCCCCTTAATCATCCTCCCCGCCCGTCCCTCATCCACCCCCTTGTATAATTGTATTTCTCCAAGATGGTATAACCACGAGTTAGAATTAACCAGTAGTAATAGAGACTTGAGGGGCCCTCCTGTCTTACTAATTGCAAACCCGCTCTTCTCCCCACCTTTCATCACTTTGAAAATTTGCATGTTTAATTCTACACGTTGCATAACTTCAACAGGTTATCTTTGGTAATTGAACCAGGAGAAGTTTCTAAGTTAATTACGTGAAAAGTTTCAACATTTTCCTTCGGACAAAACGACCGTTGAAACAATGTTCAGTATTTGACCAATCACGTCAACGAACAACAGCTTATACCTAAAAATTCTATCTTGGTAGCCTTTTACAAAGAAATTATTTTTTAATTTAATACACATAAAAATATACAATGACCTTATATTGTGATTGAGTAACTACCCCATTACTCTAAATAGTTCTAAACAACCTTTTAAAATAAGTGAAAAATCCGTGAACTTGTTAACTATTACCTATAATATTTAATGACATGTTGGTTGTTTAATTTTTTTTCTGTTAAGTTAAAACAGCTAAATAAATGGAGCGAGTAGCACCACTAAATCACATGTTGTGACGTGTTTGAATGCAGGGCTGTTGGATTCGAACCGGGACCTTTACCTTTCAGCAATGAGCGTCGTGTCAAGCCTGAACGGTTGCGACAACCGACACCCCCTTGATAACTAATTTATGTTAGCTCAAATCCGCAAATACATGTACGTACATATGTGTTATCAATTTTTGCAACAGCTGGCTTTTCTTCCTTATAAACTTATTATTAAACAATTATCCAGATCAAAAATCATACAAACCTATAAACAAATCATTATAGTAGTTATCCACATTGATGAGTTCGGCAAAAGTGGAGCAACCAACTTCCATATACAATCTTACACTAAATCTGTTTTCCTTTCCCATTCTCCACAAATAAATAGAAGTTTATACACGATTCTTCATGAGATTCCAATAGTCGAAACCGTTTACACGGCGTTGGGAGTATATGTAGCCGTCAATGCCTTCCTGCCTTACAGAAACTGATACCCGAACGCCGTTCAGTTTTATGGTAACGGTCGTGAAAAATCTGAACCCGCATAGACGCGCTCGCACACGCAAAATCTCTTGAATAGAACAAAAAAAAACCACTCTTGTTCTTTTGTTTTCATGTCGCTCGCAATCGTTATAGAATCCGATGTGTTAAATAAAGGAAATATTATTGGATAGGTAGTTTTTGAACAAAAAAATTCAACCACACAATTCTCCCTTTCCAACTTCCGTTATTTAAGTTGTGATTCACAAAACTTTGAAATTAAAGAATATTAACAGTAGTGAAAAATGATTATTTGGAAGACATTAGATGCGGTCTGTTGTGACGCAGGTTATGGTAAAACATTTTTTCATCGTGCCAATGTTACAAATCTCTTAAAATTCAAACTACATTAGATACATTCAACAGCTTTCATCCACGCCTACAATTTGCGCATGAAACCGAAAACAATACCGTTTATAGATACACTCGTAATAAAACAACCAGATGGCGTATTGATCACGGATTTCTATCAAAAACCAAGAAACACAGATCGATAGCTCAACTTGACATCACATCTTCTTCATACAACAATAAACACAGCCCCAAGAATTTGACAGAATTATTATCCTAAGCCGCGAATCATTTCACCACAAGAATATAAAGACACACATAACCAATAGATAATTAACAACTACATCTCAAAACTAACACAATCTGCTATTACTAATAATAAAATATATTAAATACAGTCAAACAAACATAAATTACCATGCCATTCATTTACGGCCTACCACATAAATTAAACACATTTCCCTCTTCCCATGACTTGCAAATAGCTTTCAAAAATTATAAAACAATTCACACACTTATCTGAGTGTATGCATTTATTAGCGTGAATGGCGAAGAGTGAGGGTGAGATATAACGTTATCATCGCTCCTCGAACGTTGAGAGCGTATGACTGTGCGTTCGGAGTCGATGGTGGAATATTTATAAATGTACTCCATCGACCACAATTTACATTAGTATAGGAGGAGTATCAAGAACTCCACCGACCAAACGGAAAATATAAAATGTATGGATGTATTTATGTGCTTGAATGATGAATATAGTTATTTGTATGAAAGTGTAAATAGAATATTGACTTAGTTGGGGACTGAAATGACCTACAAGTCGGAAGCCGGAAGCTCCAGTTAAAAAAATCCAAAATTAAAATTCCCACATCAGTATAAATAAAACTGACTTAATTTACAAAATCAATTTTTTAAATTGTCATTAAACATCGGTATTACATCTCAATATCTGCACAAGAGGGAAAAGAAACAACAATGGTTGCAAAAAATCTTAAAGCATTGGCTACCCACCATTTTGAATACCAACGTAATTTCGACTTCAGTAATCCAAAAACAAACAGAAACGTAATTTTTTTAGAAATGGTTTACATCAACAAGGATAAGCACAGCATCAATTGCAAAACAGACACATATAAACTCTGTCGCAGCTGCGCCAATATCATTAATCAAATTCAATATACATAATGAACATATATCATCATCACACAAAACATATAAAACAATCATCACATTCCACACATCAAACATTTCTACATGTTCCAATTCTTCAACAATTCCGCTTTCCTTTTCGTAATTATTCCCTTCTATATATTCCTGAAAGAATAATCAAGCCGAACCATTTTTCCCATCTTCGGCTCCTTTCACCTCAAAAAGCCGACGCCTTATATAAAAATCCTTTATTCCTCACACCTTCAAAATCCAATGTATTTAAACATAAAACATGAATATCACACTGGCACTCACAACTACAAGAAAACTTTGATTAAAATTTCTAGCATTGTATAAATTCACGTTTTTCTATATTCTACATGTATTTTGTAAAATTCGAACAATGTTTATAAATCCCAAGCTCTGAAGATGATATCAATAAATATCGAAATGTTGGCACGATAAAGAAAATGTTTTTCTCCAACCTAGCACACCCAACCGCATCTCACGACTTCCAAATAGTATTTAACGGTCTAAATTAACTAACGGTCAGCAAACACCACACAGACACACACACACACACACACACACAAATGAAAAAATTGATATCTTAAAATTGCATTTATACATTATCAGAAAAATTCACATTTTTAAAACAAACATGTTTTGCCCTTAATGTGCAACAATTAATTATTTCAATTGTAAAATCGCCCAATAATTTTTGTCGTAATCTACTCGAAAGAAGGTTGAGATCTAACAGAAAGGATACTAAGGCGTCAGCGAATCGGTAAAATATCCCAGTAAAGCATATCACGATCTCCAGGGCATCGGTACAAATAAAATAAATTTTAATGGATATTCAGCTGAATTTACGAGTCCCTTTGTTGGGCTTGTCAAAAATTCAGGTAATATTTTACGCTCCGTATTCAGAACTTATTGTCCGTGAAGCCTTTGAATTGATCCCGAGATGCGTGCAATCTGTTAAAGCGGAGTTTTCCCTAGAGAACTCACGTCATTATTAGTCCTGAAATACGGATCGGTATTAAATAGGAGCGTTAGCTCGCCCCTGATTAACTCCATCCAGTTTTTTACGTGTCACAATTAAAGCTCTAAAATCAATAAGGTTTTTTTACCATAGGTATCAGTATATTTAATCGTTTGATTGGCACTAAAGATTTCATTTTATGCTCGGTTTCATAATTCTCTATTGGCGTGGGACCTCGCTATCATGTAAACTGACAGTAATCATTTATTTCCACCAGTTGAATGCACATTTTTTTGCGAATAAATGGAAGGACGTTGGGCATGAAATTATAGCAGGGACAGTCAATGATCTGATACTTCTAAGGAAAAGGATTGAGTCTATTGCACAGAACTAAGAAACTAGGAAGGTACAATAAGTCTGCAATGCCTGGGAGCCCAAACCCCGCTTCATAATATCCATTTTACCATATCCATTCCACCTCCACGTTACTGGCCACTCCACCTTCATTGGGTCATACGTTGGCCCTGTGTTCCTTCTACTTATTGGCTCATCTATGAATCATATAAACATTGACTGTGCACATGTTGTGATGTTTTCTTAGATTCCAGTCATCGCTACATATTCCTATCACTCATCTGATCAGTCCTTTCTAATCATAGAAGTGGGTTTCGCAGTCTTGATGAAGGTTGTTTTACCATAAGTTTATTGTGACTATCACCTCTAACGTAATCTCCATTTTTTATCCAGTCTATGTTGGAGGATTCTATTAGTTTTTGTTATATGAAGCAAAAGTTCAGGGTTTATATATGGGCTCGTAGATCCTCCTGTAGACAGTTGTTGTATTTCCTCCAAGTTTTGAATATTCAGGATTTATTGACTCACTAGTGACCTGAGACTAAACTCAATAGAGGAAGTGGGGTAAAGTGGAAGTGGAGGCTTTGTGTGAAGGGGGTCAGTTCGTCGTCAGACTACATGAAGGCTGGGGTTCCATGTCTTTCTTTGAGCTTTTCAGTTTTATTTACTAGTAATATATGAATACTAAATAATACAAGTTCGGTGAGATTTCAGTTTTAAACAGCATAGTCGTTAAGACTTAAAGTTTGAACCGAAGATAAATAGAGGGAGTCGAATCGAAACATTTGTACTGCTTAACACCCTCTAAGTTCCAACACGAAGATGTTGGTAGTAACTAACTGTCGGAGCTGAAGGCTAATCGTTCTCCATTCCCAGGGGGAAGTGATCCACGAAATGACTCTCTTCCTGCCTCCTCCAAAACTCCCCGCTGTTCACACCAAACTTCCCGCCGGTCTTTCAGCTTTAACAAGACAATGTTCCATCTTCCAACCGACACGCTATTACCGCTGGCTATGAACGAGGGTGACAGTCTTCAATTTCCTCCCTTTCTCAAATTAGCCGAGTTATGCGATGTCATCCTTGACAGTCCTCTTTGTCTCGTTCGACGTTAATAGGCACACGGATGTTACTAAGAAATAATAAACAGCTAACTGTCAACAGATAACGTTAAATTGAATTCAAATATCAACTGCAATTAACAACGATGATTTATGCTTTTCCCATATATCCTTGATACGAAAAAACTAATCTTATTGCTGGTAATAGTATTATTTTGGTTAGTCATATTTCTACTAGGTTATCAGAAAAAGTCGTAAATTTTGAAAATGCGTTCTTCTTTAGACTTTAGATGTGTTTACTTGTTAAAATTGTCTTTATGAAGGCTCAATATAACGAAAGTATTCCACAAATTGATGCAATTCATTTTTTTGTAGGACTTTGATCAACTCGAACACCAACCCCTCATGAAAAATTGCAAATAGGACGGAAATTCGAAAGGTACGTAGAGAGGGGGAGTTGGTGTTACGATAGCTCAAGTAGCTACAGCGGCGGCGTATTGAGCCGAAGGTCGTGGGTTCGAATACCGCTCGTGACATTATCTTTTTAATTTCAATCAATATCCTACACAAAAACAATAATTAATTGGATAATAAATTTAATTTCATAATAAGTTAAATTTAAAACGTTCGCCACTGAAAAAATATTGCAAAAAAATATTCCATTGAAAAATAAATTATAAAAATTATAGGTTTACTAATATTTTCCTTACAGCATTTTATAAGTTTTATTTTTTAATATTTATTTCATTTAATGTATTTTTATCTAATTAATCTAATTAACAAAATATTATACGGTTATCGCCATTGAGAAGAAAAATAAATTAAGGGATTTAAATCAATTTTTAACTTATAGATATATTTCTTCAAACTTCTTTTCACTTATTTATAGATTTCTCTCTAGGATATATATATATATATATATATATAT
>CM077099.1:18539989-18557540 GCA_039619505.1 Cimex hemipterus | reverse complement strand
ATATATATATATATATATGGTATATTGATAATTGGCAAATTGCTTTTTTTTTTATACTGAAGGTAACGAAATAATAACGGAAAAAGCAGGTACTGAAAAGAAGTTTGGATATGTAGAAAGGTATCGAGACGTGTCTAGAAAGTAGGCCGACAAACATTTCTATTTTAAAAAAACTATTCGAATTCATTTTAAGTCCTCTTTATAATAGGGATTTTTATAGAATAAAGAGACATTTTTCAGCTGGATCAGCCAGAAGCATTTTTTTGTTTCGTCAACATCCAATATTTCACTAAAAAAAATTATAATACCTCTGAATTTAATACTCATTCAACGTTCGAAAGTCTGATTCTGCTTTTTGAATTTTTTGTCGTTATAATTGAGAAAAATAAAGACACAATGAACAAATGAAACCACAAAAGTTTATTTTATACCTACAATATAATTTATTTTTCTAGTAATATTTACGATATACCGCACTGTTATGTTTGTTACGTGTTATACATTCTTAGTCGTTTTCTACATAAAAACTGGCTAAAGTATAACTTCGAAAATCATGCAAAGAAAAATCAGAAAACTTCCTTGTCGCAAGGGCCCTTTATGTTGCTCTTTTGTCTAATATTTTTGACATATTATCACCAAAAAAAGTTTCTTTAATAACATTGGTGACTACCATGTCTGTCGTCTCCCCTTGAAAGTTTAATCGGTCATAAAGGATTGTTGACTGTTACCAGAGGAACATTGGATGGTTGTGTATTAGCCAGCTCTTTCTCAATCAACATCCGCAAAAAATTGTTTCAAGCTTACAAAAGCAATTACAGGTTTGTTTATCACGTTATTTTGCGGTTAGTAATAAATTTAACCTGTCCACATAATTTATCACTATTTAAACTGGGTCATTCATTTGTGAAATATCAAGTGTAAAAAAAAAGAACATACAAAATTTAATAAGCATTCTGGAAAAATTGGTATCTCGACCAATAGGGATATTTTTTATAAAATTTAGGGTTCGTCCATCAACAAAGGAACCAATAAAAAATGATAATTTTACAAATATGATAATAAAAAAATACTTGTTCAAATTTCACTTTTTGCAATAATTTTTGTAAAAAAATTCCTCCAAAACGATAACTAAAAAAACAAATGCAGTTTAAATTTTTAAATGTGATTCTATGTAATTTGTCGGTAAATAGTGTAGAAAAGAAGACCTTTTATCTTCGTAGAAAATTACAGGAATAAACTTTCCTGATCTTCTGAGGGCCGTCGAAGGAAAAGGTATGTACTCAGTTGACACTTTTATTGACACAATCGTTTCGTTAAAGTTGTAGCCGGGCGGTAAAAGAAGAGTTGCCTCGAGGGTGGTAATTCGATTTAGCCGAAGGACTGATCCAGTTATAAAGGAGCTAAGTGGTTAACTGCCTGGGAGGGGTCGGTGTGTGAGGATTGGTCCCCAACAAGACCGCCGATACGGGTGGAACTTGTCAAAAGTTGTAACCGACCCAACTGGTTCTAACAAGGAAAGACATTATCTGCATTGGTTTGCGGATGGGGTTCACACTAGATACTACAAGTCTGTGCTTTCGGCCGACTTCGTCGGAGGTGTTGTTCGGAAATACTTATTTATTATTAAACCGAGCCTGGCGATAGTTGGAAATTTTGCTGTAACCGTATTAGTCGTACCGTACGTTTCAACGTAAAATCGTATTATTCGCAAAATTTGACTATTTGAATTTTGTTTGACATGTAAATTAAGCCAAACGTGTTTTAGCTGTATCGCCTAAGCAGTCTTAACCTGCCTGATGTGTTAGAACTTTTTCTTAGCATAATTGCTACAAGTTGTACTTTATAACAATAAGCATGAAGAATCATATCGATTTAATCGAGAGGAACATTTTTTCTAATAAAAACAGTAAGTGTGTAAATTTACACTAAATAATTTTTTTTTAATGCTATGTTTAAGGGCATCAAAAATACCGTCTGCTGGGCCTGCAGCAAAAATTTGTCATGTATAAAAAACAGAAACAACATTAGAATTAAAAATAAATAAAAGCGTTTTTCACTTAAATTTAGTGTAAGCAAGTTACAAAACAAAAACTATTTAAAATTGTGAAAATTTCTTTTGTAGGCTTGTATATATAATAGTTTAGCTTCGAAAACTATTTTGTAGTCGACAACCTGAGGGACAAATGATTGGCGAGCCTTTTAGGATACCGAATTAGATTTCATATAAAGCAGAATCAACAGATTGAGACGTTCATGTGTCTGCAGAATGAAATATACGCGCGAAAATCCAAGAAAAGGAGTACAAATACTCAGAGGGGAGGCGATGACCTCGGGTATTTATCAACCCCTAAATAAATATGTACAGCAAACGTATTAAGCAACTCATATGACATAAAAGTTTAGTACATTTTAACCTCAAACCCAATCAAACTCCACCGAGCTTTTTCCATATAGAAACATATTATTTTCTAATTACGTAATATAATACTGTTTGGGAAATTTTAATTTAAAAGGTGAAAATTAATTTTTCTTTAATACTGAAAAAAAACGATATTTTTCCTCTTTTCATTTTTTCTTTTTTTCTTTTCGTTCGTTTATCTTGTGTCCTTTAACGATCTCGTTTGGGCTGCTGGAATCCGATCAGTGCACGTACATTGTCAGAGAAGTAATTAACAATTTAATGAAGCTAATGTAATTAAGACTAAGCGGAACGAATCTTCACCGAGGGGGTTGGTAAGGGAATCTGATTTAACTGGTGTTTTCCGTCCCTGGGTACCCCAGCCAACCCTCTCCGACTCTTGATCCACTTAAACATAAATCAGAGAGTTTATCTGCTTTCCGAACGGAGAGAGAGATTTTCTATTTTCCTAGAGCGTCGCGCTTATCTTGGACGCAAGGAGAATTTCACGGACTGCCTCGGAATGTCAAGTCGGAAAACAGGGTTTCACATAAATTTCCCGTCCACCTCTCATTCATCCGATTGCAAGCATATATTTTCTAATGGTACAAAAACAATCCGACCGCCCCTAGAATTTGGATAATATCGCTAAAACGACGCCGTTTGATTTATTCCCACGTTTTTTTCCTTCTACCGTCATCCCCTTTGAAAGAAGGTTCAAAACCCTTTTACTCTTATTAGATTATGTGAATGAGGTTTGTAAACTAAGGACTTACATCACCTGACATTTCGTGTCAAAACTCAGTAGCCAAGGGAAAGACGAGACAAATGTCGGTTGGGTTTGTTGATATTTGCCACCATTAACACACAACATTTGCCATTATTAACCATGAAACTAATTAATATAATTCGATGAATCTTTAACGCACACAATTATGAAATATACGAATGAAGAAATCCTAAGGGAAATACAATCAAAAAGTGAATCTAAATTTTTTTTTGAAGCATCAACAAAAGATTAAAACGGCCCTGAAGTAAAATAAATATTATTAGCTTTGAAAAATTTAAAATTTATGATAGTTCCTACTCACAGTAAGTTATTTTCAATGATCCAGTTTCGAGCCTCCAGCTCATCATCAGTTGTCGAGCTCCTTCAACCTGTCAGGGGCGTCGGTGGCCGCAAGGTTTAGTCTTTGACACGGCGCACATCACCGTAAGGTAAAGGTCCCAGGTTCGAATCCACCGGCCCTGCATTCGAACCCAACATACTTACAAACGGGATTTCTTTTTCAAAAACACCGGCACCCTGAGGGTTTATATGACCTCTAAAAAAACCCCGATGCTATAGGCTTGAAATCCGGACCATTGAAAGTGAACCTTCTTTTTAAAAAGTTTGAACAACACACTCCACCATTTATCTTTTCAGTTCTACATTCTTTAATCAAGAAATTAAGTATCAAAGGGTGTGTTAAAGGGTTTTTTAAAATAAATATTATCTTTTATTTGTTTTATTAATTAATTATAATAATAAATTTGATTAAAGATTTAATTTATAATTATACACTATTTTTTAATTTTTCGATTTGGATGCCGAAAAACTATTTTATCTTTTGTATTTTCCATTATGGCCAATATGAATATTATATTATTATCATATCAGACCATCAAAAAATTGTCAATATTAGTTAATAAAAAATATGCGATTTTCAAAGTGAGTTTAATTCGTAATAATTTTCCACTGTACTTTAGTTTATTATCAGAAGAGCAAATTCGATCGAATATCGCTCCTACAACTGTATATTCAACTGGACACAGAAAAAAATGCATTTGTCGTTTTTGACTCTTGCAAATTTATTGTTAACGAAAGGGAACAGCGTTGAGAACGAGTAGAATCCAGGGCATGTTTGCTGTAGAACCCGGCAAATTACTCGCCACCAGCTAATCAACCGAAAACCAATTCAGTTTGCATTATGAACCGTCTGTATCGGAACACGAAGTCACAGCCATTTCATCAATCTTCGAGGAAAAATGAAACACGATATTACAAAAAAAGTCTCTCAAATAACGATAAACGTATTTCAAATTTAATTATTAAGAAAGAAACCGTTTAAAATTCGGTACCAGTAGCTAGACACATTATGTTTATATATACTGTTCTTAAAAATTACGACATATTGTAATCAAGCGCAAATGCCTTTTTCAATATAAAATAAATAAACAACAAATAACAAAGAGTCATCATTGCTGGATTGTCATTATTAATAATGAAAAAGCAAATTGAAAAATGGCAAAAGGAGGAAAAATTTGAAAGGTAAATTGTGATGGGAAGTTGGTGTCCGACTGGGTCGAATTCACGATAGTGGTTAAACCAACGGCGTACTGAGCCGAAGGTCCTGGGTTCGAATCCCGCTCGTGACACTGGCTTTTTTATTACAACCAATACTTTATATAAAAATAAATTAATTGATAGACGTTGTTTGGTCAATCGGACCACGAAATATAATCGATGTAATTAATAAAATTGAGTTTTAATTTTGTTTTAATTTTTAGTAATATAACTAGAATGAATTAATCTGAGATTTATTATTGTATTATTATTATTGCGCTTTGATTAATTAATGAATTAATCTGATCTTCTTAGGTTTGCTTGACAATCGTTAAAAATAATGATCGGTATCACATCCCAATATCTGGGTAAGAGAGTAAAGCGACATATCTGTGTTTGCAAAAAGAAAAAAAAAATTCTAAAGCACAGGCTACCCACACACGTTTGAACGCCTAAAATGGTATTGGTGTTCAAACGTGTGTGGGTAGCCTGTGCTTTAGAATGTTTTTTTTTCTTTCAACAATCCGAAAATATTAAACACCGAATAAAACAAAGATAAACGTACTTTTTAGAAATTATTTAAGTCAATTACAGATACATGTAAACTCAGCCCAGTTACACTAATATTATAAATCAAATTCAACAGCTATAACTTACACACAACACGTAAAATATAAAATACAATATATAAAACAGTTATTACAGTACACAGATTAAACAATTCTACATAGCCTACATCTCCAACAATGTATCTCCCATTTCCCTAAGATAATCCAGTCTATAATAATCCTGAAACGATAACAAGGCCCGAAAGACAAACAATAAACCAGTCATTTTCATTTTCGGTTCTTTCCACAGAATGTAGAATGAATTTCGATCCTATGTTCCTTATCCACTCTTTCAAAATCAAACATATAAAAAAAAACAATACGAAAGAGAACAAAGACACATCAACAAGGAAAACACACTTTGAGTCGGTACCAATATTTTAATTAAACCGAGAATTTCTAGATTGTGTAAATCATTGTATAAATTAATAGTCATATGTTATATGAATTTGTAAAATATAAACAATCTTTATAAATCCCAGGCCCAGAAGTTGATCTAAATAAAGATTGAAACGTTGGCAAGATGAGGAAAATATTTTTCTAAACTACATCACACCAGACTGCATCTCTCGATCTCTAAATATTCAGTTATTTTCCACATTTTTCTTAATTAAAATAACATTGGATTTGAAGAAATTATAAACCAAAACCACTGGCGCATTGTGGCGAATGCGAGTTGGATGGCCAGACAACTTCGCGACAGCACTGCTGCAATTGTATTAACGATTGAAGTACATGAAATCTACAACTTACAACTTAAGAATAAATATGCTGATTTGTTAAAATAAAATAATTTATATCCCATTAGCAGTGATTACCGTTTTAGAATTATACTGACAAAATGTCATTAAACAAAAATATATATATAAGTATAATAATTATACTTATTTTAGGTTAAAACTCTTTAAGTTACAGTTTTTGTTGCGCATTCAGCATGTAGATACATTTTGTCAGCCGTTCTTTAACATTAAAAAAAACTAATTATTTTTTCTCTTAGAAAATATATCTGTTTTGGAAAGGTTGTTGTGTAACTATTCGTTCCTCTCCTCTTGTCAAGGCCAGAAAAATCTTCACGGAATGTCATTCAAATCTCATTTTCCTGATTAAAAAACTTCAACAGCAGAAACGATAATACAGTCTTGTGATTTATAGCAATTCTGTTGTGTTTTCAATTAAATTGTTTATTTTCTACTTGTTGGTCCTTTATAAACAATTTGTGATTTTCCTGTTCACTATTGATCGCATGTTAGCACCAATTAAAAATTAACTTTTATTAACTTTACCATTGCATTTGAAAGACAACAATACCACATTAAAGAATGACGTAAATACACAATATGGACCTTTAGGGGTTTCGATAATTTTTTTTTTTAAACATAAAATGTATTTTTGAGACCTAACGTGTTTCGTTTTCCAGTCATTGGGTAAAAAAAGAATAAGTCTATGAATCTCACTTATTTATTTATGTGTTTAATTACAATTACGGACAATGCTCAAATAGTAAATCATACAGTAAAAAGTATTTAAAAAATGATAACTTATTCTTTACATTGTTGCCTTAATTATTTCACATTATTTTTTTCAGAATGCAGGGTAAAATTTTGAAAACAACTTGTTTTTGTTTGGAAAATGGTTAATAATCGCATTGACTGTTTAGTTGGTATTGTTGGATCTGGTAGGTTACATCATACCTGTCTTGTTTTTTCACAGGAGAACGTAATGTTTAATTGAACATGTTACTCTGTACTGAGTTGTCCGGAAAATGATGGAGGCTTTCATGTTTTCTGTCAATTACCGCTCTCCCCAAACGGCCAGGAATTTTAATGGCCTTGGGCGATGGCAGTATGAACGACAAGCACGATGTCTTCCTTAGATGATGATGTTCTGCAAGCTTTGGCCGAAGAAAATTCTTGAAAAATTATACGAGAACTTGCAGAGAAATTATTTGTTGAAAGATGAAAAAGCTCGAAGGAAGGATTCCTCATTTACTTCTTTACCGAAAGAGCTACGAATCTTTTCTTGATAGAATTGTTATTTGTGATGAAAAATGGACTATTTACGATAAAATCAGATGTTCTGCCCAGATGTCCAGCGACTCGACAAAGAAGAAGCCGTACTACAATTTCCAAAACCCCCAACTCATCAAACAACGTGATGGTGACTCATTAGTGGGCTTCATTTGTGCTGAATTACTACTTCTTGAATCGTGGAAAACGAAAAATGTATTGCTTTCAAATTGGAGCAATGCACTAGAAATTGGCATGATTGAAGCAATTTTTGGTCAATTGGCAAAGGTCAAAAACTGTTGGATCTTCGTTCTGCTTCACCCTCCCTAATCACCAGTTCTTTCGACTACCATCTGCTATTTTTCAAAAACCAGGCCAATATATAAAGTCATTAGAAAATGCATTAATGTAATTTGACAACAACAAAGACTCAAAATTATTTTCAGAGCGTATAGAGTCAATGCTATTGCGTTGGGAGAAGTGTGCTGAGAATCACCAAGGTTTTATTTTAATTAATAATATTAATTTTTATTTAAATAATAAAAAATGTTTAAGGTATTTTATCGAAATGTTTTTATTTTTTTAATTTTAAATTTGCAATAATTATCGGACAATACAATAAGTTAAATAATCAAATAGTTGATTAACTTTTTGACTCCTTTTGTTTTATCTTTGTTATATTTTTATATTCTATTTTTACTTAGTAATTGGTTTTGTTATGTTGGTATATTGTATTATATTTTGTATTTTATAATTGTTGTTACTAGTTCGGCATTGCCGCTCACTAGACCGCATCTCACGATTTGTGAACAATTTGTCAATTATTAACGGTCACGAAGCGCCACACATTTCTACACGGGAAGAACGAAGAATATGGGATTCTGTGAACTAATTTCAATAACGTACGGACACAACGGTAAAAGTATTCTAAAGGACATTGAGAGAGACAATGAGAAGAAACTCGCATCAGCTATCAACCAGAGCACTTTTTCGTTGAAATGCAGAAAATACAAAGTATTTCCTACTCACATCAAGCATATTATAACTTCACAAATGCCACAGTAACACCACCAAACATCAGAATTAACGACATACAGAACACCACAATACATTTCAAAAGAAACGTTTGAAGACATTTTAAAATTTTTTGCACACATCAAAAAGATGCAACAATGTCCACTTTAACAAAATTCAAAACAAACACATCAAAAAATTGAACAACTTAATCAACAAACAAACAAACGATTCCTAAACCTAACAGAAGATCCTTCCAGAAATCCAGAACTTCCTATCAAAAAGATTTTCCAACAGCTAAATTAGACTACGCTCTCCAAAAGTCCATAAAAACGGAGGAAGAAAAAGACATAAAACGATCAAAATGAATTGACACAATAACAAATCGCTTACAACAACTCGCCTCAAATCAACATAACGTATCTCAACAAACCAAACATTTTCTCAAAAATAATCCTGACATACTCATTCATTCCTCACCAAACCTCATCTTACGATTTCTGAATAATTAGTTAAATAAATAATTATCTGGGGTCTGGGACTCAGTCATTTTTGTGTAAGGTCTCAAAAATGCATTCATTGTAAAACTGTCATGTATTGAGTTCATCAAGAGCTTCTCCTTCCGCATGTCGGCACAATCACGATAAAAATAAATACATGTATTTAAACAATGTTCGATATGACAGAGTTGCTCAAAAATAATTAAAAAAAGGTCCGAACGTACAGATTTATCTGTAAATGTTATAAACAATTGCCAGCTGATTGTTTTTGTAAATTTATGCATCAAGGTTCATTCCATTAACTTCGGGTTACCAATAATAACTTGCCGAGTGTCTGCCGCTAATTGTGCCTCCAATGGAGAAAACGGGCCAATAAGAGAAATGGCGTGGAAATACTAAGATAAATATCACATTACGCCGTTCGCTCCATCTCGTCCTTACGGATTTATTATAGACTTAACTCTACGGGGGCTGTTAAAGTGAGAATATTTCACTTTCAATTACCATGGGGAAAAAAGACGCGCTTTCTTTCCGAGCGGCCGGTAGTCAGTTTCAAGGCGAAAGGTAAATTTGATTTTCCCTCTCAAGGCATTCTTTTTACGTTCGGGTGTAACTCTTTTTCTGTTATAAATAGAAGCGAACTGGTGGTCAATTGAATGCCTGGGAGCGGAGTGATAACTTATCGCGTGAAAATAACTATCTAGTGACCAATTTGATATCGCCTTACAATCTGCGTTAAGCAGTTAAAGTCGAGGAATGAATTACTACTAAAGTAATTACAACGGTAAAACTTGGCATTATTTAAACCTCTTCTCCTCCTAAAGCGGTTCTAGACGTTTTTTGTTCATGTTTCATAGGACTCAATAATTAAATTCGCATAGACAATAAATTTTACAAAACGTTTACTAATTCATCACACATAAGAAATAATTACCAGCAATACAATGATAAAACTTTCACAAAATAAAGAACAGGAAGGACCGAGGTGACTGGGGGTACTTGTTCGGAGGATCGTTTATATCCCTATTTCTTTTAATGGCACTAGATAGGCCCACACTATTTATAAGACCTGCTGTCTTAACAAAACCTTTTAGAACGTTTTTTTCTTTCTCGAAAGGTAGATTAGAAGTTGAACAGTTTGCAAGGTCAATTAATATATCAAAAAGAATATCCTTTTAACGCATTAACCGACATCGCAAACTTATAACCATGCATATACATACTATCAGGATCTTTGCGTGTATCCCTTCACACGAAGCAACGCGTTTCACTTACCAGTGTAAAAAAATACTGTGCCATAAACTCGTTATTTCGCCTCATTTTTATGTGAAAATAGATTAATTATTATGATCACTGAGTCTTACTCTCTGCTACTATTATTTTATTTTATTATTATTATTATTATTTTTGAGAGAGAGAGAGAGAGAGAGAGAGAGAGAGAGAGAGAGAGAGAGCTCTCGGGAGAAGTTTCGGATTTAAATCAGATCGAGGATAATTTCGCGATTATTTCAGTTCACATTTTTGTTTTTTTAGTGTTATCCAATTTACTGTACGTACAATTTCACATTTATTGTAAACTTTTTTTACAAAGTTATTTTTATTTTCATTTTGTTTATGTAAATATCCATTTTTTAAGGGATTTTATGTAAATTTACATTTGATTAAAGATTTTATGGCAATAAATTTAGATAAGGAACACCAATTAGATCACATTTAACCCCATTCTGCAACACCACCACCACGTATTGTTTCAATTCATTATACACGTATTTTTCATTTCTTTTTTATTTAAAAAAACTCCTTTTAATCACTGGGGACAAGATCCCATACAATTCTTCACCCTTATAACACAAAAAGAAACAAATGTGATTGCCTTAGAAACATTTTATTTTGGCTGAAAACTTAAATTCACTATTTTGAATTTTTGACACTAAACAAAACGAATAAAAAAAATTAAGTAATTGCATTTTGAAAAGGAATTTGAAATATTTTGTTTTAATTTATTTTTATCGACAATTTTATATGTATTGTATACAACGAGCAGATTGGATTTCATAAATTTATGATTGTGGCATTACGGGCTATCCATTGGTAGCCGATCTGGATTAATAAAACGATATTAATCATTTAAGAGGATTTTTATCAATATTCTTTTCAGTTGCTGACGTTGTAACTGTGGGGAACTGAGTAATCGTATTTATTTGCCAGTGTTATTTTGTAATTTATTATGAATACGACTGTGGTATGTTTTGATGGATGAGAAAACTGTCGGCATATGAATATTTCTGTGAAATGCGTCATTGTTTATGTAAAAAGGGGCAGATACAATTAATCTCAAAATGTTGGATTGGAAAATTTGCAATCTTGGGATATTGGAATAATTGCGGATCCATAAACTTTGGCACCTGTACATCCGAACAGGTTTGAGTAAGTATTATTATGCTGAAAGCTTTGCTTCTAATGGTAATTTTGATTGTCGGTTAAGTAGGTAATAAAATATTTCAAATCGTCTGTTGAGATTTTTAATCATGCGTGTATGTGTATGTGGATTCCAAGTTGGCCTTCTATGCAATGTTGTTCTAAATAATTACCTTTTTCCGGTAACCTGAGAAACATCTCTTCACACTCCAGTCGCGTACAGTTTTTTGATAGAGATGTGTTTACGCCTAGAGAGATTATTATTGTTTTTGTTTTAAATGGTCTGTGTTCCGAGACGGAATGGTTTGAAAAGAAAAGGGGCAAACTTGTTAATTTAATTAAAAGGTGAATTGTCCGTCGTCTTTGAACTCGCTGGGCCGGACAAACACATCCTTATCGCCGTCTAATCCGTAACTCTAGCCGATAACGAGGAAGGTGCGGGGGCGGCGGCAGTAGTAGAAAAACACAATTCGAAGACGCACGCAGAACGATTGCCTTTGTCACGTTTTTTTTGAGCGAAAATAACCAGCGTTGGTCACGCACGCCTGAAACATTTCATCGTAAGAAGAATTCGGATCGGACCCTCTCCGATCGCCGACTCTGGAAGTTGACGCTACATCCGCCGATCTGCTCCATCTGAAGACGCGACAGTACGCCGACATCGCCGCACGCCTTACCGCCATATCTTCATTCAGGTCAGACCCATCCTTCTGCCGGCCGGTACCTCTCGCACCAAACTGTTTTCCCGTTAAAGAGTCTCATGGCGTTCACGCGTTCTCATTGAACACTGGTTTGATTCGTTTATTAACTTGTCTTACAGAAAACATTTATTTTATTTATTTGTCTATTTTCATAATTTAAAGAAGATTTTATTTATTTTTAATTGATTATTTGCAAGATTTCGTAGAGGTTTAATGATTTGGTTTGAACCAAGTATATATATTTTATTTTCTTTTGATCCTGGCCAGGTCGTATTATTATTTTGTAATATATTTCTGTCACTTTATATACATGTATTTTATTTCGCTTTGCCCATCAAACCATTCTGTCTAGGAATGTCCAGGAGTTTGCTAGATCCGGTAAATTTGAACTGAACGGTAAGGAGCGTTGTTTCCAATCAAGGTGAACCCCTTCTTCCAACAGAGATGGTTTCGAAATCCAAACTGGTCTGGTAAAATGGTAGATAATTTTTTGGTAAATTAATTTTCAAGGAACGAGTAACAAACTACTATCTCGATAAAATGATAGAGAGCTTAAAGTTTTATAAGACTTTGGGATCATTTTAATGCTAAAAATCAATTATTTTTGGTTGATTAAAATGCATTGTTTGACTGTTGTATAAATATGTTAATTCCATCACGTTTAGAACAGTTCTATTGTCCTTTATTATTGATAATATTTTTATATAAAGTTTTACTTTTAGCGAGGAAAAGGCTGCAATGCAGTTTCCTCCGACCTAACAGTTTTATTATTTAAATAAATTTGCATTGACTGTAACAGATGGTAATAGGAAGGCAGTCCACTGTGCGAATATTTGGGGTGGGGTATCAACCACGAAATATGTAAAGAAAACAACTCCATTTCTATTCAATATGTGCAATTATTTGAACCAGTTTGAAATTGCACTTGGCAGAATTGAACGATTCATTCTTAGAAATAAGTTCATACTAATGTATTCCACTCCGATTGTCTTTTTTAAGTAAATCCCATCCTAAGAAGCTGAAAATGGAAATTTATTTCGTTTCATCATTGTTACTTTTATCCGTCTAGTCGTGATTTTCAATAAACGAGTATCAACGTTTAAATTTCTTACAACTTGTAACTTGTGCGGGCAAAAGTTTGTGTAATTGGCGGGAAACAACAGTAGATTGTGATATGGCAAACATTTATGTTTCACTCAGGTGGTAAACCGTGAATTATTTATGATTAAGAGTTAACTCTACCATCGCTGTTTGCCTTCCAGAAGAAAATCTTCTGTAAACTTACAACCATCTCACCCGTTCCTTGACAATATTTTTACAATACTCCCGCCAGTTTTCTTCCACGCGAAAAGTACAATAAATGAACTTTATTAGGAGATATTTTTTAATCTAACAGTAAATTCCAACATTTAAAAAAATATAACTTCGTATAATAAACTTAAAATTACAATAATTATCAAGTAAAACAGAAGGGAAATACCGAAACGGTGCCGTTGACAAAAGCATTAAATTAATGAACTCACATAACCAATTCCCACTAGAATCACCTGTGTCGCTAGAATTGACTGGTTTTGTAGCAACTACAGTTCTGGTTGTGTAATTGACACCCTACTAGTCTATGTGACAGCTTGATGTTTACAATAAGATTATGCCATTTTGCACGCGATCCGTTGTCAGAAAGCGTATGTTCAATTCCGTTCGTTTCAGGACACAGCCTCATCAAAACAGAATTTGTTTTTTGCAAAATCAAATTGATTACAATTGACAATAAATACAGAGATTTGATAGTCATTTTTTTAAAATACTGCCCTAAATGAACTTTTTATTTGATAAAGTAAAATATGAACCAGTTGAACTTTTGCAATTAAAGTTATGAGACGTTTCAAGACGACTTAAAATGTGTAAACACAAAAGCCTGGTTCCTGTCCAACGTTTATACTGGGATGAGTGTATTTTTATTTTTAAAATAGTCAAAAGCAAAAGGCACACCTTAGGCAACACAGCTGAAATGAAGGAATATTGCAAAATTAAGACCTGTGCTAATTGCCTTGGATTACCGACCAATGCCATGCAGTGTCCTGCCCAAGTTACTAATCATTATGATAAAATAAAAATAAAATAAAGAGAAAATGCGTTGAGTTCCATCGTAAAATACCCCAAAATTTTCGGAATCACCAATGCTAATCAAACACAAAATTAAGATGTTTGTAGAGATTAGTGACCGTTAATCGACAATTAGTCCGATATCGTGAGATGTGTGAGATCTGGTGTGACGTAGGTATCAGAAAAACATTTTCTTTATCGTGCCAGCGTTTCGATCTTTTATTGAGATCATCTTCAGGGCTCAATAAAAGATCGAAACGTTGACACGACAAAGAAAATGTTTTTCTGATACCTACATCACACCAGACCGCATCTCACGATATCTGAATAAAATTAAGATGGTTAGAACCACACATAAGAAAGAACATTTAATAGCTTTCAGATCAAAAGTTGATTAATTGCTATTGAAACTTGTGAACAAAATCTGATTTAAATAGTAAAAGAACAATAAAATTTAAAACGGAAGAACGCGCTTTTTGTGTTCATTGGTCAATATGATTATTTTCTTAGCAAACAATTTTTTGATGAACCTTTTTCGGTACAGGGTTGCGTGAAAAAAGGGGCGTCGGGCAGACTCGAACCCACGATCGCGGGGTCAATGGTTCAAAAGTCTAAAGAAAATATTTAAAAAATTTTATATCACCAATTCTAGAGTCATATTCTAAAATAAAACCGTTGAAAACTGATGGAACGTAACATACGTAAAAAAAATTATATCATATGATGCAAAGTAAGACACGCCATTACTCTATGTTTCAACTGGAGGCCATTATTTTCAAATAGGACAAGTCGTAAAATCAATCATATACATAATATATAATTGATAAACCTCATACACGCATCTGTAATATTTATATATGTATATTTTCACTTTCCTAATACAGGCACCTTCCCGCTCTCTCCTCTTTCCGCCTTTTTTCGGAAACTGCTGACTGAAATGAGCCAATCAAAATCATGTTCTAACGTCGTTGAAAATTGGACCTATTGTGACAGCGCTTGTTAACTACTGCTCAGGCGGATTTCTACCCCGGGGCTTCCGAGCGTTGGGCCCGGTCACCCCCTAGGCACAGCATCTAATTGGTCATTCCAACTGAACCATTTCACATCCCATCTAATAACGTACGCCCCAATTAAACGACGCATTAAACACCCGGTGATACTGAAATATTTAAACACTTGAAATTGATTACCAATTACAAAAATCGTATTTATTAATTATAATTTAAGAAAAAATCAAGCCGAAGGTCGTGTGTTCGAACCCCATTCGGGACACTTACTTTTTCAACTCAACCAAGGCCTTAAATTCAAAATATTATTAATAAAAAATTAATTTACATAATAGTAAGAGTTCCTCACAATTCATTTCATCCATTCATCACATAATTTACTGTTAACCTTTTCACTGAAAATTGTATCTTTTTTTGTATGTTTATTTGCATTTCAAAAGTTATAAAATTTCTCAATGAAGATTGGTTATCGGATTATTCGGAGATCGTGGGATGCGGTCTTGTGTGACATAGGTTTTAGAAAAACAGTTCCTTTATTGTGACAATGTTTCGGTCTTTATTGAGATCATCTTCAGGGTCTGGGGTTTATAAACAATGTTTCAATTGTACAAATACACGTAGGATGTGAAACAAAATGCATTTATACAATGTTAGAATTTTTGATTCAATAAAAATATTTGTACAAACTCCAAGTATTCGTTTTATGTGTAGATGTCATTATTGTGTGTCTTGCTGAGAGTGACAGAGAGTTATTGATGATTTATGTCGATACACATTCTACAGGAGTAGGGAAGGATGTAGTGATAGAAAAAATTTTTGTGTGAGTATCCTTTCAGGATACATACGAGGATAACTAGGGTAAGGAAAGCCAAATTGTTGAAAAATTATAATAAAAAATTATTATGTATTACATATTATAATATATAATAATTATTACAATATATAATAATAATTATACATTACAGCAATGATTGACTTTGAAATTTCTTGAGGAATTCAAAATTCTTTAAAAAAAAGTTTAAACAATGGTTATAAATCCCAGGCCCTGAAGATGATCTCATTAAAGCTCGAAACGTTGGCACGGTAGAGAAAATGCTTTTCTAAAACCTACGTCACACCAGACCGCATTTCACGATCTTCAAATAATCATTAATTAACGGTCGCTAAACACCGAACATTTTTCGAATACCTTGATAGAAAACCCAAAGCCGAAGCGTACTTTTCAAAAGAGGAATTTTTCCATCAATAATTCCACGTGAACGTTTTGCTCTCAACAAATATTGGTATATTTTCAAACGCTTGCCACACAAACACAACCCAATATTTGCCCAATGTTTGGAACATGGTTTAGAACTTAAAAGAATTCATGACAAACGTACATACAAGTGGGAAAACAATAGAAATAAGATGTACTACAATCGACGAATTAATTTTTTATTAATAATTTATTCTACGGGTCATAGCTATTGCATAGCTATGATATAATCACACAAGAAATATACTTTATACTTTTTCTAAATGGTTAACCAAAAATTTGTACAAAATTAAAAGACGATTATTTGATCACAAAATCACAATGTAAATGGGTTACAAAACGTATATTGAAGTGGATTAAAAAAGAATTAGTAATTATTTGATGCCATATGGCAAGCCGTCGATTTTAATAATGAAATTTTCATTTAAATAAATCTGTATAAACGTAAGCCGTCTTAGTGAGAAACACTAACCTTATTAGCTTTTAATAATTAAAATTATTTTGATTGTTGAATTATTGATGAAGTTGTTAAAATTTCATAAAATTTAAAGCGTCCCAGTTATTTGATGACGTCTGAAGGAACAAGTCCTTAAAGTAATTAAAAAAAAACTAAGTTGAGTGCCATGTCGATTTTAGTTTTGATACTACTTCACAGAAAAATTATAATGATATGTTTTTAGTAAAAATAAGTGTGTATTTTTTCTACAGAAAATTGGAGAAGGTGTTACGGTGTAATAATTTATTGTATATTCTACAGCATTGTTTGCAAGTTTCTTTACTTCGAGACTTGGAACAAAACCTCAACGTTAGCATAAAACAGCGCATTTACATTTAATCAGTGTGCATTAGTATAAACGGTTGATGCGAAAAGCAATTCGCCCAGCAGCTTTAATTAGAGTTTATAGCCTTTTTGCATTTGATTGCTATTTTTACTAATGGCACTTTGCTACTAATGGCTTAATATCGAACCGAGAAAGAGAAAGAGAGAGATAGATAGATAGATAGAGAGAGAGAGTGAGAAAGAGAGAGAAAGAGAGAGAATGAGAGAGAGAGAAAGAGAGAGAGAGAGTGAGAGGGAGAGAAAGAAAGAGAGAGAGTGAGAGAGAGAGAAAGAAAGAGAGAGAGAGAGAAAGAGAGAGTGAGATAGAGAAAGAAAGAGAGAGAGAGTGAGAGAGAGAAAGAGAGAGAGAGAGTGAGAGGGAGAGAAAGAAAGAG
>CM077099.1:18529317-18539589 GCA_039619505.1 Cimex hemipterus | reverse complement strand
AGAGAGAGAGAGAGAGAGAGAGAGAGAGAGAGAGAGAGAGCGAATTTGCAAATGTATGCATTTATTCAACATTTCATAATAAATCCATGATATTTCATGGTCAGAATGACCAAATACTTTCTTTAAATTAAATGATATATTTATGCAAGGTAGTGGTTGAAATAAAAAAGTTAGCGTCACGAGCGCGGTTCGAACCCACGATCTTGGCTTAATACCCCGTTGATCTAACCATTTGAGCTATCGTGACTCGTCAAGAGCGCCGAAGGTCATGGGTTCGAATCCCGCTGATCATACGGTAAATCATTATATACAAGCATTATATAAATACATAAATACGTATAAACTTTTCCGTCGTGAGTGTTATAATTCAATTGATTTTAATTGTAATAAATTTAATTCAATGAATCATATATGTGGGTAGAGCAACGGCGTGATATCATGGGTTAGAACCCCGCGCGTGACACCACCATTTTCATTTCAGCCACTACCTTACGTAAAATGATTTCACTATAGTGTTATTCGTATTATAACATATTTAAAATATTTGAATTATTGTGTAGTGAATGATCGAATATTATATAAAAATGAGCTAAGAAAATGAAAACACAAAAGGAAAAGTGAACCAAGATCAAACAAGAAAGGTAATGCAATGTGAAATAATCAGAAGCAGAAGGAATAGAAGAAAGCGATAGAGAGTGAGAGGGAATGAGGGGAGGGGGCAGAAGTGATGAGTAGTCCGCAGGCTATACCGATATTCAAGCTACGTGAGAAAGTAGGGCCTCCGGTGCGGAACATTAAAAGTAACGCTGGAAAGAGTTTAGCGAGAGAAAGGGAGCGAGAGGGTTGTAATTTGGAGCTGGGTACGTGACAACAACCCTCAATGGGCCAGTCAAGGGCCCAGCCCTTCAATAACCTGAGTGGGAAGGGGCAACAAGTTCCGCTCTCCCTCTTGTTTACATTCGCAATGATATTCACTCGGCATCCCTTCTTTAGTTCACGATAATCGCTCCAGGGGAAAAAAGTGCCGGATTATTCAGTTTTGTAGTTCAGATCGGGAACCTGATTCAAGGCAGTTGGCCAACTAAAAGTTACGTTCAACTTTGCAAATTCTATAAGCCCAAAAAGGGTCGAATATAATAATGCCGTATTGTAAAAGGGAGATAAACGTTTTGGATGTTGAAATACTTCAGTTAAACTAAAACTTCTTTCACAATTCATTAGGTAAGGGCTAATTTAACATAATAAACGTTATATTGTAATCAGTAAATTTTCGGATTTGAAAATACATCGGGTTTTGATCGAATAAAAATAAATATGAATAAACAGGCAAAGACTATATTTTTATTTAATTGTAGGTTCCAGAATATATTTCTTTTTAGATAAAATGCCACTCCGTTTTTCGCGTAAATTAACTATGTAATTTAAAAAAACTGAAAATTGTTAAACGACGAAAGGTCTCACCAAAAAAGAAAAAATAATTGTTTTCGTGACAATTTATTTTTACCAATTATTCCTAAACACATGTCCATTAAAAAAAGCCTTCACTTTTGCTCACGTTGTATAAGCAGAAAGGAAACTAAATACAACTATATTTTATTATTAAATATGCACCAGCCAGAATCAGCAGTACAAAACGATCAGTAAGGACCAACTAGTAATAATCGGTCTTTATGTAAGGTATCGGTTGAGATAAAAAAGTCAGCGTCATGAGAGGGATTCGAAACCACGACCTTCGACCAAATACGCATAGTTCATCTCTTTCGTCAGGATTTAATAATATCAACAATTTATAAGGTTAATAAATATATTCATTAAATAAAACTGTAACATGGACTTTCCTTAACCCTTGAGTTAGGAAGTTTTGAATTGTGTAATAATGTCATCTAAACTAGAGATTTTTTCTCAGTCCCTTGGGAAAAGCGTCCCTTTAATGAAATTCAAATATGCAGTAAAATAAAAGAGAGGGAGGATAAAAGCACGAGGAGAGGAAAAAAATGAAAATAAATGAGACTTGGACGGACAAGAAAACTCAAGTGAGGTAAAGGCTTGGAACTGGAAGAATTGAAGTGATGTGTTTCCCGGAGCCAAGCGGTTGTGCCGCATCACAAGGAAATTGAAACATAAAGCGTAGATCAATCACGACGACATTATTGCAATCCGGTTAAGAGATTGACAGAATGCCCAATCTGACGCTATCCAATAATATACATCCCATGAAGCTATTAGTTTGAAATTGGGCGGAGAATTTCTAGAAACAGTCCCAATCATAGCACCTTTTTGGAAGAAGCCTATGATAATGATAACGAATTCCGCTATGAGCCCATTGTTGAAGAAGCTAATGATTTGGACACTATATGATTTGGAAGAATGGTTTGATCATCCTTTCCTCAGGAGATCCTTATGAAAAAAAAGTCTTTAAAAAATGTCGACCAAATGTGTTTTTACAAATGGTAGTACTCATTCCCTTTTTGATTTTGTTCAAATTTTTAAGTTTAATTAATTAAGTGGTATTAAATAGGTTTTAACTGGTATTTATTTATTTAATAAATCTTTAAAAAATAGTTAAAGTTCTTGTTGAGTATAACCATTTAAAATAAATAGTAAGAATTAGGGAAAAATGTTTAACATTTCATTTTAAGTATGGTTTTGTCCGAGATAAAAAAGTCAATGTCACTAGTAGGATTGGAACTTCTATCTTAACCAACACCTTATATAAAAAATAATTAAAATTGAATGAAGTAACTTGGTCAACCAACAAAACATAAATGGATTTTAGTTTATGTTTACATTTAATTTGGCTTAATTAGGTATCTCTTACTTATTTAATTTTTATATACTTTTATCATATAATTTAACCAATTTTTTAAAAACCTAATTGTCCATCCCGATTTTATTGCTACACAGAAACAAACAACGAAAACCCCTGGTTTTAAAATATATCACGGTAGAAGGTATAACAATATCAATTTGCAAGATAGGAGCTTGAAGGAAAGTGACAAGAAGTGTACCATCTGTTTCTGATAATTTTCCCCTCGTCAGACAGGGCACGATGATGTCCACAACTTGATATTTATGTTGGAATGACGCAGCATTTATTTATAGAACGTTCTAACCAGACGAAAATTATTTAATCTTAATAATCGATGTTTTTTTACATAATTACAAATCTGAACTAAATTACTTTTTTCAGCTATGTTTTTTTCTTGCTGCTGCTTTCTGCTCAATTATCATATTTATATTTATCTAATATTACCGATGGAATTTGATACGTAGAATTGCAAATTGAAGGCTAATTTACATTAAACATGATAAAATGAACGTATTATTGTTCCTGTAGTAATTCAGTTATTAATTTTGTACCATCCCATTATACTTAACTTTTAATCCCGTTGAGGACAGTGAGCGTGATATCACGATTTTGCTTCTCTCAATAAGGTAATGAAAGCTTAATATCGTGATAAGAGCAGTGCGAGATAGCATTCTGAGTACTGCAGGACAAAGAGGTTGAAGGTGGCATTATTTAATTTTTACGAAGAAACTAATACAACGTAACAAATATAATTTGAGAAGTTTTCGTTTGTTTTGTTTTGGACCAACGAGAGGATTTTCTTTTTCTCAATTTCTTTCCATTAATTATGGATATGTTGTGTTTAAAACTTTCCAAACTCAAGTAGACTGTTTGGCAGAAAGTTGCGAGTTAACGGCTTTAGAGCCTGGAACATGTTAGAAGAGGAAAGCAACTTCAGATTTTCTCACTACACTACAACGTTGATTTCTTTTTGTAAATCGATTTGACTGGTACGTCCAGACCTTCCGTTTATGGCCAACATCTCTGATTGTACAGGATTTTGTAATTATTTCTTGGAAATTGTTATTTTTTTCATCCATAGAATAGGTTCAGATTTGAATTTTTTATGTTGCATTAATAAGAATCACAATTAATTACGGTTTTTAGTTGAGGCGAAATAAAGTTATTGGCACGAGAGGGATTCGAACCCACGACCTTTGGCTAGATACACCGCTGCTCTACCACATGAGCAATAGTGACCTCGATTCAGTCGGACATCAATTCCCCATCTCAACCTCACCTTAAGAATTTTCCCTCCTTACCAAAAATAAACAATTGTAAGTAGTATGATTTGGTATAGAAAGCCCATTGTCATAATCCTTATTTATTATATTATTTTTTCTTGCGTGATGTATGGTTCCAAGAAAAATTAAATGCATAATTCTTCCACTGGCAGTTTATTAAAACTTTTCCTCTAATTTTGCCGAGTTTAATAAAAGATGAATAAATTATCGGTTAGGCTGAGGCTTATAACGGGAAGGTGAAAAACATTATTCGTATAATTTGTCGATAACTCATCTTTTAATAATTCAAGGGTATACAATACAAAACCGCAATTCACGAGGTGCCTCATTCTTTAAATCCTCAGAGGTTTTAGTGATTTCATGATAGTTTCAATTCAGTTTATTAAGTAGGAACTAATAAAACTGGTTATCGTCTCGATTAAAAAATCAGCTGGCTGGGCAGTAAAGTGAAATTATGAACAGACTGACTTGGCATAATTCAATTTTATTTGAGATTCTTAACACTAAAAACACCTTGCTTATACAGCAAATTGTCCGCCCATTTCGGCGAGCCTTAGCGCGCTAATTTATTTAAATCGCAATTTATTATTTAAAACCAGGCTATGAATAAATTGCGGCCCGGTGATAAGGGCGGCGTCTTCGTAAGTTAATCCGGAAAAATGTTAAACCGGATTAGAATGGGGCAAATTATTTCGTTAGACGCCCTCAAATTTTTGAAACAGGGGAAGAATTGGATTAATACAATTTTGCAAGTTAACGATCCTGCAATTTGGGTAAAATATTTACCCTTAATCTTTAGAACATTATTAAAGTCTGATCCATAACACCTCACCCACTCCCTCACTCACCATCTCTCATTCACTCAATCCCCCTCACTTTCTCTGTCCGTCTGTCTGTCTGTCTGTCTGTCTGTCTGTCTGTCTCTCTCTCTCTCTCTCTCTCTCTCTCTCACTTACTTTCTCATCCTCTACAAAATAAAAGAATAAACAAACTTTCAGTGTGAGTAGGTACGAAGTTCATATATGTCTTGTTATTGGCTCGGGTTGCAATCACTGGATGTCTAGATGAATTTAGAAAACCTGCATAACAATATAATCTGCTGAATATATTAGTAAAATATTATCATAATACATCACATGTTATGTTATGATTTATGGAAGCTTGAAATGAAAATACCGTAAAACATGACAGTTGAAATTTTCCATCAACCCTTGCTACTGTAGTTGTAATTTCGTAGTGAGTATGATGCGATTTTAATTAAAATATTAATAATTTTGTTTTTAAAAAAGACTAAAAATAATACACTTATGAAACCATTTTAATTGTTCAATAATAACAATTGAATAAAAATATGTTTTTTTTTGTCTCAATTCAGGAATAGTTTTATTAGTTAAGTTTTCTGGGCGAACGAAACACAAAATTCAAGCTTTTATGTGCTTAAGTTTGTTTATGTTGGCCAGGCGATAAATTCGGAACTCCTTTCAGCTGAATTTGAGCGGATATTGCAGCCCTGGCCAAAAAATTCCCATCTTTGTTAGACCGCAAAATGTCCTGCCGTATGACAACGCATGACCTCATATTTCATGTCAGTCCACCTCAAAACTTAATGAACCGGAATGCGAACGCCCTTATTTCTTTTCTCTCTCCCTGAACGGTGTCTTACCTTTTCCCGGAAACAGACATTTAAGAATGAAAACGTAGGCAAGTACTGGCACAAAGAAGGTAGGTCTGGTCATTAAAACGCACGAGAGAGAGAGAGAGAGAGAGAGAGAGAGAGAGAGAGAGAGAGAGAGAGAGATGATATTTATGGCCTTTCCTTCTTTTTCTTTATGAGCCATAGTTAAAAAATGTTTAACAATTCGGCAATGTTTTGCCAGAAGTATTTTTTTTTTCTATTGACGCCATGACGCAAGAGAGATATGACATGAATGGAATGAATGCTTTGGAAGGATTAGGAGGAAATGACATGCTTGAATGAATTCTGAGATGATACTGTTTTTTGCCCGAATTATTGATCCGGAACCAGAATGATAAAGCTTAGACGGGCATACTAAAAAAATGTTTATGATTTTTGGTTGTTTTAAACAACAGCATAAACAATAGATGTCATATTTTGCAAGAAGGAACGATTGATTTGTATTAAAATCATTATTTTAGTAAAGTACTCAATTTAACCCTTGTTCTTCTTTAAGTATAGTTCACCGTTCAAAAACTTAACCATGTAGTATTGAACATATTACTTTTTTTTACAATTTTAAAGATCCACATAATAATCTTGTTACGGTTCATCGCCGGGCCGTTGGCAATTCACCCGGTCACCGGGTACCTGGGGCTCAGTGGAGATTTTTTCCTCTTCCCGTAGCCGCTTCGTCCCCAAAAGATTAGTGATCGAGCGCCACATTGTTTTTATTTTATTTTTTCCTCTCGGGGGAACAGTGAAACCCTCGGGGAAATAATAATAAAAAAACAAGGAAGTAAAATAATAATGTCCTCTGTATTACAAGTAAAACAAACAAAAAAATTTAAACAAGCCTCTTCCAAATTACAAAGAAAAAAACCTGTCCAGGAACCAATCTTCTAGTCTCACTTAAAAGTTCAAACCTCGTACGCGTCCTTTTTTCCTCGTCGTAACAGAGCGGTTCTCCCCTCGCACACGCAAACCCTCCAGTCCACGATGTCGATTTAAAAACATCCAAAATCGCGTAGAACTCAGTCACGTTGCTTTTTACCCTCTAGCCTTGCTCGTCCACATCGACCAGTCTCTGCCCGAGGCCCCCTTGTCCTCTCCCGACGGGCCCCACTCCTCACCAGCGTCACCGCTAAGCCCTGGCGAGGTCTTCTTCGGCTTTCAAGTGCCACCCGCGCGTCTTCGGCTTTTTAAAAACCTCACTCGACTTCACTAAGAGCATCCTCGCCTCTGCCCGAGTCTGGTCACCCCGGTGCCGAAAAGAAATTATTTATTTTTCTTGCATGTTCACTTGTAACAATCTTTAGAACACAGTGAGTGGCCACGGAATAAAATTTAAGTATTTCTGCTTTGCATGGTTAGTGTGCGTTTATCGTTCATGTCACCTCCAACTTAATTCTCGAAAATCAGTTTATTATCCAGACTAGTTGTTCAATTTTCATGCATTTTAAATTAAATAGAATTTTTTATCAATTTTTATACGTTTACGTTTTAATCAAATGTTTATACAGTTTTTATAAAAGATTCATAGTTGTTAACCTGTATAGTTTTCATTCAAACTAAATTAATTTTGATTTTGACTGACATTGTTTAATACTGTATATATATATTAAATATCAGTTTTTTTTACGAGGGTTCGCAACAGCAGAGATCATATAAACCCTCAGGGTCCCGGTGTTTTTGAAAATAAGCCCATTTGTAAGTATGTCGGATTCGAATGCAGGGCCGCTAGATTTGAACCCGGGACCTTTAGCTTATTGATGAGCGCCGTGTCAAAGATTGAACCTTGCGGCCACCGACGCCCCTACTATCAGCCTATTAAATATTAAATATATATTTAATATTTCGATTTTTAAATATCAAATATATATATAGTTTAAAACAGAACATACATGTTAACATCTAATCTTTGCAATAATTATATTTGATCAAACATTAAAATTTTTTGTTTTTATATTATAAGAGTAAATATTTAAATAGAAACGATTTTGGAACCTACTAAATGTATATATTTTATTTTTAATTACTAAAACGATAAAATTAATATTGTTGGGGGCAAATTTAAATTATATTATTTCCTTATTATTTATAACCTAATATCTCATACTGCATAGATACCTCACTGACCAAATTTTTCCGAGCCACTGAAGGCTATTCATCATGATGTTTTTCAAGGTACTTGAGGCCATTACGAAGGTACATGGAAGGTGTATTCAATCACATCTTCAAACCACCCTTCTCACATTTGAAAAATATGCAACAATTTTGTGTAGAAACTTCGATCCTGTCATTGCACCTCTCACTACTAGACTCTTGGCGTGAAAATAAAAAATAAAATTGAATAAAGACAATTCTACCTAAATTACCTTTACTCTCCCCTCCAGCCATCATAAATAATGTTTGCTTTTCAACTTCTGCCAAGGTGCCGTGCCTCAGACTGTGCATACTGTACATCGACGAACGCTTGACGTTGAATCCTCACACACGACTGAATCATACGATACAGTGCTCTTACACAACTTGAGAAATGTTCTGACTTAACTCTGAAAAATAACAGGCTGTTTCTTTAATGGACTTTGGGACTGAATATCCGGCGCATCCAGACTGCCATATCCTTAATTTTCTAAAATTCTTGATTCTCTATTTTATGTATCGAACGAAAGTACAAATACAATCTTACATCCATATATCACTCGTTCAAAACAAAATCCGCTCTGCTATCGAAAATTCATGAAACCCTCCCAACCAACGTAAGCCAGCATATCCAAAAACCGACAGCTTTCGGTGTCGAAGTGTATTCCCTGAAACCCGTCTTGCCACCTGAAGAAACGAGGGCTGCTGTGAACGAGAAAGTTATAATGATGCAAATATTAATTCAAAAGGCAACATTTTGGAATTATTGGAATACTACCAATAGTTATTTTCTCCACTCTTGTTTTAAATTTTGTATAGATTGTCTTATCTCATTTATACTATTTCCTAGTCCTTTATACTAACTTCTATTCCTACACTATCTCATAGGAGCGATTTTGCCGAGCACGTCAGAGTACTAAATTCTCACCTTATTCGACCCATTTAATTCGGAAACGATTAACTTCTGAAAAAAATTCTCTTACAAACCTCAAGTTAATTTTTGTTTCCAAAAGTCCCCTAAGCATCTTGCTTCAGGCATAACTCAGAAATAGTCGATCTTGTAAAAATTTCCTCTCAGTAAAAGTGATAAAATAAACTTTAGATTCGAATGGTATAATCAAATATGAGATCTTGTTTAAAATAACAAACTTAATGTCATTTTCTAGCCATCAAATGAGAAAGTTATGTTAAATGTATTACGATGATTTTTTCTTAAGTAATTCGTTTCCGAATTAAATAGATGGACCTGAGAAGTTGATACACCCTGTATACGCATTGGGGCAGGCGTTCCTCAAGGGAAGTATAATTGGCCCATTTCTATTTTCAATGCACACTGCAGATATTTGTAAACATGTTAACACTTCAACATTCGTTGGTGATAAACCAACCGTACACATAATTCAGACCTCTCAGTTAACCCTCATTTTACAATAACATTTGCATGAATTAACAGTAAGCACACAAAATGGTAAATGAAGGTAAACCTAATAAAATGCTTATAGATAGACTTTACCTAACCGAAAAGCATCTATCCTGCAGTGCGCCATTGCCTGCCAATGTCCTTGTGCAATATCCTAGGCTTTTCATGATGACCGAACAAGCCGACGTTGTAAATTATTAAAACGGGTACCATACTCATTGAATTCAATTAGACACTGAAGGCAAACTTTTTAATTTTAAAAACAATGATAAGACCTATCGGGACGTTGAGTTGTGAAGTGTGGAGATCAACTAAGGATTCAAATTCTAACTGCTTCAATAAATTAAATCTACAAATTTCCGTCACGTTATAAATGTTACTTTTGGCATGGATATGTCTTATGGCTGGAAGACAGCCCGAAAGTTTAACACGGAAAATGTTATCACGACCGTGCGTGTGTGCACTGTTTAGCAACGTTCCGCGAGAACGAATTGGTTGGCAGGTGTTTTTAAAGTCAAAATAAGGGCTTAACCGCTTTTGACGCCTGTGACGCGACACGATTGACGCTTTTGACGCCTGTGACGCGACGCGATTGACGCTTTTGACGCATGTAACGCGATGATTATGACGCTTATGACGCGACGCGATAGACGCGACGTTTTTGACGTTTATGACGCTTTTGACGCATGTGACGCGACATTTTTGAGCTTATGACGCGACGCGAAGGGCACTTTAACACATGTGACGCGACGTTTTTTAGCTTATGACGCTCGCGAATGACGTTTATGACGCGACGCGAAGGGCGCTTTTGACACATGTGACGCGACGTTTTTTACGCTTATGACGCTTTTGACACATGTGACGCGACGCGAAGGGCGCTTTTGACACATGTTACGCGACGTTTTTTACGCTTATGACGCTTTTGACACATGTGACGCGA
>CM077099.1:18500264-18527058 GCA_039619505.1 Cimex hemipterus | reverse complement strand
GGCAGGGAGTGTGAGATGTTGACGGGGGGAGGGAGAAGAAGAGACTATTTGTGTAAAAATGAATTTTAAAGCAGGCTGCGCTTTATTCAATATTTAATTTGTTTTTGGTTACAACCTTAATTTGATTTAGTGAATCATATCATAGTTTTTTAGGAACACGAGTTTTCTTGGTCCGTTTGATCAATTAATTCTTACAATTAAATAAGGTTTTTAGTTGAGATGAAAAAGTCAATGGCGCGAGCGGGATTCGAACCCACGAACTTCGGCTTAATACGCCGCTACTCTACCACTCGAGCTATCATGACTTCGATCCACCAGGGTATCAACTTCCCATCTCAACCCCACCTATTGAATTTTTCCTCCTCTTTGCCATTTTTCAAATGTCATGTAATCGATTTGGTTCTTGCGACAAATAAAATGGCCATAGAGAGTTTTAGTGAAGACATACTTCATTGTAACTTATTAAATTCACTAGTTTTCGAGTCTGATTGACCAATTATTACATTTCAATTAATTAAGAAAAAGAAAAAAAAAGAATTGAAAAATGGAAAAGAAGGAGGGAAAATTCAAAAGGTGCCATTGAGATGGGAAGTTAGTGTCCAAGTGTACGAGTGGATCACGATAGCTCAAGACGTAGAGCAGCGGCGTATCTAGCCAAAGATCGTGGGTTCGAATCCCGCTCGTGACACTGACTTTTTATCTTAACTAGAAGCCTTAATTAATTGAATTAGTTTTTTTAGTTGTAAATAATTTTATTTATTGCCATCTATACAAAGCAAATATTACATAATTACATACAAATCTGACAGATCGGTCAGACCAACAGACAGTGGGGGAAAACCAGCCAGTGCTGGAACTACCTTATAAGTAGTTTGTAGGTAATAAGTCTATCGTTGTTTTTGAAGGAGGATTATAAGGATAGGACGTTGAGGACAGGAGCTAGTAGGTAGAGTAAAGGGATGGGTAGTTTATGTCGAAATTTAGGAAGCTTGAAGGGATCAGTTCCTTCACGAGTTCTTGATGGATTGTTTGATGGGTATCGTTGAGGATGGGCCGGAATACATCAGGTTGAAAATATTGTATTAGGATTAGTTTGTACCCCATAATATGAGCTGGTAAGTCCATATCGGTCTAATGATGTCTTATAAGAAGTTAGTTTGTGATGTATGCTTGGTGTTAATTGAAATCCCAGTAGGTGTCAGAGTAGTAATCATTTGTTAATTTCATGTATTTTTTTTATCATGTATGTGGATTTCATATACGTCGTATCTTTGTATGGTTCAGAGTAGCATACATTGTCCGATTGTGGTATTAACTTGTGTAGTACCACGGCTTCCGCATGTGGCGCCATGATCTTAAGGGGAAGAAAGGAGGTTTTAATTAGTTTTAAGGTATTATTATATTCTGTGTTGTGTTTAATATAGTTTTACGTTCTAAGAGTGTTTTCTAAGCTAAATCCACCTACAACCAACACTTGTTAAATATGTGCACTGGTAGATCTATGATATTTTTTTCCCATTCAATCGATCCACCACCAAGTGTACAGGGTAGTGGGGGTTCATATGTTGTTGGATTGCTTCTGTAGCTAGGATCAGCTAAGGAAGCGGTGGCGTCCGCAATAGTAGAGAGTGGAGTGTTAGCATGGGTCGTTTTGTCAGCAGTGTAGATCGTGTAGAGTGTTGGACCTAGGATACTTCTTTGTGGAACATCAGCATTGGATGGGATGGCTACATACTTGTCATATCAAACAAAACAATAAAATCAATAAAAGTAAGCTGTAATAATTGTAAATCTTTATGTACCTATAGTTTTTAATAAATAGTGTTATTGTTAAGTTTAAAAAGTTAAATCCGCATTGTTTGAAAATGGCTGCACCATTACATGAGTATTGTAGTGTAAAATGAATACATTTAAAAAAAAGTAATATTACATTTATTTGACCATGCATTGATAAATAGTAATATCTCCCAAAATCTTGTATCTTTTTTCGATTGACTTCCACCGTATTTAAATGCAACGGAGCGTCAATCTATCATTTGGGCTATTGTTTGATCATCTGTTGTGCACCTAATTCCGCTTCTGTTCATCACCGTACAAGCAATATGTCATCGCCATTCGTCACTCATTTGTATAATCAAACCAATCCTCTCTAATCGAACCAATTATTGAAAACATACATATACATAAACTACACTGTTTTAAATAGATCAATTATTAAATAAAACTTACTGAATTAGAAAAAAAAATGGTTTATCAATTTTTAAAATCATACACTGAGCGACTATCTTGAAATTTAATCTTTAAAATTGTTTGAAATTCAAACAAATTTGCCGTTTCAGTATTATTTATATGAAATGTCTTTAAAAAGTGTTAAAGCCCAAAAATCGTACAAGAAAAAACATTTAAAATTTAATTATACTAAAAAATAGTTTAGAATATTGTAAAAAAAATTGGTTTAGTGTTTGGATTAATCATAAATAACAATTGACGCCTTTGAATTAAAATTATTTATTCAGAATGTTTTTAAATCTTCAAATGGTGAATGTGTATCTTAAGGCTAGGAAAATGAAAAAAGCTTATAATTAATGATACCCACCAGCACGGAAGTAATAGGCAATTATCAAACTCCCAATAATAATGCTTTTACTTTTAAATAATTTGAATATATTTTCAGAAATAAATATTTGATTCTTCGGCTGAACAGATTAATAATACATTTTTTTTAAAAACCTACCAAATTCAGAATACTGCCAGCTTTATTGATGTGCTGTTATAACAACGCCAATCATATCAGTTGAGTGTTTTATTAAATAGGTTACCAAAAGGCACAATCGGATCAGCCAAATCTATCTGGAAAAATCAAACGTCAATTTAAATATTAAACTTCAATTTAAAAGAAAAATGTTAAAAATAGTGTATACGGAAGGGTTAGAAAATAAAAATGAAACAATTAATATGCATTCCCGCAAAAAAAAAAAAAAAAAAAAACTACAAGGGTAATAACAACGTTTTTCCCTTGTAATAGGACTTGCAATGCTAAAATTGTAAATTGCGGTGTTTTGGTCTTCGCGGTAGGAGAGTGCCGGAAGAACCGGAAACTCGCCAAATATTAATTATGAGTGATCATTAGTGACCGTTAATCGATAAATATTTAGAAATCGTCAGATGCGGTCTGGTGTGATGTAGGTTTCAGAAAAACATTTCCTTTATCGTACCGACGTTTCGATCTTTTATTGAGATCATCTTCTGGGCCTGGGATTTACAAAAATTGTTTACATTTAGAAAATACATGTTGGATGTGGAAAATTGAATTTGGTTTATTAATACGACGCAAAATGTATTTTTTTATATATGCAACCAAATTATTTCTTGGTACTATACAATTACATCATTCTCAAGATTTTATCCAATAACAAAACTGATTCCGATAAAAAAAATTATTAGAAAATACAAGTAATTTATAAATTATACGATTTTATATTGGAAACTGGTGTATAAGGAACTTGAAGTTTGAACACTTTGGCCTGTCATGTGCCAGCACAATGACTCCAAGACTGAAAAATGAAAACGGTGAGAAACCAAAACACATGTGCTATTAAAAAAAAGCGTAGAAAGGCAATGTTAAGGCAACTAAATTTTAATAGAACATTAAATAAATCATTTGTTTTCTCACTGGGTACGACGTTTAAAACTAAAGAGGTTTCTCCGAAGAAATCCGCAGTCTGATTCGCGTTTTGGGGGTCACGTCTCGATGCCTAATGAAATTGGTTTTAGGGCGTTGGATCAACTCGGTATCCAGAGAAGAATGGGATGGGTTTGCCCGGCCGATCCCCTTCTAACGGAAATCCTTCCTATTAGCATCGATGTCCCCCTCCTCGGGAGCGTTAGGAAAAAATTTGATTATGCGAAAAGATAGGAAAAAAGAAGGGAGTTATATTGGCCGGGTTTTGCTGTGAAATGAGTTATAACCAACCACCCTTCTTTACGCGCCTTTTCTGCCATCCCTGCTGTAGAAAGAAAAAGATATATTTTATAAACAAAGAGTCCCATTTTTCAACTGCTAATCTCTCCCTGTGCTAAAATTGGTGTAAACGCTTTGTATAAAATTGCTGAAATAGATAGATAGATACATAGATAGAGAGAAAGTGAGAGAGCGAGAGAGCGAGAAAAAAAGAGAGTGTGAGAGAGGGTGGAAAGAGAATGGAGGGAGATGGTGAAAAAGTGAGAGGTCCTGTCTCCGTTTGATATCAATCTTTATCCGCCCTTATTACCCTCCATAAGATTTATGGTCCAGTCCTTTCCGTGTCCACCATCCCCTTTCCGAATTTCCAATTATCCCCATTCCGTCACTCAGCCACACATCACTTTAATCAAATCTCACCCTTTTCGCCACATTTGTTGTATCGATGTCGGAAATCCGTCCCAATGATTTTATCCATTTCAGATATACCGGCTCCGGAGAAAATTGGCACGTTCAACAAGTATCGAATGCTTTCATGAACACTTAAGAATCAAAATAGGCCGAATGCCGACATTTGCATGTCGAATAAATAAGATCAGTTATACAGGACTGGTTTAATGAATATGTTAATGGTGCAGTTGGGGCTTTTACTACAGAAATTGAATTTATTCAATCTTCCATTTACTGTCTTCCAACTCGTTTTGAATACCAAAGAATAAGTACTGGCTAAGTCCTAGGAGGCGATTGAAAATGAAAATTTATCGAGGCCCGTTCACAACTGTTCCATAATGCATAACCGAACTAGTTTAATTTTGTACAATAGCCCCTCAACCAGCGCTTAAATAAATCTAGGTAACGTACGTCCTGAAGTTAACTCTTTTAAGTTTTTAATATTGCCGGACTATAAATTTCACCTCCGGTGTCGTGGTCTCCTCGGAAAAATGATCTTAACCTAAAAACATCTTCGCTTTCGGCTTACTTATGTGATATTTAATTAGTTTTGAATTCTAGCATCCAAAAATATTAACAACAAAGGAGTGCCTATCTTTGTTAACCGTTTACCGCTTCGATTTTGGAAGGTGGTGACACACGCTGCGGTATGATGTGCGTTTTGGCCGAAGCGGTTTTGTTTTCTCTCAGCTATTAAGTGTATCCTACAGCAGCGCATATAAACATTGAACGTTGCAAGGTGTTATTTTGCAGTTTGTATAACAAGTCCTGTTTAATAAATATAGCTTTTTTCAGTTAAATTGGTACTTTTTTCTATCAATTTAATACTTTTTCCAACCAACTTAGTACCTTACCCAAACAAATTAATACATTTTCCGAGCAATTTAATACTTTTCAAATGGAGTGGGGTAAAGGAGTAATGCAGCCATTCACAGAATGTAAGATGTATGCTATGTTGTAGAATCGTTTTCTCACACCATCAAGAACTTGCCTTCATATTCCCCAATGTTAAACCCAGCTGAATATGTTTTTTTCTAAAATAAAGGCATCGGCCAGGAGAGTTTTAAGTGGGACAGCTGCAGAACACGACATTGCAGAAGTGATTAGTTGCAGTGTAAACACCATCAATTCTTCAGATTGCAATTTGGTCATCGATGTGGTACTGAAATTACCATCAGTGGTTGCTGGATGTTCCCTGCATTGATTTCGAAATAAAAGGTTATTTTTGTTAATTTCCTTATTTTCAATAATCAATTTCCTTTCTTAACAGTATGATTATGTTCAATATCCCCTTTTACCCCAACCCATTTGAAAAGTATTAAATTTCTCGGTAAATGTATTAATTTGCTTGGGAAGGATACTAAGTTGGTTGGGAAAAGTATTAAATCGCTTGGGAAAAGTACTAATTTGGTTGGAAAAAGTATTAAATTGGTTAAAAAAGTACCAATTTGACTGAAGAAAGCTATATATTGTTCTGTAAATGTATGTAACTTCGTGTAGTTTACAGAGTTCCCATGGATGAAGAGATACGTCTGGTGTCTCTATTGTACTATTGTTGGAAGAAGAGAATGGAAAAAACAGGAAAAGGTGGGTTCAACCAATTTTCGAGAAGAGAAGAGAAAGAGGGCATTTTCAGAGATGAGGAAACACCCCGAAGAATGTTTTGACTTTACGAGGAAGTAAATGGGCAGTTTTGACAAGTTCCATAGTAAAATAAAATGCCTTATTTCAAATCTTTTTCTCCACGTCTATTTTTTGCATCTTAAAAGTAAATTCGAAAACTCACAATCAAACAACCCTTCAAGAACGTGAGGTACGAACAGCTCAAAAAAAAAAAAGAAAAAAAGCCACGTGTGTCAGGGCTGATGCAATACTTGTGTACCACTCAACGCCTGGCGTTTTCAAAACCGACGAGTTGAGTCGCCTCCAAGACTGAAAACCGACAGGCGGTTACGACCGCTACGTCTGTCAGGTGCAACAACAAAGAAGGACGCACCGACTCGATTTTTCTTGTGGTAACGCTTCGTTCAAAATCGTTCCGTGTGTCATCGGCCTCATAGGGAGCGTCGTTGGCCGCAACGGTTCAGGCGTTGACACGGCTCTCATCACTGTTAAAGCAAAGGACCCGGGTTCGAATCCAACATACTTACACACCCCCTTTTTTTCAAAAACACCGGCACCATGAAGGTTTATATGTCCTCTGCTGTGGCGAACCCTCGTAAAATAAAGGGAAAATGTTTAAAAATTGTGTATAGGTCGGTGGGGAAAATCAAGTAATCCACCGACCAAACGGAATGAGTATACTGTATGGATTTATGTGTATGAATGTAGAGTTTGAAAGGTTAAACAGAATAGTTGGAGGCTGAAATGACTTAGATGTCGGAAGCAGATATAAAAAAGTATCGTTTAATAATATAATATAATAATTTAAAACATAACTGATATACAAGTCTTAAATATGAAAATTGTGAAGAAAGATATGATTAATACTAATATCTGAATTTAATTAGTTATCGTATATAACGATTGTGAATTAATGAAGGCCGAAATAAATTATATCACTGTACCAGGTTCTCAGAGATGGTTTAATTGAATGATGATACATTTGAATATTCATATCGTATAATACCCGTGATAAATAATTCAAGATAGATATCGATTCTCAATTAAAAATAACACATTTTTGAAAATAATATTAATGGGTTATGAAAATGGGGAATTATGTTTTATTTAGATATACAAATATCAAAAAGAGTATTTTGGGTACAACGTAATCAAACATTTTTATTAAAACGATTTGGTTTCGTGGTCCGATTGAGTAAATAAATTCTTTTCAATTAATTAAGGCTTTGGTTGAGATAAAAAGTCAGTGTCACAAGCGGGATTCGAACCCACGACCCTAAACACGTCGCTGTTCTATCACTTGAGCTGTTGTCCAAAACTGTATTTGGAGCCAGCAGCAAAAAGTAAGCCAAATGATTTATTATAAAAATATTTGAATTTTATAAAATATTGTCTGAGTAGATCAAAGATACGATAGCTTAAGTGGTTATTGCAGTGGCGCATTTAGCCGAAGATCATGGGTTCGAATCCCGCTCATGAAAGTGACTTTTTATCCAAACCAAGACCTTACATAAATATTAATTAATTGAAAATAATTTTTATTAATTTTTTTTTTATGATGTCAAATAAAACTTAAAAAAATGTTTATTCAGAAATTGGGAGATGCGATCTGGTGTGATATAGGTTTCAGAAAACCATTTTCTTTATCATCAGGCACTGTCAACACGACACGCAAGAATGGCACAACTACACAGAAAACAAACACTTTGAGCACTGATGATGATCTCAATAAAGATTGAAACGTTGGCACGATAAAGAAAATGTTTTTCTGAAACCTACATCCCATCAGACCGCATCTAACTTTTTCTGAATAATCATGGACTAATGGCCACTAATCACCACACACACACACACACACACACACTGAAAATAATTTTGTCTGGAGAAAATTCTATTAATATTTTTAATAAAAATACGGTCATTTAGATAAATAAATGCAAAGAGGTAAGAGCACAATTTCTTCTTGTAAGTCCATACCATAACACATACTGCAATTTTAATCATATCAATTAGGCCAATTATTTGTTTAAATATGAAGTGTTTAAAAATATTTTTGTATTTTATAAAGAATCCAGAGTATGAATTAACTTTTCTTCATAAAATCCAAATCAAAAGAAGACATTATTTGTAACTATAACCAAATGGTGAAACGGGTAATCGAAATCGTATAAAAGAGGCGAATCCTGAGAAAAGCAGCTTGATTAAAATTTTGTCTAATATTCACTCACGATCTTTTCACGACATTCTTAGATAAGGAACATCAAACGGTACCTACTACCTACTAACCAATCCAGTGAGTAATCATTGCTAATTACCAATTCCGAGCTAATCTGGGCTGTCGGTTTTGGAACTTTTCAGGATTTATTTATAGAACGAAATCAGGTCGAACACCCGCCAACGCACAGAAGTACATTACTTGATCACTCTAAAAATGTTGGCCTGTATATACAAGGAACATCATGATAAGTGATGAGCTCTCATGCCTCGAAAGTCCTTTTCCTGTGAGTTCAAAGAAAATTGAAAAAAAAAAGGAAAAGAAAAAGTTATATAAACAAAATAATCTCACATATAGCTAAATTAAAACAATGTTTACTTCTTATCATTATCACATACACACAAAAAAAAAAACGAAAAAAAAACAGTAAAAAATGCCAAACATAATTTAAACTTAAAGACGAATCGTGGCATGTTTGGAAATGGTAGTTGCTAGATTTAGTAAGTTGAATATTGTAACAATTTAAATAATACCGCTAATATAATAGAAATAAGAACATAATAAATTTGATGATAATTTTGCAATTGTATTATTAAAATTTTGGCTAAAACGCAGTTTTTCAAAGGGATGTTTTCAACTAAATATTGTGTATTACTGCTAAAAAGTTATCACGGGATGACATGGTATAATGGCTGTCTGAAACACAGGGATATTAGTTGCTCTCATCATAAACTCCATCAAACAGTTACATAAACGTCGTACGAGGATTAGTCAGCCCGACTCTGAAGTTTCATTGGATAATTATGACATGGCGTTGAGTATCACTTGCAAATTTTCCAAGCGTATTGTTTGAAAAAAGGGACAATTTTCTAATGCCAAATACGTACCTAGTTAGCGAGAAGATGGCACTATACTCGAGTTTATAAAAAGAACAAATGTAAAAAAAAAAAATTCAATTGCGTACTTAGAATCGGTTAATAATCCAATTTTCCAATTTTGGGAAAAACAGAGAAAACTATTTTCTTCGTGAAAAATAGTTTTAGTCAAAATATTTTTATTTTATGTTTATTATATGTCATGAAGGAAATTAAGTGAGTTGCTGAAAAAAAGTCCATGGTATCTATAACTATATTAAAAAATATCTTTTGGAATTATATCTTCCTTTCATTAATTGAAAAAAAAAGCAAGATATTTATGCAATAAAAGTAAGTATTATAAAGAACACCATTCTTTAAAAAACGCAAAAAGTCGTTTTAATTATGGAAGTTGTCGCCCTCACAATCCTGGTTTGTAGTTGGTCACTCAAATTGGTGGAACGGTTCTTCAGGCCCATACTCCACCACCTTCTTGATGTCTTCTACTTTCTTGTAGTTGGCTGGTATTTTTTCTTGATAAGCCTTCAATAAAGGTAGCTGCACTGAGGCAGCAGTTTTAGCCAATTTAAAAGCATCTGGAAATAATAATTTAATTCGCAGGATTAAACACTACCAGGCATACTATTCGAACACTCGTGATGTCTGTACTTGCTTATATTGATTCTTTGATTTGCAACATGATTCTTTTTTTTCTCGTCTGTACTTGCTTATATTGATTCTTTGATTTGAAACATGATTCTTTTATTTCTCAATGTATGTCGTTGTGGTTTTGTTTTCTTCTTACTTTTTTTTTCCTTTTATTTTCTTTGCTTTATCAGGGGTATTCAGCCAGATTCAGGTACCAGTGACAAACAATCATAATAACTATCTATGTAAAGGAATGACTAGATGAATAAATAGAATAAATAAATAAAAAGGCTTATAAATATATAAATAATATGATAACCAGCTTAAACATTAATATCACAATTCTTGAAGTATTTGAACAAGGCGCCATAGACCTCCGTGTCACCTTCTGCCAGCAACGAGCTTAAGCTCAGTGGCCTTTTCACTTGCCCCAGAGCGTCTAATTCTCTCAGAAGTTCTTCTCGCTGTGCCTCCTATTCGGTGCATTGGCCCTCTTTTCCAGCGCAAGTTGCGCAGTTTGGCATTATTCTACAGTTAATCCTGTATTGACATGAGTCGCAGATGCCATGGCCAGTTCGGAGTCGTGTAAGTGTTGTGAAGAAACGTTTGCCTCTTTGTATGTCTTGAAACCACGGCTTCTTTTGTAATGAAGGGAATAATGAGTGGTAAAAATTCCCTACTTTACCAGTAACATACAAAATTTGCCACTTTCTGCGCATGTCTCTTTTGATTTAGTTTGTCACATCTCCGACGGTTAGCTAGCTGCACGGTCATGGGAGAACCTTTAATAGTTGCCTCCTTGGCTAACTGGACCACTCTCTCATTATTTTTTATACCTGCAAACCCTTTTATCCAGCGTATTACAATGTTTTTTCCCTGATTTCTTCATTTGAAGATTAACCTGACAATTTTGATTAAAATGTATTCGTACTTATTATGAAAGTTAAAAGTGCGTAGCTGGCAAATCGTGCTGAAACTGTCCGTCATAATCCTCATTTTTTTATTTGGTATCTTCGCGGCGTATTTCAGCGCTTTCAGTATGGCTGTACCTTCTGCTGTGTAGGAGCTAACCAGATTCGGAAGTAGGTGTTCCTCGTGATACCTGTTCAGGCTGTCATAGAATACACTTCTTACGGTTCCTACCTCAAAATGGGAAACCTATTTCTTGGCTGTAGATATTCTCTTCGTATTAACTTGAGAAGTAAATTCTATCCAATTTTCTGACAACACGTTTGATCACTGAAAAATTCCTATGGCAAGGTAAGAAATTGTGTGAAATCTTATCCGCCTTGTTCTCACTCTCCATAACGTTCTTCGACTGTAATCTGCTTTTAATAAGTATAGCTGTACTCTTAACCGTTTTTTAATCATTCGATAGCGCTTAGACACCACGTTCCCTCATTTCAGCCAATTTTCGAATCTTAAATTTGTTTCACTCACCGATTCAATTCTAGTTGGTCAATAAGTTGAATAAACGAATATATTGCCTACAATTATTAAGGAAAATATATTTCATATTTTACGTTTACCCTTAGATTATAAGAGAAAACAAATGAAGTTGGACAAAAATGAAAAATGCAGGATAACGTAGAAATTCTGTGATACTGATAGTTTTATCTTTGGTGGCCTCCAGCGCTTTGTTGCACACTTTCAGCCCTATATGGTGAACAATTATACTACCAACCATGCTGAATTGGCTGTGGTCGACTATACAAACGAGCAAACGTTGGACATATTAGGGTAGAGACGGTGTAAAAACTGACCCGATTTGACATAAGATGACCATTTGTCAGCTGGGAATTACTTCTATCCGTAGATCACCTGAGAATGAAATTTAGCACTTAAAAGGTCCAACTTGGAGGCGGGAAAGATGAATACCCACACAGGCGTCAATTCGGACGGACACGACTGAATGAGAAATCTCATACACAAACCAAACGATGCCTCCGTATGTCATTAAGTAAGAAAACTAGAAAAGAACTTAGTAGATGGGAAATAAAAGGGGGTAACGCTCTAAAACAATGGTTTCAACCGTACTTCAATTGCAGTAAAATCGAGGGGCGGGTTTAAACCGGCAAATTAGTAGAAGCAGATTACTTTTGGTCAACTGCGGTCTGTGAACGCCACCATTTCGCGGACCTCCCCCCAAACATACATCCCTTCTGAAAGAAATACGAGCTGCCCTGCAAACGGTTTGAATCCTTTGATACTGTACGAGCCATCATCAAACACCCCTCACCTGTCCTGTGTAAATCACCACATTTTCGGAGGTTGTGTCAATGGGGGTCAGCCGAGACAGTTGTACTGTACTTTGTGGACAAATTATTGCCGAGTATCGGAATACATCCGATCAAGGCAGGAATTTCCAAATTAAGGGAGATATGAAGTATTATTTCACGACAATAAAACGTCTAACATATCATCCGGAAAATAATGGGGTCGAGGAAAAGTTTCACTATATTCTTGTGAATTTACTATTCCACTTTGTTCATCAGGATGGTTGCCACTGAAGTAAATGGGTGCGATATTTGTAATAATCCATATATATGTTTATTTATTTATTCAGTCGTCATAATTAGCTGCATTGTTTATTTTAATAATAATTGAAAATATGGCAAGAAAAGTAAAATTTATAAGGTTTCTTTCCAAATTATATAATTTATTATTCACCTATTCTAAACAAAATTGCTATGAAAAGAATTAACGTAATGATAAAAGAAATTGATTTAAAATTGTTCAATTCCCATTACCAGCTATATAAACTAGCTTTTATTGCCATTTTATTAAATTATTTCAACCATAACATATAATGCAGATTAATGCTTTATACCAAATTTGCACAAATGTTATATAAAATGTAGAACAATTACTTAAGTACAACTCCATGGTAGGAACTAGCATCACCTTATCTTGCATAGGCCAAGAAATTGCAATCACTAGGAAACTCGAGAAATACGTTCGTTTATGCTTAAGATGTAATAGGACGATTTATGGGGCTAAAAGTTGGAATCGCATAGGAAATCAAACCCTTTGACAAAATTCCGACGAAATGTTATCATCGCTCATATCGACATGTATTTACATCGGCACTTTTTCGATTGATTACGATTCTCTTCAGCCATATTTTGGTGGTAAAACACGTTGAAAAAATGAGCTTCGTGTTTAAAACCTACATCGATAGCTGGTACGACGTGGAGTTTATATGAATTTTTGCATTATTTTTACAATTATTTATACGATTTTTTAAAAATTAATTATGTTAATGCGTATCATTTTGTTCTCTTTATTTACTCAATTTTATGTTAGTTGTATTAATAATTTGTTTTTCGGGAAAAGAAATTTATTATTCAGAACAATACCTTTGCATATCGTTCATGATCTCATGAATAATGTATTAGTTTGATTTAACTTTTTTATTTCTTTTAATTTTCAGACATATATATTCAGATAGCGTGTGTGATAAAATGTTAGAAAAGAAGGATGATTTAAAAAAAAAGAAAAAACATCGTGTGTTTATATCTCGGGGAAATAAATACTACAAATTTTTGGACTATAGACCTCGAGGTATAGAAACGTTGTTTGAAAGAGATTGTCCTCATGTAAGTAATAAGGAGGCAAATACCTGATGGACCCCTGTGAATCATGTCCGTGGTCTCAACGAAATCAGAACTCGAAGAATTGGAAAAACTTCCGATTTGAAAATTAAAGTTTAAAGAGGTGAAGCCGTTGGTCGAAATCAAAGCCAACGACCTGGGTGGAACCGTTGTTTGAAAGAGATTATCTGAAAGAGGGGGGAAAATATCGTGGGTTTATGTCTTGGGAAAATAAATACTACAAATTGTTTGACTCTGGATACTGAAGAATTATATAAATCCTGTATGAGAAATATGCGGGAAACACGAGGATGCTACCCGACGCCCTGTCTTTGGTAGGGTGTGCTCATCTGCCCGACGCAAGCATACGCCACGTAGTCAGCGGGTATCACATTAATCGCAACGCCTCTTTAGTCCTTAATGCAATATTTTGAACAAAATCATGTGATAAATTGTTAGTTAACTTAAATGAACACAACCATGTAATAAATTGACGGTTAAATTTAATTGTATTAAATAAATTCGCTATTTGTCGTGGTCCGCTAGACCAATTAATATCATTCAATCAATTTAGTTTTTTAAGTTGAGATAAAAAGTCAGTGTCATAGCGGGATTCAGTCCCACGACTTTCGGCTAGATAGGCCTCTGAAAAATGCTAAAACTAAATAACTCATTATAAAAATATTTGAATATTATTGTCCGGGTGGAACGAAGTCGCGATAGCTCAATGGTGGAGCAGCGGCGTATTTAGCCGACGGTCTTGGGTTCGAATCCCGCTCGTGACACTGACTTTTTTGTCAACTTAAAAAACTTTATTTGATTTTAAATAAAGTTATTCCTGTGTTTCGATAAATTTTCTGCCTAACCATCTCAATTAAATAATCTTTATAAACACTCATGAATTTCTGATCTCGTTTAACGTGGGTTATATTGAAATAAAAATGTTGTAATTAATACAATGACAAAATTACATTTATATGTATACTTAGAAATAAACTACAAAAAATATAAGTGTCCTGATCTGACGCTGCTCCACAAAAATAGTGTAATTTTATGAGCGAAATCATTAAAAATTGTTAGTTAAATTTTATGAGTAATTATATATGTAATTTGAATAAAAATATAAATGTCTCGTTCTTTTGGTTTCGACTGTACTCGCTGCTACCCGACGAAAATCTGTACAGCGGGGATCGCAGAGCGGAGAGTAGGGTAGCGTTGCGTGGCATCGGAGAGATGTTCACGGGGGTAAAGCGACCTTATAGAAAATCGGAGTTTGGATTTGCGTCGGGTAGCGTCGCGTACCGTTGCATCGGGTAAGTGGTGTTCACCGTTATTGACAATTTAATAATGAAATATCGTATGCTACATCTCGGGAAAAAATGCTACTAATTGTTGGTCTTTTGCTCTCAACGGATAGGAACGTTGATTGAAAGAGATTATCTTATATTAAATCGGACTTCTTTTCAGTGTTCGGGGCTGTAAGTCGGATTGAGTGAAGAATTGGTCAATCCAAACCAAATAAGTACATGCGAATTGTCCTGACATATATTACCACGGATCTACGTATATCTTTCATGAGAATTCTTTCTTCCCTGTTTTAGCAGTAGACAGTTAGACTTGTACAAACAAATCAAAACAAAAAGTCATCATCCACATACTTTTAAATCCTCTCACACGCATCAACATACAATCTTACAAATCGCACAACACAATATTGGGGTTTATGTAAATTTTATTATTCCGAATGTAATGTTCTTTCCATGACAGTTCGTGGTCCGATTGACCAATTAGCATTTTTCAATTAATTAATGTTTACAAAAGGTATTGGTCGAGATAAAAAAGGGTAATAATAATAGGGTAATAAAAATATTTATCTCGACCAATACCTTTCGTAAACATTAATTAATTGAAATATGTTAATTGGTCACTCGGATCACGAACTTTAATGGATGTAATAATTAAACTGAATTATATTTTCACGAAAGTTCTCCGTGGACATTTCATTTGACTCCGAGAATCAAATAGATTACACCGAATTTTAAAAATGGCAAAAAGGATGAAAAAATCAAGAGGTGGGATTGAGATTGGGAAGTCCGAGCGGGCCGAGGTCACGATGGCTGAAGTGGTAGAGCGGCGGCGTATTTAGCCGAAGATCGTGAGTTCGAATCTCGCACGTGACAGTGACTTTTTATCTCGGCCAAAACCTTAATTAAAGATTAATTAATTGATACACGAATATCATGAGCATATCAAAGAATAAGGCAAAAAATGATGACTGAACGAAGAAAAAGTACTCAGTGCCCGTTTACATTGTGAAAACCGTCTTGCCCCCACTGTTCATCAACAAGAAGATACAGATTTCCATGTAAGTCAAGTACTTAAGGCTATATCTAGACAGCACACTGTAACAGTGTATTTAGCCGAAGATCGTGGGTTCGAATCCCGCTCGTGACACTGACTTTTTATTTTGACCAATACATTTCATAATTATTAATTAATAGAGAATTGTTCTTTATTTACTAAAAAAACCATGTTTATTTTAAAGCGAATTTTTTATGTCATAATTTATGCTGAAATGTGCATTAATATTGTTAAGCTAAAAAGCTTTCAATATAAGTTTAATATTTTTTATGTACGCCGCAAGGTAGAACACTTTTTTCATTCTCATGAGATGTAATTAACCAAAATAAATAAACACTTCATTCCCTTGTGTACCAAGTTCCCTAGAGACAACTTTTCCGAAAGGCGGTGAAATATCATTCCTCTAGGCTTTAATTGCCCGATCCTTCTATACGACTGTATCAATTCATTAAAAACTGTAAGAGCAAGCAAAGGTATTTATCAAATAGTATTATATTGAATTTAACAGAATAATTTATAAACAGGAATGTATAAACTTGTCTTGTTGATTTTTTCGACTCTGCATTTTTATAATATCACCCGTTATACGAATTTCTGTAAACTGTGCATATTAGACTATATTTTTAACGTTAAATATTTCTTGAATAACAAAATTACCTATTCTCCATGTTTTAACTAATACGGAAAAGAGGCTGGTGAATGAGGAAGTTGATGTATTAGTTCCAGGACGGGGAGGTCTTTCAGAAACGGCCTCTCACCCTTTCCATCGAAGGGAAGGAGGCCCGGAGGCGGACAAGCGAATATTTAAAACTTTCTTAATTACACCCTCCATTAACTTCCTGATCAATTCAAAAAGACAGCCAGGAAAGAGGAACATACAGGAGGTAAGTAATGGGTTTTAGCCACCTCAAGGAGGCCATGTTTTAAAATATTACACGATTACACGAAACTAAATAAGTTCACACGATTTTCATTTTGTGTAGGTTATTAAACTACTCTAACGCCTTGTCAAGTGCTTATTTAATTCTGAAGTCCACTTTGAGGTCGGACACTCTGCTTAGTTGTAAAAACTGTAGTGGACTTTCCTGAAAATTATTAATCCATACTATTTTGCAGCTTAAACTAGTTCTCTATGTCATGTTCACAGTTCAATAAGTTAAAAAAATACTTTGAATTATTTTATACAAATTTATAGAATAATTACTATTTCATGAAGAAAGCACTGAAGTGAAAATATAACTTCGCAATCTGAAAGTTGTTCATGTTACGAATGATGCGATTTCTTTGCCCTAGAATAATAAAGACCCTAAAAGGTTAAATCAAAACCTAATTTTGTTAAATTTTATGGCTGTTTAACTAACCATACCTGGGATTGTTTTGCTAAAACATAAAACCCATCAACACCGGCCAAGAAGTTCCCGTACTATACATATAAATATATGTGTGTTTCTTAGTGGTTTGCTGTTTCGAAGTCGTGAGGATAAGGTCGTTTAGAAAAACACCTTTTTCCATTTTTTCTGCCGACGTTTTGCCTTACGGGTCTATGTCCTGAAGATGACCCGAATAAAGGTCAACGTCGGCAAACAATATAAAAAAGTGTTTTTCTAAATATAAATATATTTAAACATTTCCAAGAATGAGAAGCCATATTCGGTAAAAACATACGCCCTTGATAACCTTCGATCTATAATTGAATGTACTTAACATATTTTTAGTTTCATGTAATATTTAATCTTTCAATTAATTAAAGTTTTTTTACTTGAGGTAAAAAAAGTCAGTGTCCCGGGCGGGATTCGGCTAGATACGCCTAGATAGGCTAGATCACTTGAGCTATCGTGAGGTCTGACCTCTGAGGACACGATAGCACAAGGGATAGAGGAGCGGTGTAACCAGCTGAAGATCGTGGGTTCGAATCCTGCGGATGACAATGATTTTTTTATCTCTACTAAAAAATCTGAATTAATTGAAAGGTATTCATTGGTCAAGAGAACCACCAAACTAGCTAATGTAATATTTACTAATGAACGTTTATTACAACGCAATGGTTATGTAAATTATATTTTAATGTATCACATGAAGATCATAGTATTAGCTATTCAATGATGTTTTTTAAAATAAGAATTTCAAATCGCCTTTTGTAATTATTAAAATAAATAATTTTACTTTATTTTCCATTTCTATCTAAGCCGAAAGGATTTTTTTTTCAAACGAATCTCACTGCCACATATTTGTACGGTTAAGGAAAATGTAAATTTTTAAAAAATTTTTTTTGTTAGTGTGAACATCTCCAGTATCTTTCCAATTTTTTTGCACCTCGATAGAACACTATGTTCATTGCCTTCCGCCGTCAACTTTATTTAACGTTCATTTTATTCCATTGAAAAAATCCTTTTCTTGCCATTTCAATTCGACCTACCAATTACCGGGTCACCATTAACAACTTCAACATGTGCAGAAATGATTTTCGTTCTGGGTGACTGGGATAATTTATTTTCTTTAATAATACAATGACTTTATTTTCTTTCCAATAGTAACAGCAAAATAACACGCAGGGAAAATATTTAGCAATATTGCTGTTGATGTTTTCGGATCGTGGGAGGCGAATCTATTGATTGTGAGTGCAAAGGACCAGGAATAATAAACAAAATTAATTTATATTAATTACCTATTTACTTCTGAAGTTGTTTAAATATTCGATTTGCAATGGTTAAAAACTTTTAGGAAAAGTCGATTAAAAAATAAATCCATTATAATTCGTGTTACGATTGACCGAATAATTTTTTTCAATTAATTAATCTTAATGCAAGTTATTGGTTGAAAAGAAAAAGTCAGTGTTACGAGCGGAATTCGAAACCACGACCTTCTAAATATGATGCTACTCGATATCCCAGAGGATCGAAGAGAAGATCTCTAAGTCATGTCCTTCAAATTTGCCTCTCTGTTGACCAATTTTAAATATAGAATTATATTGTGCTATTGAAGCCTCTTGTTTATTACTTCGGGATACTGAAAGAAATTATTGATTAAACAACGTGTTATGTTTTGGATAATTGTTTCCAGTTGAAAAATATTGTAACGTAGGCTAATCCCGCTAAAGTAGAAAGTGTTGCTCTTTAAAATCAAATTAATTATTTACTTCGGCACCGACGTGTGATAAGGAAATTCCAAATGAATATTATTTTAATAAATTATTCTCTTCATATACGGCCTTGGTTGAGATAAAAAAGTCAGCGTCACGAGCACCTTCGGCTAAATACCCATTTGCTCTATCACTTGAGCTATCGTGATCCGCTGGGACACCTTTCACATCTGAACCCCACATTTCGACCTTTCCCTTTTTTTTTTGCCATTTTTAAAATGTCGTGTAATCTATTCGATTCTCAGCGACAAATGAAATTGCCACGGGGAGCTTTCATGAAGATATATTACATTTTACTTATTAAATTGGTGGTCCGATTGACCGAATAACTTTCTCCAATGAATTAATCTTTATGTAAGGTATCGGTTGAGATTAAAATATCAAACTACAAATAGAAAATGTTTTTACTTTAAATAATATGTATAAATTTAAAAAAATGAATAATTGATAGATCTTTGGCTGAACTCATTAATAATATAAAAAAAAAACAGTATAAAATTAAGCCCACCAGATTCAAAACAAATTCAGAAAACTGCCAGCCGTCATAACAGCGCCAATTATATCAATTGAGTGTTTTCTTCAATAAATTAGCAAAAAACAGACGAAACTGTCTGGAATCGTCAAATGTCAACTTAAATACTAAACATCAAATTAAAGTCACACTGATTATTTTCAATGGAATATTCTTCTTTCAATATGTTTTCAGATGTGAACAGTTTACATTTAAATTATACTACTAAATGTTCAACTTGATTAATCTTTTTATGTAAGGTTTCAGTTAAAACGAAAACACCAGTGTCATGAGCGGGATTCGAACCCACGACCTTCGGCTCAATACGCCGCTGCTATAACCACTTGAGCTATAATGACTTTGGTCCACTAGAACACCAACACCCCCTCTCAACTACCTTTCGAATTTTTCCTCCTTCTCCCCATTTTCATCTTTTCATCAAAGTCACGATAGCTCAAGTGGTTAGAGAAGGGGCGTATTGAGCCGAAGGTCGTGGTTTGAATCCCGATCGTGACACTGACCGTTTCATTGTAACCAATACCTTACATTAAGATTAATAAAAAGTAAATTTGAAAACTTATTCTGAGTACTGTTTTAAATAGTATTTGTGCATGCACTGCTTAATTAAAAGTTATATTGATAAAAAGATAAAGAAAAAAATGTGCCTGTTATTTATGGTGAAGGTATACACGATTTTGCCGGTTTACATTTTATAGAAAACAATTAAGGAAGGAGCAATTAAAAACAAAAGGCCAAAAGATCATAGGAAGAGGTGAGAGAGTTTGAGAGGTAGTTGTTAGTGGAAGGTCTAACTGCAAGAGTTAGCGGCGTAAATATGGCAACACATTGAGGCCGGGTTGGTGCTAATGGGTTGCACCTAGGACCCCTCTTCTAAATATACGAGGGTCCCGGTTTATCCCGTTTTCGAGTTATTCGGGAGCAGATGGTCCCGTCCAAACATTCACACTGTTTGCAACAATTTTATTCATTCACAGCCGGCGTGTTCACTACTAATCTACAACAAACCCAGAATCTCGCACTCCCCTTCCTCACCATACCCTGAATATTTCCACTGCCCTCTTCTGGCCCCGAATATCTCCGGTCGCCGGCGGCATATTTCTCCGGATACCTTCTTAATATTATTCAAACAGGAATATGTTACGCTTGTCTGTATTCGGGGCATATCCAGGCCTCGTAAATTGATCCATTCCATAGGTGGATAGAGAACGAACTCTGAATTGTCTTTTATTCCAAAGGTCAAGGAAATATTGGCACATAAATTTGAACAATGCAGAAATCAATTTTTCCATTTGCTCGTTTAAAATTTTCAAATACTAATTTGCTATGCAGGCTTTTCAAACATTAAACCATTTCTACCGGAAACAAAATTGATCAGAAAATAAACTCGTATCTCAAGTCTCCACTAATGAACACTTTTTTATAAATAAAAATACCGGCTTTATATTTTACGGGCGGCGAAACACAACCATGTAATAAATTGTTAGGTAAATTTAATTATTTTTAATAAAGTGCCCTGTATTTTGATAAATTTTTTGCGTAACCGTTGATATTAAATATTTTTTTATAAAATGATTTATGATTTCATTTAATTTGGTTTTGTTTTAAAATAAGAATGTATAATTAATAATAAGACAAAATTACATATACAATATTGCTTCCTGTTTTGGCGATATTCGACGACAATCGTGTAATTTTATAAGCAAAACCATGAAATAAATTTTTAGTTAAATTTTAACAGCAAAACCGTTTACCGGACGAAAATGCGGACAGTGGGGATCGCGTAGCGTAGAGTAGGATAGCATTGCGTGGCAGAAGAAAAACTACCTATTTTATTCCACATCACTGTGCTTCACATTAAATTTCTTCAGGTCCCGAGCAGAAACTGTACGCTACTGGTGAATTTCTAGATGTATATCTGTATTTCGACAAAGTGTGGCATAAAGGATTGTTATAAAAATTAACATTATTTTTACCCCAGGCTTATTACCTAGATCGTGAGATGCGGTGCTGTGTGATGTAGGTTGAGAAAAATTTTTCTTTATTGTGCCAATGTTTCGATCTTTATTTAGATCATCTTCAGGGCTCAAAGTGTGTGCTTTATATGTAGATGTATCAATATATACCAGAGTGAATATTTTCACATCCGTTTTAGTATCTGTCCCGTAAAACGTCTGGAATAAATATTAACAACAAGCAGTAAGAGGTCAGTGAGAGAGGAGAGAGAGAGATTAAATCGGGGAAACTGGGACATCTGGAAAGAAGGCCAATTTCATTTTCCCGTCCCCTTTCGACGACTACTCCTCTTGCACATCGATCATACATATCAACCTCGTTAAGGGCCCTACAGTGGAACATACTTGTGATATTTCGGCCAGAAAGGGTACATTTATTTTGCTTTATTGAATTTCTGTACTCTGCGCATCGCATCTTTTAATAACGCCTAACAGCCAATTAAACGTCAAAAGCAAGACCGATCATTTAAAATTCTTTACATGCTAATATGACAAATTCCAACTTGGAGTCGGAAATACTTTTAACTCGAGTTTATTTTATTAACGGTTTCATCTCTAGGAAATATTCAATTCAAATTGGTTCGTATAAGACTTACATGTCAGGGCAAATGAAAATATTTTTTAGCTTCTTTTGAACCGAACATTCATCATTCAATAAAAAACACCAGGCAAATTAAAAAAAAAAAAAAAAAAAGATCAGCAGTGGGATTTGAACTATATCTGCGAACTTGGTCGGTCAGATGCGTTTAAGCTTCACACCATCTTCAGTGTTGGGTTTATACGATAGTCCTTATTATCTGTATCTTACAGAATGTGATAAAACCGGCGATTGGCCACATGTATAGTAATAAAGCGTAAAAAAATACTTTTGAAAAAATAATGACAACTTCTCGAACTGGGAAGAGGGATGAAAGAGAATTGGAGAATGAGGTGGTTGGATTGCTTTGGTTTTTCAAATATTATTCTTTAAGAATCTCAGCTCTACTGGATTCATGATTTAGTAACAGTAGTATTAATTTTCAGCTTGTAAATTAGTTGTAGTAATGTTTTTATCAAGGTTCTATTGAAATGTATCTTTATACATATAAAATATTGAAAATAAAAAGAAATAACGGATTTTTTATTTCAAACTATACGTATTTTTATCGATATATCAATTACAGAGCACTTATTTTATTTGAGACAATTGAGGCAGGTGTAGGACAATTCATTTTTCTACAGGTCTGCTGGAGGCGGTGAACATTGTCTAACCAGTCTCTTTATCACGTCCCATAACAGCTCTATAGGATTTATGTCAAATGAAAGTACTGGCCAATTCATTGTGGTAATCCCAACATCCTCCAAATAATGGATATTAAAACTGAAAACGACCAGGCCTACATTCTTAGTAAGTTAATGGTGTCGGATATTAAATGGCCAAGATACAACAAAACTTATCTTAAATTCTTCTCAGAGCCATAACACCTTGACACCTAATAGTACCAAGCCATATACAGGAATGTAAAAAACGTGATGATGAGAGTAACAAATGCACACCGCCTGGCCGTTTCTAAGGGCGGATTTTACCAAAGGATATTGTTTTTGTTTGGTTTGAAACGGGAACGTTTAATTTCAAACTGTTTCCTGGTAACGAAATGGTTTATTTATCGGGGCACGCTAGATAAGGGGTGCAGTTACTGCGGCTGCATTAATGAATAGTGAATGAATCTTTTTCATTTATTGTAAAAAGAATTCCCTTATTTGTTACAAGAATTTTGGGTTTGGCTATTTCACTTGTTCAACATTAAAAGAGTTCACGATTTTGTAAGATGTTAACTCGAATAGAGGAATGTCCATTATGATCGTGTACGCCCCCTTGTTTTCATAGCGTGTTAAGCGTTCATTTTTCCGAAATGCTGCGCGTGGCGATTGGTATAACCAAGTCTACACCATATAGGATATAGGATATATCTATTATGAATGAGAGTAAAAGAACTGATCAGAAATTAACAACAAAAATGGTCTGATTTAATTTATACGTTAAGTATTCGTGTAAACAAAACAGCTGTTAAATTTACGGCTGCCATATTGGTTACCTACGCCCTAACGTACCGCAATGTGACTACATTTTTGACGTTGCCCTGGCCTGTTAGATCGAGCTAAGTTAACCAGCCGATTCTTACAAGTCTACGTCATCACTTTTCTCGATCTAACAGGACCTAACGAAGTTAACGGGGTTAGCAGAAAGATCGTGAATACCCCTATTTACTTATTAAGATTAGTCACACTATAAATTTCAAAAGAGAAAAACAAAACGGACATAAATAGTCTAAGAGATTTCATATTTATGTCTTGTATTTTGGCTGATCAAGGTTCACCTCCGGAGGTCCTGTTTAAATCGCTGAGGGCTGTATTGTTGTTATTTGGCAAGCGTTAACGCCGTTAGCTTGGGTCTTTGCACAGGAGCAGGTCCGTCTCTCGCTTGCTTGAGGGAGCACAAGACCGCGGATACACATCGATTATCCAACCTAAAATCGATTTTGTATCAATATTCATAATTGATATCGCCATGGTCACCGTGTCGTCACATCACCGACTTCACGGACCACTATTGTACGTATTGTCATTCCGCTCTACTGGAACTGTCAGACCCAGCAGTAAACCTCCAGCTAAAAACCGCTTATTTTGATTGGCTTGAAAAGCGAATCGTCATCCCGTCAAGTTATTTTCCTTTTCGACTTCTTATTTTTTAAATATATATAATATATAATAAATTCTATATATTTAATTTTGATTCTTAAGTATTATCAATTTCCCCTTTTTCTCAATAAAATATTAATTATATATAAAGTATTTGCCACTCTTTAAAAACAAAAATTTAATTATTTACCCCTTGAAAGGAGTACTGAGTTTTGCAGGTCAATTAAGAACCGTCCTTCTCCCCAACAGATATCATGGAATTGTCTTATATTAATTACCCTAAAAATAGAAATTGTTTTTATGCGATTGGTAATACATTTATATAAATTTGTACGGTTAAAATGTTAAAATCATAATGTTGAAAATAGCCCAATTGTATTTGCCTTACAATGTTTCACTAGATTAAAAAGAAAAACAATGTACAATAAAAATAAGTATTATTATATCGTGTTATTATATATTTGTTTAGTAACCCGGATACAAGAATATTTGGGCAAAAAATGACCAATAATCTTGGTGGGAAGAGGATACATGAGGATTGGAGAACCGGGTGCTGGATGACATCGGTTTTTGAATTTGGCCAAAATAATGTTCCGTTAAAAGAATATAGTTGTTTTATTGGGTTTTCTGTTATACCATAAAACTACCATCTTTATAAGCAGTAAAAATGTGGATTAATCACAACGTTTGTTTATTTATTTATTATTTATAATATATAAGAAAAATAAAAATATGAATATTTTTCTATTGCATTATTAGTGTCCTAAAATATATGTTTTTGAAACTATAGCTTTGAGGGTGACATGAAATTAGTTTAAAGTCGATAGCTAGGGAGAACTCTCTTTGGATTAAGAAACACTCCGAACGTTGATCACAACCTTGATCATTAAATTAGTATTATTAGTATGCAAATAATTAAATTTATTAAGGTTTTAAGTTAGGATAAAAAGTCAGTGTCACGAGCGGGATTCGAACCCACGACTTTCGGGTTCGTGACATCCTATTTACTATTCGTGAAGTTCAAGTGGTAGAGAAGGGGGGGCCGCGGTAGCCGAGTGGTTAGCGTGAGAGACTCTCGGCTAGTAGACCCCGCGGTCGCGGGTTCGATTCCCGCCGTCGCCCCTGGCCCTATTTTCACGATACCCTTCCCCCAAAAATCGAATTACGGAATAAATATATACAGCAGTCTGGCTAGATATGCTTTAGTTCATGAGGCCATTTAAAAAAAAAAAAAAAAAAAAAAAAAAAAAAAAAAAAAAAAAAAAAAAATTGTGTGAACGTAATTTCTTTTGGGTGATAAGAAACGAGAAGTTGGCAAGTAAAACGAGGTAATATTATTAATAAAATGAAATCTTTACTACTAGAAACTTTCTTTAAATTTACGAGGTAAATATCACATTAACAACCGTTTTTTATCGCGTGATTGTAAATAGCAAAAAGAAAGTTTTTGTTTTAGTTGCAAATTTGTTTATTTTCCTGGCTTTATTGACGAAATCTATACAACTTACGTACTCGTATAGTTCAATAAAAAACACATCCAGGAAAGAATCAAAAATATTTGAAAAGTATTTGTTTGATAAATAAAGTGTTTAAACGATAAAAAAACACATGTCATTTTTGTTCAATGGCTTTATCGTTAAGACTCGCCGTTCCGGGAGGTGTTACTCTGTCTCAATTACAAAAGAGAAATGAGAAAACAAAATAGAAGATAACAATACAGTTGGGAAGTCATTAGCCTTTATGCTTTGTAGGAAGGAAAGTCCATTCTATTTGTTCTAGCTGTTAAGCAGCTTAGCCATCCCATCGTCGCCAACCCGTGCTAATTCGGTTCCGGCGCGGAGCCTTCCTTGACCAAAAACAGGATTTCGAAGCTGGGAAATTCAATTCTGATCCACAGTAGCGGTTCTGGACCTTTCAAAATCACATTCCTTATTATTGTGCAATTTGCAAAAAAGTATTTCGTGTGTGTCATATTTTCAATCAAATTTTCACATGTGTTTCACTTTTTTATTTTTTAAATCGCTTGAAGCGTGAAACAGTCCTATGAAATTTTTCATTGCCGCTTAGCATTTTTGGATGCGGTATAATAATCTAAAAAATAAATACAAAGTTTTATAAAAATGTAATATAAATACATACTTAAACATGTTTAAGTCAATCAATACACATAAAATACATACACACGACTGTGCACGGTGTGTCGAGCAGGAAAAAAATTATACAGTATTTTTTTTTTTTTTTGGTACAAGCACATTTTTCAAAATTGCAACAGTGTATGCGAATTTTTGTGTGTTTCTTTATTTTATTCTCGTCCTATTATTTACATTTACCACTATCAACTACGATATAAACTTCTTCTCCAATTGATAAAACTTTTGCCATCTAATGTATATGCACATTTACATTTACCTTAATTCCAATGAGAATGAGTTAAAACTAATAGAAACTTTATAATTAAAATTTGATTCAAGGTTGATACGCTCAATGAAACCGAGAAATCAAGTTAACCAGATCAACAGGTAAACCAACCTATCGATTTACAATGCTCAGACTACAAAATAACTGGACATTTGCTGAAATCATTTTGATATCAACACTGAAAAAGCTGAAAAACGTGGTAAAATCATTCAGCTTCACATAAGTACAAAGATTTTACAAAGGTTCGTAAAGATAATACAAAACAGAGAGAGAGAGAGAGAGAGAGAGAGAGAGAGAGAGAGAGAGAGA
>CM077099.1:18466680-18495264 GCA_039619505.1 Cimex hemipterus | reverse complement strand
TATATATATATATATATATATATATATTTATACATACACATAATATTTAAATTTGATAACTAATTATGTTGGGTAAATGACAAACCGACCTAGCAAGATAAACAAACCAAAACGATCTAACTAAATTATGAAGTACTCTGTCTGACTGTAAATATTGTACTATTTATTTATCGTAGCTACAAAAAATCAAAATCGAATGTAAAAATTTGTTTATTTAAGCATGAATTTTATATTTTGTAACTTCTTTATATTTTATAACTTTGTAACTGTAAAATGTGGTTCGGTCTGCTTGGCAATAAAAACAACACGGGAGACAAAATAGAAGACAAACAAAGTTCATAAAATCTTTCAACCATATGCACACTATTTATATTGATCAATTCAATATTTTAAAATTGAAAAGTAAAGCGATATTATTTTATAACCTTTTATAACCATTATATTTAGTGGTCTGTTGACCAAGTTACTTCTATCAGTTAATTAATTATGTTTTGTAAGGGTTTGGTTGAGATGAAAAAGTTAGTGCCACAAGCTGGATTCGAACCCGCGACCTTCTGCTAAACACGCCACTGCTCTACTACTTGAACAATCGTGACTTCAGCGTGTATGGGCGGAGCCAAGGTCCAATATTAATCAAATTGTTCAAGAATTAATCAACTGGCAGGTAAAACAATCAGTTCAAAAGAATTTTTATTGGTTTGCATTTTTAATTATCATAATATAATTTTATAATTACGATTAATATTATAAGGTGCCTACAGTTTGTGACTAATTGGGCTATTAAATAAGGTTATGATAAAAGCTCATTCAAAACGTCACTCCATTATATTTAATGGTCTTTTAACAAAATTATTTTTTCCAATTAATTAATCTTTTTGCGTAAGGTTTTGGGTGAAATGAAAAAGTTAGTGCCAAGAACTGGATTCGAAACCATGACCTCCGGGTAAATACACCGCTTCTCTAACACATGAGCAAATGTGACTTCGATCCGCTCAGACAACATTTTATAATATTTAATTATTTTATAATAAATTTTTTAGTTCACTTTTTGACAAATACAGTTTAGTTTTGTGTAATGTTTTTAAAATTTTTATTGTCTATTTAGTCGGAAATTAATTGTGGTCATGAGGAAATTCAGAACTGTAATACTATTATCGTGCTAAGCTGCTTAAGCTATAGTGTGCAAGTTTACCACGGACCGAGATGTTGCTTGCACCGTGGGCTGAACTATCCGACTATAAATTCACTTCTTTCGGAATTACATTGAAGTCTAACTGCAAGATGACTGCTGCAAAAATTTGCTTAGATGTTTGTGGAGCCTTGACGGACTTAAATTGTTAAATTTAAAAACAACAATCGTATTTCAGTAGAGGACGCCAGTCACTATTGATCATTGCCCCTTTTTCGCCTATCTCTGAAATAATAAATATTAATTCAAATAACAAAGTAAGGAATAAATTTATGATGGGAGAAGGTTGGGAAATGGTGAATCGAAGGGTGGAGTGGCATTACAGCCCAGGAAGTCAGCAGTAAATCATAGGAGGAAGTTTTTTTTCAGAATTCTCTTCCTTACGTACCACGAGTTAAAAAAAAATGTTGGGTAAAATATTTTCTTCCGTGTTGCTCTTCGTACCTAGTTATTTAAATATTCTAAAATTTAAATTTAATTTATCAGAAATATTCTTCTTAAGTAGTGTAGATTTTTCTCTTTCGGGGTACGACGAAATTTTCTCTAAGGTGGAAAAAATAGTAAATAATTCCATTCTTACAATCTTTTCAATCACATACAACATCTAATAAGAAATTCACAGAAATATAGAATTTTACTAATTTATATATCATAACTCTGCACATTCTTCTGAACTCGCCAAGTGTCTTAAGAGGGCATTATGTTGAATTGCGGCCGTACGTTTAAAGATATCCGGAAAAAGATCCTTATCTATCTCGTTAATTAGGTATAGTCCATCTATAAAGTTTATAATTGACCACCGTTGGTCCGGCCAAAGTTTCGGTATTTTTCCCATTTCGTTTTCAATATATCGGGGTAATTTTCTTATTGAGGCTTGTGATTTTATGATAGCTGACTCCTTAACTTCAATTTTCTCATCCACTAAATCCTCCGAATCATTTTGCGGGACTGTCATCTCTGTCATTTCTTTACTCGCGATTTGAGTAAGCACGGTCGTTAATTTTGCTATTTCCGCGGTTAAATTATCTCAATCTTACTTTCAACTTTTTTGTTCCCCTCTTTAATGTCTTTCGCGTTTTGAGTTTTTATTTTTTTAAATTTTCGATTTCACTCGATAACTTAGTATTCAACGCGTCCTGGGCTTGTTTTTCCATACACATATCGCATTTCCACTTATCCCGTGTGTCTTTATTTTTCTTTACCCAAGTTTCTCGGGACTCTACTCGCGAACATCGAAAATGAAAACTCCGAGTGCACTTACTACATTTAGAACATGTTTCTTCTGGGGCCGTATCGTAACAAAACCCACATACTATTGTCATTTTATAAGTGAAAGCAAACTTGTGCAAAAAAGGAAAAAAATGAAAACAAACGGTTATAGGTTCTTATACCAAACATAAGGAAAAATAAAATAAAAGAACAAACTCACTTCTCGTAGAAAAAGAGAAAAAAACCATGGCTGTGGAAAGAAAAATTGCTCTGCTACCATTTGTGACAGGGGTGTCCTATGTTAAACCAGGGTTTTTAAAATAAGGTAAAATAAAATCAATTCTCCCTTTTAACGTTTATTAAACAAAAAATTTCCATTGATTAAAATTACTATTTTATGTTTGAAATGAGTTTTCAAATTAAGTTAATTCCTTATAAGGAGGAAAAGGTAACGAAAGGTCAAGAAAAATACAGAGAGCTAATAAGTTAATTGAGCTTACCCTATCCTTAATCAACGGATGTCCAGCTTACTCTACCTATTTATTTTTCCTCGAACAATCCGTAGGCAGGCCTCAGTGATATGGAAGAGTGTCAGGGGATTATTGGGTTAATCAGTTAACCATGACCCTGACAATGTGTACAGACATTCACACGGATACAGGCTCAACTTACGATTTAATCCGGAAAAGCGGTGCGAATCACTTACTTTGCGTTTTGGCAGTCTGGTATGCGCTCACGCTTCCTATACAGAACCAAGGTTAACATCCGTCAATTAAATGAGACGATTGAATCAACGGCTCTATAAATATCGGGCGTTAGCCCAAAATTAATGTCCGTGTATAGCATGGAAGTGTATATTTATTTTCTAAAAAATCTTAGATTTCAGATGATTCAAATCACCAGACCAACGATTGACCGACCTCTTGATAGAAAGTAGCTTAAAACAATAAAAAACATTAATAAATTGCAAGATATATTGGAGACTGCAAAGATTTTTGTCTAACGAAGAACGGAAAGAAAGAAGAAAAATTGGACAAAAAAAAGGATTAAATTAAACAAAAAACAAACGAAGGAATTAAGATTAGCAATTCGTTGGATCTATTGGCCTGTTTCTCATTGCAAGAAACAAGGAAAATTACTTTTTCTTTTCTCCCCCTATTACTTTCCTATTTCTTAAACTTTTATTAAACGTATTTTTTTTAAATGTTAATATGTTGCCACTGTATGTAACATTATAAGCGAGGAAAGTTCAGTGAAACCCAGTGTTATGTGCTAGTTTGTATCTTCAACAAATATTATATGCAATTACATAAAATTACGAAAATATTGGGTGTTGTGTTTCAAAAATATTCCGCCTAGATGATAAATCAAAGCAGGAACGACAGAAACATATTTCATAGCCTCACTGATACTCTTGATAAGAGTATGATAAAAAATATGAAAATTTAGTTTTTCATTTCATTCATTACATTTTGCATTTTAGACGTATTTAATTCATCTTTGCAAAACATTTTTATATTCTGAAGGTTTTAATTTTTTAAATTTTTTTAAACGATCAGTGGAGTATGTTGTTGATATAATGATGGAGGGAATATAGAAAAAAATGTATTTGCCAATACAACGAGTGAAATATTTATCATACTCATTACTAAACAAAAATTCATTAACAATAAAAGTAGGATTAAGCCCTATACAAGTACGACAAGTTGTATGTTCTGGAGGAAAACAATTTAAATGTGAAAAAGTTCGAGATGTGTTATGTTCAGACGCTGATTTTTTTGTAGAAAGCTGTCGTGCGTATTATACCAAAAACAGCGCTAACATACACCAGTTTTTATAGAAAATCGTAAATAAAAGACAATATATTAATGTATGAACCATGAAAAGGAGCAAATAAATGTCTCTTAGATGAGGTAATAAAGATAACTGGTACAAAATAATTTTGTGGCGTTCAAGAGAAAGTTGAATGTTAAATCATTCTGTATGGTAGGACGACTTTATTATTTTGTAGGCTCTGGTTTCTCCCGTTATTGGAATGTTTATTCGTTTTCTGGAAGGTTTTATTCTCTCCTTTTATATTCTCCCTCTGACCCAGGAGATGTTTGGAGAAGCCTGGTAAAGCAGGGGAGGCTAATAAATTTTATGAACATTGAGCCTCGTTGGGGATTCACGATGGAGGCTCGCTGGCAAAGGGGGTTGAGTTAGGGGTTACTTAGTCCTTCTACGGCGTCTCGTTCTATAGCTTGACGAGGGCTCAGCCATCCTCTTCAGCATCTCTCACATCTATTAGATCCAAAGCCTGGTCAACACCGAGCTTCACTAGCCGTTCATTCTAGGATAAACCGACTATATACCAAAACGTTGATGGTAGCATCTTAGTTTATTGTGTTTTTGCATTTAATATTCGTTCTACTTAAATTCGCCCATAAACATTCAGGTTATCTGTCAGTTTGCTTAAATCCAGTTTGGGATAATAAACCAAAAGATTACTGAGTTACATTTCAGTTTATCACCATTTTTCCCGTACAAATTCTTGTTGGTAAAAGTTGTCGCAACGACGCAGTTGAAAGACGCAACTCGTGAAAAAATGAGTTTTTTGCGTTTTAGGCTGGAACATGGAACAATGTAGAAAAAATGAAAAGTGTAATCTATAAAGTAGAGATCAGGGGGTGTTTAATTAAAACCGAGTATCTGCTTGCAAAATTGCCCAGCGTATAAAAACAGAAAACGTCCCTAGTTTCAAAAAAGGTTTCAATTTTAGGTGCGACAGTAGAGGAAAAATATAAACCGACGGGACTGAAAAATACTCGAACAAAAACAAACCTCGATTTTGGTTTTTAGTTTATGTTTCTTTTTTAAATAAATTATTTAGTACGTGCGAAAACGCGTTGGAACGTCCCATTGTGACATTGTGTGAAAATGTACAAAAATATCGTACAAAAGATGCTACAAACCACATGTTCTAGTTTAGCAACCTGACTATAAATGATAGGAAGAAGTAGTTAATTGTTTAGCTCATATCACGTGCAGATATTTTCTCACTTCTTGCACTATGTTTACTTGCTTGTAACTTTTTACACTTACTGAGTTACGAACCTACAGTTTTGGTCACTTCCCATTATTTTGGTCTTTCAGATGCATAGAAGCGTCTTGTCGTTTTTAGTGGAAATAAGGATAGGAATGAAAAGCCTTTTGTACCTTGATGTGTAAAGATAGATATAGGTATATAGATAGTAGATATCTATTGTTATAACTTTCAAAACTCACTGCCAGCTTTGGATTAATTATCCTCCATAGCCTAGCCAGGGGCTTTTTTTTTTGTAAGATGATACTCGTGAATTTTCCTCTTAGTTGAAAGCTCCCATGCCTTTTGAGCGTCATTAAACCAACAGGAATTTTCGTTCAGAGGTATTCCTTTTTCTCACTCTTCCCTTTCTGGTATGAGTACCTTGTTCTTTTTGTTGGTGAAGTTGTATTTTAGAGTGTGTAATCGGCTGACATGACTTGTATGGAATATGTCCTTACCTACTCCCTCAGTTTTCATTGTTCGTTGACATGGCCTATCCGTGCAGATTTTTGTCAATTTATGGGCGTGTAATGCCATAGTTTCTTTCGGGGTTTAATCCCAATATTTTAACAAATAGCCTTCCGCACCCCCAGCCAATTTTGGCTCTTAGGGAAGTTTTAAATAGATCTGGATTTCGTATGAGCCGCTGGTCCAATATGACCCATAGATATTTGGTTGCTTTGGACAATGGAATCAGTATCCCGCTTAGCTTGGTATTTTTAAGCTTCCCATCGCCCTCTTCCTTGTGAATGAAACCATTAAATTTTTATGAGGTTGATAGATACTCGTTCCTTTTACACCACCTGTTCCCCGGGTTGAGAGCTCGTTTATCACGATCTCTGCACGGTGGCCTGTTACTACTACGGCGAGGTCGTTCCATAGCCTATTCAGTCGGGAGTCTGGATGATTTCTCTTTCGTCGAGTCCCTTGCTATGTTCGTAAAAATTGGGGAAAAATTTGTTTTATATTCGTCGGTAAGTTGAACGAAATGTGTCTGTTTTTCCTTGTTCCAATCGGTCATAGTGCTAGTAATTTCATTTTATTTTCCACTGATAGTATGTTTTCAATGCTGTAAATCATGTGGGCTGGTATAAATAACGAAGACAGGATGAAATCTGAAACTACAGACAAACTTTAATTTTGTTTTATTGGTTAAGCAATAAAATTCAAGAATCGTTAAAATTCGAATCTTTTTCATTATAGCTGATTCTGCATAGATTAAAAATAGCATGGCATAAAAGGTTTAATTTAATGAAATTGCATTTATTAGTTTGTTGTGTTGAAACAATTTAAAACAATAACTTAAACAAGGTTTTCAAAATTCGTACTTTCAGAAAGAACTGTTGTATACTTGCGATAGAGAAAGGAGTTGGAAAAAAATATGCATACAGTATAAAACGTTTAGAAAAAACCCCGAGAATATAAAGAAAAAACCAACCACTTAAACATTTAATAATTTATAACTGTAAAAATTGCAGATTTAAGTGGATAATAATTTTTATTCCATTTACAAATTAATACATTTCCATTAATATACCTAGACTATTAATAACGCGACAGATTCTTGTGAAACTGGTTTAGTGAAAAAAATTTATGTACAATGTAAAGGTTTATAATTGACTAGCTAAATTCGAAAAAATATAGAAATGCATAACTACAATTTCGATTTGAAGGTGAGAAAGACGTGACTGAATCAAAAATATAAAACATGAAATTATAGACTAAAAAAATTATACCATTTGCGGGACTGCTTTTCAAATCTAGGCGGGAATTGGTTGAAGAAAAATGAAAACAGAGTGTCTTCGTTGCTGAAGAAATCTTAATAGATAGTTTAACAAGACGTAATCAGAAAAGCCGGAAAAATGATGATATTCTCGTTGATTTTATTTCAAATGAAAGTTGATGCTTATAAAAAAAACACACTGAATAATGGATTTTTAATCAAACCATCCCTGAATATTACCTTAACCAAAATCCTAACTCGTCTGAACCCCAACTCTAACCTAACCCAACCCATTCAGGTTTTCGATTATGCAAAATCGCTTACGCTATAACAGTCGTGGAAGACGTTTGCGAAATCAGCCCAAAAACAAAAACATATTCATGTTAAAACATTAAGTCTTACATTATAACGGAGAAGAAAAGACTTGTTAGAAAATAAATATCCTAAATATATGCCTATTATCTAATTATTGTAAATTCAATAACAAATTCTACGAAATGAAAGGGTTACCAATAGGGTCTCCACTATCCCCACTTTGTGCTGAAATATTCATGGATAATTTCGAAAAAAATCTTTTCAAATCAAAGAACAAATTAATTAAATATGTTCATTTCGGGAAACGCTATATAAACGATATCTTATGCATATGGTCGGGAACAGTAGAAGCTCTCCAAGAATTTCTACAACTAATCTATTCCCTACACCGTAATATAAATTTTACATTGGAAATTGGCAAAGATGGTTGTCTGACTTTTTAGACCTAAAACTGTCTATAATAAACAGCCTAATAGAAATAGATGTATATAGAAAACCCACAACTACAGACACTATGATACCCGCGGATTCTTTCCTCCCATGGTCCCAAAAGGGTGCTGGTTTCATTTGGCTCATAGACCGAATGTTGAAACTTCCACTAACACCTGATAACTATAAAAAAGAATTAAAAATTATTAAAACCTTAGCAAAAAACAACGGGTATCAAGAAATATTTATTGATAGGTTGCTAGTTAAAAGAATAAAAAAATTAACTTTAAACGAAACAACAATAGGACTCAGTTACCCCACTATAAACGAATCATTAGGTTTCCGTTGTTTGTCATACATTGGGGAATTATCAGAAAATGTTAGAAAAATTTTTAAACAAGAAAGGTTTAGAATAGCTTTTAGAAGTACGGGCTCACTTAGAAACATCCTTTCAAGACCTAAAGACAGAGTAGACAATTTGGCAAAAAGCGGGGTTTACCAACTCAATTGTAATGATTGTGATATTAAATACATAGGACAAAGCGGTAGAGAAATAAAAACGAGAGTAAAAGAACACTTGCCTCAATCGAGCAAATTTTCGGAATTTAAGGACCATCTAAAAGAAACAAAACATAAATTCAACCCAAATCTAAATACGAGAGTGTTGCATAGTTTCAACAAAGGGAAAGAACTTGATTGGTATGGGAAATTTGAAATTAAAAAATGTAAAATTGAACATGGTGATAAATGCAATAATAATATTACAGATTTTGATCTACCTCCCATTTTGGATTTGTATATAAATAATATCAAACCTCCAAATAATTAAACTAATTATTTTAATTGTTACTACTTTTATTCTAATTATTTTTTGTGTTATAATTTCCGCGTTTCGCACGTTCAAATTGAGCGTCATTAAAAATCAGCTGTTTATTGGAACGTCGCGTTGGCGGAGGTATCGGCGGTTTCACTTTGGAAATGCACGTCGAGAGACGTGGTTGTAGAAGTCCTTCAACCTGATGATAAGCTAAGAGGCTCGAAATCCGGATCGTTGCAGAACAACTTACTGTGAGTAGGAACTATCCTTTTGGAAAGTAAAGAAATATTTTGGTCAAACATGAAAATAAAAAATACAATTAAACGCTTCAATATAAGTGTTACCAGATTTAGGGCTGTAAGTCGTGGACCGTGAAGAAAAATAAATGAAGAAAATAACAGTGACAGGAAGATCAATGGTTAGTTTCATTTGAAGGAAACAGAAGGGAAAAGAAGCCTAACCGTCATTGAGGGATACAGGAAGAGTAATTGTTAAAAGGAAATGGAACTGCACATTCGGAAGTTGTGTATTTTAATCTACGTTTGCCTCTCTACTAGAATTCTAGAAAGAATGCTTAAGAATATACTAAATACACTTCGAATTACGCTAGTAGATTATTTCACTTGATTTCGATCTCATGTTATGACATGCTGTTTTGAGAAAATATTTAATAAAACAGTGGTGGAATTCCACGTCTTTTTACAGATCAATTTTCCAAAATTATAAAGTGTACTCTATGTCCACTTATAAACAATTAATTAGTTAAAAAACAAATAAATCGTTTTCTCGGTTAAAAAATGAACATGAAATTGTTATGTGATCTAATTAAAATGTAATATGTAAAATGTTTTTTTAATTGGATCAAGATTACTATAAAACAATGATGTGAAATTCGACACAGCGTTAAGCGGGGACACACATAACCGATGCAACGCTACCCTATGCTGCTCGACGCAAATCCAAAGTAGAATTTTCCATAAGATCGTATTACCCCCGTGCATATCTGTCCGATGCTATGTAACACCACCTTACTCTACGCTACGCGTTCCGGATTGTACGGATTTTCGTGGGGTAGCATCGAGTACAGTCGAAAACAAAAGAACCGGAGGCTCATATTTTTATTCAAAATCATTTATTTGTTACATTAATTACAACATACCTATTTTAATATAAACCAAATTAAACGAGATCAAAAATTCATTTTTTTTGATAATTAATTGCAATGGTTTGGTAGAAAATTGAAAAAATCACCGGAATACCACTTTTAATATAATAAATTTAACGAACAATTTATTTTATGTTCTTCCTCATAAAATTACACGATTTTTGTCGAGTATCGCCAGAACTATGTATATAGATTATGTAACTTTTTTGCTAAATTAATTGGAACATTCCTATTTTAATTTAAACTAAATTAAACGAAATCAAAAATTTATAAGTTTTTATAAAAATTATTGAAATATTTAAGACATTTACTATGTTTCGTGGTCAGTTTGACCAAATAAATTCTTAGCAATTAATTGATATTTAATTAAGGTTTTGGTAAAAAAGTAAGGGTCATAAGCGGGATTCGAACCTTTAATAACCCATGACTTCGATCCACTCGGGCACTAACTTCCCATCTCAACCCAATATTTTGATTTTTTTTTTAATTTTGAAAAATGACAAAAAGGAGAGAACATTCCATATGTGAGGTTGAGATGGAAAGTTACTGGGTTTATGTAAATTTTATTAATCCGAATGTAATGCTCTTTCCATTAGAGTTCGTGGTCCTATTGACCAATTAACATTTTTTCAATTAATTAATGTTTATGAAAGGTATTGGTTTTTATCTCGTAAAAGAGTAATAATAGGGTAATAAAAATATTTATCTCGACCAATATCTTTTACAAATATTAATTCATTGAGAAATGTTAATTCGTCACTCGGATCACGAACTTTAATGGATCTAATAATTAAACTGAATTATATTTTCACGAAAGTTCTCCGTGGCAATTTCATTTGACGCCGAGAATAAAATAGATTACACGGAATTTTAAAAATGGTAAAAAGGAGGAGATTGAGAGTTGTTGTCCGAGTAGAGGTCACGATGTCTCAAGTCGTAGAGCGTATTTAGGTCGTGGGTTCGAATCCCGCTCGTGACACTGACTTTTTACCTCGACCAATATCTTACATAAAGATTAATTAATTTTTCTAAATATTGTTCCATCTATTTTGTTTTGATACACGTTATGTTTTTCTGGTAGCTCTACCCTTGTCAAAAAAGCCCGCATTTCTTTATTTTAATTAATTAATAGTGGTAATTAATAGCTAAATTCGAAATGTTTTAGGTTGGGGTGGAGAGTGGGCCGAGTAGGCCGACGTCACGATAGCTCAAGTGGTAGAGCAGCGGGGTATCTAGCCGAAGATCGTGAGTTCTAATCCCGCTCGTGATGATGATGATGATGATGATATTTCGGGGTGTTGTATACTGCGCCATTTGAGAGCTATTGTATCCCCCGTTCTCTGCCTAAAGCACATCGGTGAGTCCTATTTCATCAAGAAACTTGATTATTAGGCCTGGGTTTATTGGTTGAAGCTCTTCTATGGGCACATTGTAAATCCCAAAACACCTCCTCCTGCGAGCTAATGTTGCTCCGCAGTTTGTTAGTAGATGTGTTGGTGTCTCTTCTGCTTCTTTGCAGAATCTGCATGTGCCATCTTGGATTATTCCAATTTTCTTTAGATGTCCATTTAATCTACAGTGTCCTGTTAGGAATCCTGTTAGGATTCGTAGTCTATTCCTGCCTCCTTTAACACATTCTGTAATTTCTTTCTATCCAAAATTGGTAAGAAGATCCTTGGATTGCCTGTGTCCAATAAGCGAATTCCAATGTTCCCTTATTTTCTTTTTGTCCTGCTGTCTGAGATATTCATTGGTAGTGTGGGTTCCTATGCCACAGAAGGGTTCGGGTCCTGATCCCGCTCGTGACACTGACTTTTTTTTAACTTGACTAAAACTTTAATTAAAGATTTGAATTTGAAAATAATTAATTTGGCCAAGCGGGCAACGAAACGTGATCAATGTTTTAAATAATATTATTTCGGTGTTTTGATCGATTTTTTTTCTTAACCATCATAATTAAATAATTTTATAGAAACTTATGAATTTTTGATTTCATTTAATTTGGTTCAAATTAAAATAGGAATGTTGCGTGATATACACTGTGTGACTGTACGTGCTTGGGTCGAGCAGATGTGCACACCCTACCAAAACGAGAAAAGGCGTCGAGTAGCATCGGGTGTGTTCCCCGCTTTAGAATCTGCCATAAAATCTCATGTTTCTATTTCAGAAAATAAACGTGTTCCATTTTTTCTAAAAAAAACAAAACAAAAAACAAGCATTGTACTGGAGGATGCGGGCTCCATTCACTCATCTTTCTATAAACTTTCTAATCTCAAATGACTACGAGTTACAGGAGAGTTTCCTATTTGCAGCCTAGCTCTATTCCACTTTATCAGTGTGTTAGCTTACAACTACAGATTTTTACAAAATACCACAAAGACAAATAATTAATTATATTAATTGTACTATAACAACATTGTGGGATGAACTTGTTACATGCCATTTTCATGAAATAGCTAATACGCTCTCATTAACTAAAATTCATCAGATTTCTGATTAATTAAAACAATGTACGTTTCACTGTTCCAGACAGGTTTTGTAAAATGGTAAATTCTGTCATTGTGACAGATTATACTACCGCGTTAAGATCAGACGAATTCTAGATTATACAGCCTTGAGTACTTCAGTATAATTAATTATTCGCTGGAAAAGCTGATCATGGTTGAAGAGTAGTGAAGTTTCCAACATTGAAACTCAGCCCAATTACAATACCAAACCGTTGTTAAACTTTGTTAAGAAGCCATATTCATACTTTGCCTTTTTTTTTTTCAATTTAAAGACAATAGAGAAAATTTTTTTCAAACAAACCTGTTATACCTAACGCGAAAAAAATTATACAGCAGTTTAACTTATTATTAAAACTACATTAAACATTCTAACTTAAGAATAATTGGTTTACCTGGTTTTCATAAAGTTGGTTCTGATGTTATGAATTTTCAGATATAATACAGGCACAAATATTTGTTTCTCATTTTCATTCGGATCGGAAGGAAGCTTTTTTTTTATTTGTCATTTATAACAATTGTTATAACAATTGTTAATGGAAGGTCGTTTTCCAGGTTTTAAATTTACAAATATGACTACTTGCCAACTGTAATTTATAAGCGCATTTTTTTGCACTTTTATGAATTTGTCAATATCTTAGGACGTTGGTGTAATGTATTGATAGGTATAAATAAGTCCGGATCGAATTTTTCTACGAGAACTTATTGAAACAGTTTTTATTTCTTTATCAGTTACCTGCGATATTAAAAAAATCTAATAGCCAGATTTTGATGTATAAAGATTAGCGACTTAAAACGTAAATATAACATTAATAACTTATTTCTTTTTTGTAAATAATGGTTATACTCACAGGCTTTAGAGAGAATTTTTTAATTTTTCAGAGAAGAACCATCATTTACCAAAAATGAATTTACATACTCACCCCTACCTTCATTCTATTAATAACACTGTTTACTTTTATAAAATGTTACCAATCCTTTCACTCTATTTAGATTAAAAAAAAGAAAACCATGGATTTATGCAGAAAAGATGCTTTGGCCAAACTTGGTGTCACATTCCATCATCTATATGGTTTCCTAACGCTAGGGCGGTTTAGGTCCAATTAAGACCAGATCTAAGAGAAGCGATGTGCGTGTTGGTTCCAAGTAAGAGTTCGTCAATGTATAGCACAAGGCAACGAACTACAATACCTGCTAGGATGGGTGTAATATTGCAGTAGATGGGAGCAGAGGTTATTCTCTGAAAGTGAAACTGACGTGGGCTTGCGTCTCTGTTCAGATAACGGGATCCTTACGGGAGCAAAGGATGGCTGTATAATTCGCATATGAGTTGCGGATCGTTTCAGAAAGGGTAGAAATAAAAGAATCCGTCACCTAGGTAGGACTGTAGGATTAGGCAGTGGATAAAATGGCGGACTTTCATAAGCCCCGAGTTCGACACCCGATCGAAGGTTTGATGCACATCTAGGAATACACCGGAGCAGCACTCTTTTAGCTCGTGGAAAAATGGCAATCGGGATGAAAATTATATTGCTCTAAGGACAGAATTGTAAGGAAAACTACAGATTTATTTAGTAAGGGTCGAAAGTATGACCAAGAGTTTGCTTTAGTCGCTTCATTGGGGTGGGCGTGAATGGTTTTGGAAGTAGAGGAGAGGTTTTAAAAACAAACTTTATTTCATAAATAATTCAATTAAAAAAAGCAGTATGTTGGCAGTACGGTCAGACGAAGAGTATATTATTTGGACGTGGATTCTTCCTCAATTTTTAAAAAATAGTAAACCGTTATTTTTGGGCAACAACAAAACGTTATAATACTGTACATCTTTCTTTAACTAAAAAAATATTAATTTCTGCCTTTGTAAACATTGCCCTAAGATGGATTGTTTATTATTGCTCGACAAAATGGATAAAACATGGCTTCAGTATTATGATTTTTTTTGGGAAAAGTGTATCGAAGCTGAAATACTGAAGAAGGAAAACTGAATGAAGAAAATCAATTGACGTTCATATTTTCCAGAGAGAATTTCTTTAGTGTTTTAATGTTTTTTTTATAGGGTTCATTGATGTAGATGCAATTTTTCAGGGTGTAGCATACTGCGCCCTTTAAGAGCTATTGCATCCCCCATACTCAACATAAAGCACATCGGTGAATCCTATTTCATCAAGAAACTTAATTAATTGAACCTGTTTCTTTAGTTGAAGCTCTTCTGTGGTCACATTATACATCCCAAAACATTTCTTTCTCTGGTCTAGTGTAGCTCCGCAGTTTATTAGAAGATGCGTTGGTGTCTGTTCTGCCTCTTCGCAGAATCTGCGTGTGCCATCTTGGATTATTCCAATCTTTTTAAAGTGTCCATTTAACTTGCAGTGCCCTGTTAGGAAGCCTATTAGGATTCGCAGTTTATTCTTGCTTCTCTCGACACCTAATTTATTTTCTTCCAAAATTGTTTAGAAGATTCTTGGGTTGTCTCTGTCCAATGAGTGAATTCCATAGTTCCCTCGATTTCTTTTTGTCCTTCTGCCTGGGATACTCGTTAATAGTTTCTTTGATGTATGAACAGACTGAAGTAAAATAGTAAAGGGTGGTCTTAAGTCGCCGAGTCGATGGACATGGCGTCCGTTATATACTCCAATTCTGGATGCGCCGCGCTCTACGTCCATTATGTCTTACTACGGTTTAGGGCCTCGTTTCGTCTAGATAGAAGAGAAGATACTGATTGACCGTGGTGTACGATAGCTAGATACGATCTTTTATTGATTTGTCCGCACTACGGAACATCATTTAATGGCTTCCTTGATAGGGAGTTAACTTCATACGGCCCGTAATGTAAAGGTTAGCAAAATTCAGCAGAAGGCTTCTATCTCTTAACATCGTGTTCTCTACTACCGGAGAGGCGAGTAAAAAAGCGATTATTGCTAATCATCATCTTGTTTGGACACGTGAACAATGGGGATTGTACTTTTCATAAACGCGTGCCGCCTTTGTTCCAGGCAATCAGATGATCTAGCCTGTGTGTGGAGAAAGCGTCATGTATCATACATGTTATCAAAGTATCATATGATGGAATCAACGTCCGTGCCTGTACCGAACTGATTATCGTACAGATTAGATAATGCACTGAGGAACCTAGGGGACGTTTTTCTGAAAACTGTTTTCATGCAGGCGACACCCATTGCTTGAAAGAGGTAGGGATTACCACACTGAATTGGCCTGCACGTTCTTCTTACATGAATCCTATACGAACACTGTAGATCAAGGTATAGTATTGAAGATAAAAGCATATTCAGTTGATACTGTCAAGCTTTCGACCTATTTTAAGGTCCTATATTTATTTCACATTGTACAATTGCTTTAACAATCAATATTATAGGACAACCAAAACGATCACAAATCTGAATTTTCCTAGAAAACCGACTCAGTCCTAACACTACAAAGGACTGTAACTGTGTTGTAACCTAATCCTTATGAGTCCTGTAGGACACGCGTGATAAAGAGACGGGTTAGACATCATTCGCAGCCTTCAACAATCATTGAACAGCTTCCAACAGCTCTCGTTGGAAAAGGGATTCGGTTTCAGAAGACGAAATCTGATCGGTTATTTACTCGATACCTAGGACGCCCTCCGCGAGTCTAAAGGAGGTAAAACGCGTTATTACGAAAAAAACCAAATAGCAAATTATTTGGGTATGTAAATTTTTGAACTCGTTTAATTGGGTATAATTAAAATAAGTATGCTGTAATTAGATAAAAAATACATATGTTGCGATAAAGAACAACATAGAAGTATCCGTTTTTTTTTTAACTTTGAGTGTATAAATGAAATACATTCTTTTGCAACAAGCTAAAAGGTGAATTTTATTTATCGGCCAATTGTTGGGATCCGCGTTTGCTTGAAATGAGGCAATACAGCCCGTGGAACAAGCCTATAAAGAACTAGAATTTAATTAACACTTCCAGACAGAAGGTTTTAGATGTAAAAGCCGGTCTGAACACGTCTGCAAACACCTGCACCGGGTTTTGTTTATTGGGCGACGTTCGTGGCCGTTCTCAAATCCGAACTCTGGCATAATTCCGTACGAGGGACCGTGTTAGGAGCTGTGTACACATGTGTGACCCTGGTATTGGCAAACATTTCTCACGGCCGCTCGTCCTTCACCCAACCCTTATATTTTCCAATTTCATCTCCGTGTGATCAGCCGTTCATATTGCCGACATCAAAGGGTTCGAAAGAATATCATTAAACCAATAGCTTCCTTGTACAAGAGACGTAATATTAAGTTTGCAAGTAAGTGGAGATACTTTAATAAATAATTGTATCGATATTTTGGAAATCTTTTTTTCTTTATTTATAGTATTTATAGCAACAAATATTCAATACACAGCCAAGAAATAGAGTAGTGTGATTTGAAAATTTTTCTAAAATTTCCTAAGTTTAAAAAGTTTGCTATATATAGCGATTTACTGTTTCTTATTGAACTAATAAATAATAGATTAAATCTGGTAAATGTAACTGGTTTAGTAGTTAAACCCGAAATCAAAATTTATTTAGTATTCACGTTACCAAATCAATCGATTCATATCATAAACTATTTTTCAGATAATGTGAGAAGCTGTGAAGTTCCGAGTCTCAAGTCCACAAATTTAGTTACAAATATGTGCAGTCTTTAAAAAAAAGATAGTTCCTACTCACAGTTACTTTCAATGGTCCGGATTTCAAGCTTTATAGCTCATCATCAGGAGAAGAATTGTAATGTGAACACGCCGAACCCCCGCCAAAGCGAATTTCTAAGGAAAGTCTCACCAGAGAAATCAATTTTCATTTGGAGTAAGTTTCAATTGTATAAAATATATATCAGTTGTATAGCAATAAATGCTCAAATTTGAAAAATACCCCAAAGTTAAGTATAATTAAGTAAGCCCTTATTCAGAAATCATGAGATGCGTTCTAGCGTAATGTAGGTTTCAGAAAAGAATTAATTAAGGTTTTTAGTTGAGATAAAAAACCCAATGGCACGAGCGGGATTCGAACCCCAGAAACGCTGCTGCTCTCCCGCTTGAGCTATCGTGACCTCGATCCACTCGGCATGGCACACCAACTTGTCATCTCAACCCCACCTTTTGCATTTTCTCTCCTTTTTGCTATTTTTCAAATGTCATGTAATCGAATTGAATTTTTGACGACAAATGAAATGGCCACGGAGAGCTTTAGTGAAGTAATACTAATACTTTATTTTAACTTATTAAATTCACTAATTTTCTGGTCCGTTCGACCAATTAATATATTGCAGTTAAGGTTTTTAGCTGAGATTGAAAAATTGCAAAATCATTGCACTTTGACTCAACACTTTTAGCATGATTCTACTTGTGATAATAGTAGATTGAAACGAAAATTAATTTATTATTTCATGAGTCGCACGTTCATCGTGGCTCAGTACTCTTTCAGGAGTATGCGGATATGACGTACTCGTACTGACTTTTTGATGAATAACCGTACTTTCGTCAAACATTTTCGAGGAGTTGTTTGCAATCATTTCTCACACGGTCTATTTTCCTGTTATTCATTTTTTGCTGTAAAAGAAAAATTTTCGTCAATCGGGGAGAAAAATCTTCGTCGCATTTCGTAAATGTGGTGTTGGTAAACGGGGGGACAAATGTGGTTTGTGAAAATGAAAGGAGATTTATTTCCAACATATTTAATGAATAAATAGCCATTTTTCAGATGATATTAACGGAGTTAGTTAGGTGTCTTCAAACATTTTCCCCTCTCTCGATCTTCCCGTAAATTATGTTTAAAAATTTAAAAAAAATAAATAGGAAACAAAATAGTTAGAATAGAAATCTAGACAAAAATTTAGAAAGTGGTCTCTTGAGAGATATATGATGCATTTTATGTTTTTGTTGCACTAACACAAATCGCTTTTTATCGTACTGCTAGTCATTTCCTCTGACCACATTTCTCTTACCCCTTGGTTTCTTGTGCCTAAGTACAGTTTTTTCACTCAATGTTGAAATAATTTGTTGTTTTTGATTTGACACTTCTAACCATTACTTATTTTTCAAGGAAGAAAAAATAAAGTTTATATGTAGTTCTGTTTACGTCGCAACAAAACAAGAAACATTGAGCTTTACACCATCGGATGTTGGTGTGCGTCACTGACGATTTGGTAGATTTTATTTCAACTCAGTAAAGGGAAAAACAATCAGGCAAAATTTGTTTTATTTATCATTAATTTTTGATATGTTCTAGGTTTATCGCAATTTTTCATTACAATGCGTTTATTCGACAAAAATGTTTCATTTTTGCCAATTTAATTCTAATATTTGACAAATGATTCTGTGGATTCTGTGATTGATAAAATTTGGCAGGGATCATTATTAAACCTAAAAATATTCGTTTATATCTAAGACAGAACTATTTCCAAGGCATCGTTTGGGACTATCGAAATTTAATTGTATCGGATTTACAAATCATAAGCTAACGCCGAAAAGGCTCCAATAATCTCTTCGCAACGACAGTAAAAAAGAACATTTGACGATTTGAGGGTTAAGTTGAGGCGGGCAAGATTCTGGGGATGACTGTCAACGCCATGATCCAAAACTTTAGATTAGGTAAGAAATTTCTAATGAAAATACCCGATAAAGCACACTGGAGATCGCGGTTAATGCCGAATGGTATGTAAAGCACCGAAACTGACGATTGGTCAAAAACTCTTGTCTCTACAAATAAACCGACAGGATTTATATTAGCAGTATATTGGAGAGATTGTACCTATTGAATATTTTGAAAATAGTCATCTACTTGGACAGCGAGGAGAAGGAGGAGGTCGACAAATTATCAAAGCGGCAATACAAAATTGCCAAGAACGAAGATCCCTCAGAACATAAGTTAAATATAAGCCCTTAGTTCAATGGGAACGTATTCTAGGCCAGAAACATACGTTAAAAAACCATCGGAGAAACTTACGGTAAAATGTCGTTTAATCTAAGAATATGGTAAGACTACGATGTCTACTGTACTCCGGTGCCCCGTGTAAAGACTTGTAGAAGCGGAAACAATCCTCGGAAAAAATGTTTGTATATGGGATGAGATTCCTACAGGAAGAAGAATCGCCAAAGCCTTAAAAGATATCAAAATTTGCAAAATTATGAAAATAATTATTTTAGCAAAATCGAGGAATTAAAAACAAAACAAATATTATCTTTATTTCAAAAAATTAAAACGAACAATTTTTAACTAGGGTAGCTTTTTTAAATCTAGTGGGATTTTATTAAAAGGGATCTGCATATCAAAGTTTTTATGGAGGGTAATAAAACGTATCGGTCTGTAACAGTAGGGAGATAAACCCTAGTTAAACTTATGTTTTTTTTCATAAAACAAAAGTGGATTATGAAAACGAGGAGCTTATTATGCAAAACGCAGCAGACAAATGTAAAGGAAAATTATGAAATTTATGCAACGGTTCGAGTACTTTCGAAGCGCTAAATACAAATGCGATCACAAATCTAAACGAGCTCCAAGTTTAATGATAACTTTAGGAATGGCGATGACAACCACATTACCCGGCAAAATCTTTCCATGAAGAACACGAGGGAAGTCGGGGCCACGGCCGTAAAAGGGCTCTAAATACGCCCGATCAAGAGCCCGGCTAGAATTAACTTATGATTTAGTGGAGTTTTAATATCGCCCTGAGGGCCTGGTAGATAAATTCCCTTGGCCCTTTTTTTAACCCTTCTCGTACTCCGATCCTAAGGCGAAAGGTCGCAAACGAGGGGCTCCATCCCGGATAGAGAGGTCTCGTCGTGATGGATGAGGGTTCTTCAGCCCTTCGCACTCTTGTAAACAATGACGTAGCTCACACGTTTAGCCAAGCAAGATCTCCGTTCAATCACTTTCGAACCAGAACGTCGATCGCAGTTCCTTCACGGTCGACACAACAATATTTTATATCCTAAAAGCTAGCATTAGAACATTTCCGGACGGAGCAGGTCACAAAAACAAAAATAAATCACATTTGTATGCATTCCATGAGGCTTGAAACACAGTAATATGAACAAATTGAACAATTGTTCTAAAATAGTCTTCTCAACGATTCCACTAAAAAACTTCATATTTAATCTTCATCAATAGCCTAATTAACACATTATCTTTAATTTAATACGTGTATTTAAAACGTACAAAAGTTGATATTTGTATAAATTACATTGGAGGTATTTTTATATATGGGCTTTGGGATAGGTAAATTATTCATTTTAGGATACAAAACGAAATTTATACTAAAAATATAAAAAATGTACATGAATGAGAAAAAGAGTAGTCAATATCATATCATTAATCACTTTCACCGACTTTAGGCGGTCCCGAGGCCAGTGACGCTTCAGCTGTTCGGGAGGATTGCTTGGAAGAGTGAGGGATGAAAGGTTTTTTGATGTTAGGATTTGTGTGACTGGAGAAATGTGATACTTCTTGATTCTTCGTTAATTCAAGGACATATTGATGTTAAAGTCATTGTGAAATGTAAGTATGAATGAAAAGGAGCATTGAAGATGGTTCGGATGTTTGGATTGAAGGACAAGTTGGAGATTGGGACGTTTAGTTGAACCCGGAGAAGTTCAATGCTGTATGTCCATAATTCTCAAAATAGTTAATATCAATGAGACTTTTGTTTTGTAGTGCCAATTGCCGTTGATCAGGCAATCTTGGAAGAAGTCTGAAGCTTCTATTTCTTTTCTTGTCTTTTGAGTCGTGTGTGAGAGCTCCATGACGTTTGTTAATATTTAGCACAAGGCAGCGAACTACGTTACCTGTTGGGAGGGGTATGCTATTGTAGTATATAAAAGCTCTGACTATTCTCTGAACGTGAAAGTGACATGAACTCGGTTGAGATAAGAGGATCTTCACAAGAGCAAAGGATGGCTGCTTCATTCACAAATATAGGGCGGGTCATTTCAGAATGGGTAGAAATGAAAGTATCTGTCGGATAGACATCTAAGATTAGATAGTGGATAAAATTGCGGACTTTCATAAGCCCCGAGTGCGACACCCGATCGAAGGTTTGGGGCACATCTAGCAATGCACAGGAGCAGCTTTTTGCTCAAGGATGTTTACGCAATGCTCTGCTGGATAATGGAATGAGATTCAAGAGACTCTGTCAGCGTAATCATTGAGTCCTCGACCCTTATAAGCTTCGATCCGATCCGTCATTTTCCGTGTGGCCGGGTGAATAACGATGGTCATATGCACCATACAAGTTTCGTGAGAAGGTCACAGATAGAAGACACCTTCTTCTCCTGGTATCCGGCAGGGTTGTCACAACGGTCAACTAAGAGTCCATTCTCTGTGTAACAGGAGCTGAACCTTGGAACATTTCTGTTACCCCGCAGAACTGATGGTTGTGCACCCTCACCCGTCTATGCAGGCAGTATCTGCATCTTCGCTCTCCGCTTGTCCACTCCGAATGGTCGGGACCCGTCTGCCGCACGCAAAGGGCTAACAGACGAAATACATCAGCCTGTTCTCCCGCGTACTCCCTAGATAGAGAAGGCGACTTTATATCCCTGAGAATAGGGGCTTACCAAGCGTAGAAACTACCGGATCCGGTCCGGTCGCGGTTATTGTTTTTAGTGGAATTGCTAACCACCCCCTAGATGAGCACTGCCTACGGCCAAAGGTGTCTTATCGAGCTTAGCCTACTCCTGTCATGCGCAGTCGAGGGACGCCATGGCCTACCCTAGGTGGTCCGATCCTTCGCTTTCCCGAGGGTACTGGTCATACGCACAACGAATGTATTGAGGTACATCATTCCCGACTACTCATCGTCAACAAGACAAGATTATCTTTAGCGCCTGGCCTATTCGGCTTTATCTGACGTTTTGATTCTCAAGATGAGAGCTGACGCACCTCGATACGACGGAGCAGTGTTACCGCTGCAGCATTGTTGTAGAGGTGCCCTAGCCCCTAAGGGCCAAGGACAACCTCGTTCTCCGCTTGTCCATTCCAAATGGTCGGCACTGAAGAAGTTCTTATGGATGTTATAATCCCATTCGCTTCATTTATTTGGGTCAATTTCGTGTTTGTGCATGATAATCTTCGACGGCATAAGTTCTGATACACATCATACTCGAAATGTCACCAGTTACTCGGAGGATGTTGGGATTACCACAATAAATTGGCCAGCACGTACATCTGTCATGAATCCTACACAACACTTATGGGACATGTCAAAGAGACAATCGTCGAACAACTTCAAACCGCCCTTGTTGAAGAATGGGTTTCTGTTTCAGAAGACTAAATCCGGTCCCTCATTTGCGTAATGCCTAGGAGACCAAAAGTCTCGAAAATTGTTGTGTATCGGTAAATACATTAAAATATGAATGCATTAATATTAATAAGGCGTAGAATTATAAATGTTTAAAAATACGGTGTCTGGTTTTGTTTCCCTCTTGCAGAGTATAATAATTCTTTAATTAACTTAATCGTGAAATTTTAATCTTTTTTTTTGGAAATTAAAGAAATTGAATAGGCTTTGTGCAATTGAACTGTTTTTCTTATGAAGTTAAATGCCAGTATTAAAAATATCGAAATATATAAAGAAAACGTTTACTATCACAAGTACAAGAGGAATCTAAGAAATTGGCTCCTAAAACCATTTAGATACCACTAAGAAATAATGTATTTCCTAGGTAATCTCGATAATAAGCGATATCCGTTATGATTTATGAAACGAGGCAAGAGCCAATACCGAGATTAATACAATAATCTTACTACTGTTATACTATTACCTAAATAATTGTTTAAACATGTATATAGGAAGTTTTTCTATTAATTTATAACCACCTGCTTAATTAATACAGTATTTTTAAATAATTTTCTTTTAAAAATTTAAAAAAATTAAAAATGTCGTTTTAGAAAAGCAAGTTTTAAGCTTAAATATCAACAAACTCACATTTCTTATGAAAATTTATGTTATGTACAAATGGAAACGATACAAAGGATATAATCTTTAGAATTGTAACTCGTACACATTTGAACCGACACTTATTGAGTCCTTTTTCACGCGCGAGTTTATTTACTACATAAACACTTCGGCTGCGCGCAATCTTCAGTGAGGAACAGCATCAACTCTGCATTACATTAGTTAGAAAGCTCTACAAATATTAGCTATAAATAAAGTTACGAGTTTATCATTTTTTCCTCCGCGTAATTTGTCTCAATATGAAAAAAGAAAAACTGGCAGATTTTACAATAATTTGGTTTCATTCCCATACCAATTTTTATATAACAATCACCATTCAGATCTTATTTCGCTGTTATATCACATTTTATAAAAACTTTACAATACATTTTTATCTCTACCATTTTAGAAAGTAAATGTATGATGTAAATAATTTGAAAAAATACGAGCTATTGCTCATAAATATGATTTAATAATTAAATGCAACACAAGGTTTTTAACGGACTTAAATTGATATTTTCCTTGTTCTAAGTGAACTATATACAACAAAATATTTTATTTGTTTGAATCTCTTTATTAAACACAAAATCGCATAGAAGTAATTAAAATTAATTAAAGGCAAACATCCCTTCTTGTATTATTGTCCCGGGCACATGGCTTTTCGAAAAGTGAAAAGGAAAACAACCGTATGAAAGTACGGTGAAATTATTCCATCCGGTAATATTGTTTCACGTGGTCTGCGCATATTTTTATTTACAATTAGACTTCGTACATAAACCCTCGGCGATGAGATGGGTTTTTCAGCATATTAAATGTAATAACTATGATCCAACGTTATTTAATTCAAAATTATGAATATCTACTTTAAATAATTATTAATCGTAGTTTTTTAAAAATATTTCCCTTCTATGAGTACTAAACCAATTTTCTTTTGGTAATGGTATTTATTTTTTTATTTTTTTTTATTTATTTATTTATTTATTTTTTTATTTTTTTTATTTATTTTTTTTTTATCATTCTTAGTTAATGTTTCTCCATCCAGCTTTATAATGTTATATGATAAAACGATAATCTTTCATTTATCCCTTTGATAATTTGTATGTGCCTCAGGGCCTCGTCAATGGAGGAAAAAATAAACACACACATACACAATATAATGAAAAAAAGCATAACAGGCTTAGAAAATGAGGTTTATTGTTATGGATTTATACGATGGAAATTTGTCAACAAACTTATTGAATGAAAAAAACACTCGTTTGTGAATATGTCGGGTTCGAACCCTGGACATTCATCTTACTGTGCATTTTTGCCTAATCTTTATTGTTTGCTTTTTTTCTGTGTCCTCTCATTTGTAAAATAAATTTATTTATTTACCTTTTATTTTCATTTATTCAATGAGGGTATTTTACCTACGAGGTCAACCCTCTGGTGTCAGTATTTTTGAAAAAAATTCCATTTGTTGTATGTTCGATTCGAATTCATGGCCGCTGGATTTGAACCCTGGATTTTTACATTACAGTGAAAAGCGCCGTGACAACGAATAAACCCAAGTAAATATTATTAACATATTTTTTAATTGTATATAAATCTTTTTTTTTTTATGTCCATGATCCCCCCAAAAAAGCTGCTTTCCCATGGAAATAGTAACATTTTGAAGTATGCTTTCTGAGCCTTTTAAATCACAGACCTTCGCTATGTCGTATTTTTTTTTTAGATATTTCGCTGAACAAGATGGCTTATAGATACAAATAGATAATGTAAAAATGAAATCAAAAGAATTAAAATGACATTAAAATAAAATAAATTTTTCAAAATAAACCTACCTGTATGTAAATTTAAATTAAAGTTTGATTGATAATAAATAAAACGTTTGTCCAAATGAAAAAGACAAATGAAGCTTACTAGCGTTTGAAATATACAAAATGCAGAATTGAAAACGAAATGAATCAACTGTAAAAAGACATTATTATAAATGGCAAGGGGCCGGGGATAATGGAATATCTCGTGTTGAAAAAAAAAAAATCATTCATAATCGTTTTTCATTTTGAAGGGCGTGGGAGAGAATAATTAATTTTTTTATATATTTTTATTGGGCGCGAAAAGGGGTGAAATGGCTTTGTAAAATCTCCCCCCCGCCCATTTTCGTACAAATGCCCGCTCATCGCAGGGCGCTCCTCGCACCCACTTCTCTATTACGGCTCGCCCGTATACCTCACACGCGGACAACAGTATGCAAATATACAAACAATCCATCAGCTCTGTCACGGATTACTCAACCTGTCTCTGAGCTTATCGCCCATCTTTGAATATCTCGATTTATGTCCTACTTGAAAACATATTGCTGTGTGTTTTAAATTAATTTGAACGCCCGCCAGTGGTTTAAATTTATCTTTGTAAACTCGTTAACAGAGATCAGGCAAAAATTAATTTAAACCGATTTAATTTCCTTCGCTAATTAAAAATCGCTTTACCGGACAGGTAAATAATTAACATAAAACCGTTCAACCAGAAACAGGAAAAAAAGCTGACAGACCAAACAGTCAAAAATAAAAATAAAATAATAGGAAATTACCAAATTTCAAGTTATAAAATAGTTACAACCTTGTATTAAAATTTAATTTTTTAAATTATGTATCCTTGGACCAATTCTTTTTCAATATACACGGCTGACAATCATACTTCTTTTATCATAGTTATATCCATATTTACCGACGGCGTGACTATCTTCTCTTGCACTCCATCTCATCCGTTGTAAGTCCTCTACGTGCAAAGCCACGTCACACTATTGAGTGGCTGGTAGTGCAAATGGAAAGCTTTTGGAAAGCTCTACTCTGATTGGCTGGAGAATATAGAGCGAGAACATACCATAAGCGGTAGTGGCATCAAGCAGTAAGTATGTGACCACCACAAAAGTGAAAAAAAGCAAATGTACTTTTGCCGTAAGAAATTCACTGTGCCCTTCGTTCCGACTGAATGACGTACTTATAACGACTGATGATATAGTACGTTGTCTAGGACAGTGCATTGAAAACAGTATGTGGAATTCACACACGCGTCTGAAACGGCAACACGCCATTACAAACTCTTGGTGAGACTATTCGACCAACGACCTCATTTAAACCTGAACAACTTACCTTTTCTAAAACTCTCATTCGTCTGATATGAACCTACAATGTGGAACGGGCACAGTCAAATTTTACATTTAATTCCATATCCAGCTCCACCAATCTAAAAAACTAAGAAAATCCTCAATCCACCCGTTTAAGTTTCTAATAAAACCGGTCACACTATCATTTCTATTCTTTCCTGACCTTGTAAAACCCTTTTTCAGAAATACCACAATAGCTTTCTGTACACCCAAACTTTCACGTCCAACAACTGTCAATGCTAATCCTACCTCGAAACCTGCACGAGGCTACGATCTACGGATTTACCTAGTGATGTGCGTGTGTTTGCGATGTGAGAGTGTGTTACCAGTTGGTGGCTTCTCCGTTCATGTTTCATTCTATCATGTCATGCCATGAATTACCAAATTTAAATGCTGTAATTAAAGTTGCAAGTGCAAATAGTTATGAAAATAATTTTAAAAAGTGATATAATAAAACCAGAAGATATATGAACAGATTTGCGAACAGTTTTCTTTCGTTTTTGTTGATTTTAAATGAAATGACATTTTAAGCGGCCGCATTATACAGGGTTACACAGGGCGGGCTACCAGGACCCGAGGGGTCAATAGCCTGGGTAGGTCCATACCTTATCCCTAAAAGGTCCGGGACCTGGTCGGCTCACGAGTCCTACATAAACCTTTTGGACTTGTTTACAAACCCCAAGATTGTGGACCATTTTATCCTGGGGGAGTGTTTGAGTTATGTCCTCTCCTTCGTAAGTAACGAATCTTTCCCTGGCATACCTATCGCATTCTGCAAGGTGTCGAGCCGTTTCTTCTTTTGTTTCGCAGAAGCGGCAGAAGGGGTCTGGTAGGGTACCCTGGGTATGAAGAGGTGTCTATAATACGTTGCATACAGCTCATAAAATCAGTGTCAGAGTTTGCGATTAAAGACAACATTAGCTCATACTCACTCGATCACGAGTACTATCCAAGTATAGAGTTTAAAACAATCAACAGAACAGTCACATAAGAGGTGCGCAACGAAATGCCGCTAATTATTTCCCAAATTATATAATATTGTTACCTATTGTAAAAATAACATGAATTTCGTTGCTATGTAGACTTAGGTATATATTTGAAGTGATTTTTGCAACAATATTCAATTCTAGTTTTACAATGAACTGCAATTTATTTAGCCTAATTTACACGAAAATTCGGCTGAGAGGATTTACTAGATTTATTAAGTTGTATAAAGTTTTAAAAAGTAATTAACGTACAGCGTAATTTAATTAGTAACTTGTTGATAAGTTTTACCAGGGCTTTCTCTTCTTCGTTTTATATACATTATATTCTTTAAAAATTAGGCAACAAAACAAATGTTTGTTGAAAACAACTAACTGAACATTAGTTGACCACCGAATCTCTTCTATAAGATGCCCGGCCTTAATTATAATAATGGGAGTTATTATGTTACAAATTTTGCGACAGTAAAGTCTATTGAAGAAACGAGGAAACCAGCTGGCATTTGACCTAAACACAGTAAGATAGCAGGGACGATAATTTATAATCCAACTGATGTGAAATGGAAACTTCTAAACATGTCCGTCTAACGAATAAACCTAACCCTCAAGCAGCTCATGTTAAAAGCTTACGTGGTGACTCGGAGGAAGAAAAACTAAAAAATTAAAAATCGTTTAAAATTAATGCGTAAAATAGATCCAATTTTGAGAAGTTCATAGGGATAACCATAATGTTTCCATCATAAGATACAATCATTAACACAAGTTTTGAAACTGAATGTTTTCCAGTATTAATTGGGTTCAACCGAGGAGTCTATCAATTATTTATTTGTAAAAATTTATTCATATTATTTAAAAGTAAAAACACTATTATCGGTAGTTTGATAATTTCCTTTTTTTTAAATGTAAGTATTTTTTAATTTTTTACGAGGTTTTCGCAACAGCAGAGGTCATATAATCCCTCAGGGTGCCGGCGTTTTTGAAAAAAATCCCATTTGTAAGTATGTCGGGTTCGAATGCAGGACCGCTGGACTCGAACCCGGGACCTTTACCTTACAGTGATAAGCGCCGTGTCAAAGACGG
>CM077099.1:18370127-18453541 GCA_039619505.1 Cimex hemipterus | reverse complement strand
ATATATATATATATATATAAGTTACCAAAATATTGTTAATTCTGTGTATTCGGTTATTGGGAAGATGGGCAGAACAATTTTATATGGTAAGGAATTTTAATACATTCAACGTAAAAAGTTTTTAATTTAATAAATAAAATTCACCAATAGGATAGTTGTTAATTCTCTTTTTGTACTTCCTTTTCAGGTTTCTTTGTTTGAGGAGGAACACTTCCTACTCCGCACTCTTGAGTTATGTACTATCAAGGATTACCATTTTTATTGATTTTTATTAATATCAGGGCTATCATTACGTTTCAAAGGTAGTATTTTATTTTAGTGCCTTTGTTTGGTTTAAAGGAATTTATGCGCCCGTAAGTGCTCCATACGATACAGAAACGTTTAAAAAATAACAAATAACAGCGTAAAAACGAAACACAAAACAACAACAAATGGACAATTTTAATTTAAAAAAAAAGTAACAGAAATAAATTTTATAATTTTATTAAATTTATTGTAACTTGGCCTCCCGAATTAAGAATTAAGAAAAGAAAATCAAAGCTTGGATGGCAATAGGATAAATTAGGTTACGAGTGAATGTTTGGAGTCAGAGTTTTATAGCACTCAGAAGAGATATAGCAAACCTAAAATAGAATTTTTGGATGTTAGGGCGTGAAATGACCTTAGCCGTTAAAACGCCCTTAAAAACTAATAATAATAATAATAATAACAACAAATGGATTGTACTTGTATACACAGGAAAACCTACAGACTAACAAACTTTTTCAACAAGCTCACACTAAAAACAAAAGTAAGACCAATAATAATAGAGGTAAATTACCAAAAATAACATGAAAAAAAGACTCCACTGATCCGCTACTTAATAACAGTATTTACAGCATGGCATGTCAATGCATTGTACAGACTGGAAAAAATTAAAAAATCAATTCAAAGAACATTCAAAGGAGTATTCACGATCTTTGTGTTAACCCTGTTAACTGTGTTAGGTTCTGTTTGGTATCTACACATACACACACATCTATCACATCTATGTATCTATCTATCTATCTGTTTGTTTATCTATCTATCTATCTGTTTAACTATGCATCTATCTATCCATCTACCTATCTGTTAACCTCTGTCATTATATCATATCATATTCTACTTTTGATATTGTGACGAGTAAATTATCCATTTTCTGAGAATTATTGTGTTCCCTATTATTTATTATTATTAATTATAAACGTTGTAATTACTTGTAAAACCCTAATGAAGACCTCAACAAAGGTTGAAAGCTTGGCATAAATTACAAAACATACTTGTTTTGATGAACGCATCAATGATCTCGAACAGACTAGTTAACTCAAACTAAAGAATCTTACTACAAACAATATTACGATGAATTGCCAAAATTGGAAACAAAAATATTCAGCACATTATTTGGTTTATACTGCTCGATAACTTTTACGGATTTTTCAGCGTACTCGAATTTGCTGATGCATTTCCAAATATTATTAATTTTTTACAAGCATAAGTCAGTAATCAAACCAAAATAATCTCCATAACCAATAACATCAAGCTGAATAGATTTATCAGTTTTATAAAACATACTAACAAAGATTACTATAACTAGTGTTACGATGAATTGCCAAAATTGAAAACAAATATATTTAGACAATTTTTTGGTTTATACCGTCTCGATAATTGGTCCATGAAACATCAAACTTAGTAATGTTAAAAAAATTGTGCATACTTATATATTTTGTAACATTTTATTCGGAATTTTAAACGTCAACTCCAATACGATAACAATTGAAAATGACAAAAAGGAGGGAAAATTCAAAAGGTGAGGTTGAGATGGAATGTTTTCAAATTTATTTTTTATCAATCTTAATGTGAGGTATAAGTTAAAATGATAAAGTCAATGTCAAGGGTTGAATTCGGACCCATGACCTTCGGCTCAATGCACTGCTGCTCTAACCACTTGAGCTATCATTTTTGATGGAAGACCTTGAAAAATGGGGAAAAGAGGAAAAATTAGGAGAACACGATAGTTCAAGTGGCAGAGCAGCGGCGTATCTAGCCGAAGGTCGTGGGTTCGAATCCCGCTCGTGCCATTGAATTTTTTATCTCAACTAAAAACCTTAATATTAATTATAATATATTAATTGATCAAGCGGAACACGAAATAGTGCATTTTATTATAAAAAGTCTAATTAATACACCTGTTAAAATATAAGCTATACGTTTTAAGGGGATTATCAAGTATGTGCTGTTTGTTGTTGGAAATCAAAGATTCCAATAAAAGAAAATGTTTTTTTGCCAATGGCCAGACAATATGCTATGCGTATTCATTTTGGGGGTAATAGTATCGCGAATGAAAGGCCAGAGGTGGATTGATACAATGGCCACCAGGGACTGGAAGAGTTTCCTCTTGAGCACTGCAACTGTTCAACTTATTGTACTATACCCTGGCTTTGGGGGAGAGCTCGCAACACAAAGTGAACTTGAGCCCCCGTTGTACCAGGGTTCTTCCATCGAAGAAACTCATTTTTTAAGGGGGTTGGGACCAGGTTCAGGGTCGCTGAGATCCAGTCCCGCCCCTTCCATTGAAGAGTGCCGTGTCAATTTCTTTTAATTGCGGCCACTTCCCTTAGGCGTCATTCACTAAGTCCTCTTAGGCATCAGAAAATTTCCAGAGGTGACGGCGGCCGAGCCAAGAGTCTCTCACGCTAACCACTCGGTTATCGCTACCCCAAATAAACCAATCTCAAAATCATTATATAACAATTTTCAGTATAACTGTTAAGTATTTTAATCCAGTATAACAATGAATGCATATAATTATAAATCTGTAAAATTGATTATACGTTTTTTTCCCCGAAGACAATTTATTACCGTATATAAAAGTGTTTATAATATAACGGAAATTAATTTCCCGCGTGTTACACTTCATAAGTAGCACAACACAAAATATAAGACGAAGTCGTTTTCCAGATTAACAAAGACAGCCTGTGTTTTTAGCCAATCAGAATTTTTCACTGTCAATTTTTGTGTGTTCGTTGGCTTGTTTTCTTTTTCTATTTCTCTCTTCTTTCTTTTTTTAATTGTTTATCCCCTATAACCAACCAGAATACTGAAACACTGAATTAAATCGTTCTATAAAAGCCAACTCGCTTCTTCAAAAGCTAAATCCTCAGCAATTACGTAGTATTTATACGGCACATTTTCACACGGAAGAGTTGGCCTCCATCGAGCAAAAAAAAAAAAAAGTAAAAAAGTAACCGCCGTAAAATTCACTTGCTGGCCAACTTTTCTATTGAATGTTTTACTAGAAACATGTTCCGTTCGGAGCAATTAACAAGATTTATTAGTCACAATTTATAAGGGCTTGTAGGTAGTCGTGAGAGTAGTAAGTTTTGAAGCTAAATGCTTGTACACTGTCCCCCTGTAGTAAACTGGTGAGGAAATATGGTCTTAGTTCGGTCTTACGCCTTCATTTAGTTACAAGTCTCGCCTACAACTCAACCCTCCCATCTAATGTTCCTTAGTAACATTCGCCATTATTTTAAGATAGAAACTTATAAATTAAAAGTGTTTAGTGAGATTAGTCTCAATTATTTTCCAGGTTAGTCTGAAATTAAGTTGCCAGTTAAATCTTTTTAAAACACACAGAGTCGGTACTTTTAAAATGTCGGTTGTACATTAAAAACATTCCAGGCTTTTAATTCACTTTTGTAAAAGCTTTGTAAAAACACAATAGTTCTTTTTTTCAGGAGATATTTTTAGCATTTCTTTAATGTTTCTTTTATCCCTTTGAATTAAGCATTTCAAGAATCTGCTAAGGTGTTTTCGTATGCAAGATGAATATCTTGATTTGGTATTCGAACATGTCATCCATTGTCAACAGATACAATCTCGATATGTGTCCATCGCTCGTGAATACGTGGTACCTGGTCTCTCGAGATTACAGACCGTATGGAGTATTCAACCGTACATTAGGTCCGTTCTGCGGTTTAGGATCGATCAGGGTTTATATGGTTGACAATCATTCCCTGTGGGAAATACGTTGCGAATCATTTGGGCGTTCTGCCGACTGTAGAAAAAGAGTTTCTTGCATTCCGAACATGTCTGCTGAACGTCAGTCAAAACTAATATTCTAATAAAAAAAATATGGAAATTTTTTCCTTATTTTGTTTTATGTTGATGTTTTGTAATTTCATTTAAAACAAAGTTTCAACAACTAAAAATTGGACCTGAAAAATGGTATTAAAATACATCCTACAACAAACAAAATAAAATTTTTAAAACTTAGCATTTTATTATGGGCAGGAATGTTGAACCTTCTGAATTTTAAACAAACATCAAACTAATATAATAAAAATTGTGACTCAAAACTGTATAAATTAATGTGATATATACGTCCAATAAAGTTGTTTTATGATCAAAAACTATCAAGTTTCCTTTTGCAATAAACCAAAACTATTATACATCGACTAAATATTAACGTATGCCAGTCCTTAAAGCGTTTTAAATAAAAAACTTCAACCTTTGAAATGAAAGGATGAAAATAATTGGTCTAGAAATATACGCTAAAGGTTTAAACAGAAAATTTCAAGAAAAATTATACACTAAAATGTTGGACTAAGCGTGTTAGCATCAAGATGATAGAGAGCCCTAATCTGTTCAAGATCATCATAAATCTCCCTCTCTAACAAGATTGGAGAGACTCGAAGACGATGTTTACCAATTTTATTAATAAGCGTAGAAAACTGGGAAAAATTGTATTTTAAACCCATTCGTATCCGTGTAATTTAGATCGAAAAATATTTTATTTATAACGCAATTGAAAAGAAAACTATTTTTAATGATGAAAAGTATTGAAATTACAAACAATAAAAGGATGATGATGAGCCTGTACTCATGCTGAAACTGTTGCTAGTCTGACTTCATTATTATTATGGCCATGAATGGGAAATGCTTAAATTATAGAAGAAAAATTCGAAATTCTCATTCAAGAACAAGAATAAATTTTATAATTTAAAATTGACTACTTGCGTACATTTCGTTTGCAAATTAACTATTTTAAAAGTATTAATCAAAGCTTTGGATGGCATTGGGATAGATGAGTTTATGTGTGAATGTTTGGAGTCAGTGCTTTATAACACTCAGAATAAAGTTAACCTAAGATAGAAGATTATTCAGAAATAGAGAGATGCGATCCGGTGTGATGTGTGTTTCAGAAAAACATTTTCTTTGTCCTGCCAACGTTTCCATCTTTATTGAGATCATCTTCAGGGCCTGGGTGTGATGATCGTTCGGATGAAAGGAATCTGCAGTGTGGAAGAGAGGGGACGATCAACACAAACACATCGTGAAAAGGGGAGGAGATAGGCCTCTCCGGAAAAGGAATGCACTAGTAGAAAGACGTCTACATTTTACTGTTTTGTGCCAAAAGATTCAAGGTATTATATCTTTGCGATTCATTTAATTTCATATTTGTTTTAAGTTTTTTGTCTCTGAACATTGCCTGTTGAAAGATTGTTAAAAGATTGCTAAAGAAAAGTACTTCACCATCGTTGGTTAAATTTTGTTTGTTTCATGCCAAGAAGAGGCCATTTTTTTGTTAATATATTCTTTGACTTATTTAAGATCCACCCTCACATGTGATTTACAAACAGAGTTTATATTTAGAAAAAATATATAGAAAATATTGTACATAAATTTATACAATGCAAAATATATTTTATATTCCATCAAAGTATTTCTACTCACTCAAAGTGTTTGTCTTCTGAGTAATTGCGCCATTCGTGCGGGTCGTGTTGAGGGTGCCAGTGAGATTTTGTTGTTTAATGTTTATGTATGTTGGATTTTGAAGGGGGGAAGGAAGTGGGTATAGAAGAGACTATTTTGTATAAGTCGTCGGCTTCTTTGAGGTGAAGGGAAACAATGTGTCGGTAATGGTACGGCCTGTTTATTCTTTCAGGATTATATAGAAAGGGATAAATGGGAAAAAGAAAGCTAGATTGGTTGACAATTAGGCTATGCGAAAAATATTTGATGTGTGGAATGTAATGTAATGATATATGTGTTGGGGGAAGGGCAGATCTTAATTGACCCACAAACTTCCGTACCCGTTTCAAGAGATACAATTAAATTTTGTTGTATTGTTGTTTCTTTCCTTTTAAATAGGTGGCAAATATTTATTATATTTAAGAGGGATTTGGGGAAAAGAAAGGGTGATTGATAATACTTTGAAAAAGTACTGAATATTTTCAATTTATTGATCCAAAAAAGTAAAAAAAAAAAAAAAAAAGAAATTTCCTTATTAATCCAAATAATTGACATTCAATCTACTGGCCAGGGTTTTACGAAAAAAATTAAAATAAAATACGAAATGAAAAGGTACTTGGTGAGTTGAAGACTCGCTTCTCCAAACAAACGAAATAGGCAGTTGCTGCTGGGTTTCACTTCGACGAAGGTGCCTGTAGAGCCGGATGACGGTACAGTTGACGTCAGTGGGGTCGGTGATGTGACGGTGGTGAATGGACGAAATCGATGTCGAGAGCCAAGAGAAAATCGATATTACGATCGATTATCGGTTTGGGCAAGGCCGAAGACACGGGCGTTATCGCTCGCAAAATAAAAACAATGGGGCCTCGACGAGTCCAACAGGGCCTCCCGAGGCGAACCTTGGTCAGCCGAAAAATAACAAAATAAAAGCTTCTTGGGCGTCAACAATATGTATGTTATCTGAATTGAATTTGATTAATGATGTTGGCGTAGCTGCGACTGAGTTTGAACAGATACATGCAAAGCTTTGAAGATGATCTCAATAAAAGATCGAAACGTCGGCACGAAAAAGGAAATGTTTTTTCTGATACTTACATCACACCAGACTGCATCTCACGATTTCTGAATAATCATCGACTAACGGTCACTAATCACCATACATTTCTACAATTCTCACTTCACTCTTCTAAATGTTTGGGCGTAAAATGACCTTAGCCGTTAAAACGCCATTAAAAATTAACAATAATAATAATAAACAACCGTGAAGATACAAATATAAATAAATAAACTTAAGAATAAAAAGTAAATAGGTTCCTAAATCTGTTTGATCAGGGAGAAAAGGATCAAATGAGAAAAGTTATTGGGAAAAGGATTGTCGAAAGTTCCCTAATTTTATGTCCTTAAAAACATGAAAGGAGTTATAAGGCTAAAAAATATGTTTAAGAAGAATTCACCGCTTTATAAAAACAATGTTTCTAAATATGTGCTTTAAATATAAAATAACAATAGCAATAGTTACAATAGCAGTAAAAGTGATAAAATAATAAATTCACTCATTACACTTAGAGAAAAATTGAATGAAATAGATTATTGACTGCTATCTGCATCGCTTTGTGTATTTTCCTTTTAAGGTAAATTTTGTATTACTTTAAATCCATTAGATTGAGCGGTCCGAGTGATGAACTAACATACTTCAATTAATTATTCTTATGTAAGGTATTGGTTGAGATACCACATACAAGGTAAAGATCGAAACCTTGACACGATAAAGAAAATGTTTTCGGAAAACCTACGTCACAACAGACGGCATCTAACGATTCCTGAATGAAATTCTGAGTGAAATAAGGAATTTATGCAACGCAAAAAAACTTTCAATCGAAGTATTTCTACTCAAATTGTTTGTTTTTCTGCGTAAAACAACGATTTCTTTTTAAAAATAAAGATTGTAGTGGTTGAATTGAGTGGAATCAATTCAAGGTGAAAACGGTTTTGTATGTATAGTTTACAAAAACTAAAATGCAAATGCAAATGGAATAATTTTTGTAGAAAATTAACTTGTTTTAAGATCTGTCACCAAAACTTATTAGGTAGTTTTGATACGAAGGAAGGCGCGTGTAAATTTATATTTCTTCATTAATTCGAAATATTTAATCGATTGTAATGAAGTTGAAGAGGGACGGTTTTTCATGTAGTTCAGTAATTTTACTCAGTGTAAATTGTACCTAATTAAACATTGTCAACCCATTTTTGCCCATGTTCGTCAATTTTAATTTAACGGGGCTCTTTGAAGAGTACCGTTAGAATTTTCAACCCGTGCTTACCAAGCGAGAGCATTGGGTTTACTTTTACCTCGGAAGAAGTAATAAACCTCCAGTCTTGCTTCAAGCCCGAGGTGTTTTCCCAGTTTCGGAGGTTTTCTTGTTTGTTCCCACTTTGTAACCTGGTTTTTCAGTAAGCTTTTAGGAGTTTCGTAGAAACGTACTGGGCTCCTATGAGAGACGCCTTTGCCCACTCTTAGGTGATACTTATTTCTTGAAATTCGTGCATATTTTACGTGTTACTTTACGATTTAAAGTACCTTAACCGTGGGAAAGTAAGTTTGCAAAATAGTGAAATTCTATTGTTAAATTTTGTAAATAATTAATAACTATTTATACATACGAAAGAACGACACAAGAATAAATAAAGTTATTTATTACTCAATAAACCATTGATATTAAGATGTAAAATGTAAATAAAATATTTTACGAATATGAAGAATGATAGTTCATACAAATCCGCCGGTCAATCCGGTTGAAATCATATTTCTTCTCTTTTGAAAAGCCATGTGCGAACCTAAAGAAAGTTATTGACGTCGACAATGTAAACATTGTTGGGTATGGATTGTTGACAATTCCTGTTGACACAAAACAAGATCATCTTGAAACTTCACCCGGGAAGTTTGCTTTGAAGAGTTTTGTCAATGAAAGAAAAATAAAACTCGAAAAGAAACAAATCAAATTTTCAACGGAATTTTATAAGCGACCAAAGTCAAATTTTAAAATAGTGAAAGAACAATATGTCGAAGGATATTTTTTAATATTTAACCTATATAATTTTTATAAAATTGAATTTTCATTGGACATTGACTCATGATAAATTAACTGATTAATTTTTGTTATATGAGTATAACAAAATTGAAATTCATGCTCAAATCTTTTCATGCGATTACTGTTTCTTCTAGTACCAAATAGTATTATGTGAAATGGGTCTTCTATTTGTCTAGCTAAAAGGAATAATAATATTAATAATTTAAGCGAATGATTACATATGGGAATATATACGGATGAATGAAGAGTCGCATTTATTGAATTTTTACTTTTATTTTATTTATACAAATTTAATTAAGTGCTAATAAAAAATACCTCCTATAATCCATAAACCAACGATCAACAATTTTACTGTCAATGTTTCGTCAAGAAAGATGCGTTACATATAAATTTAAATATCTAATCTAACCAAATGAATTATTAAGACCAAAAGCATCAGTTGCGAGAGATCCGTGGGGTTCCATTCTGCCGGGATCTATGGAGGCCTCGCTCGGGGTGGTGGTGGGGCTGCGCTGTCAACTTGCAAAATAAGTTGCAGCCTTTAATTTAAAAAAAAAAAACAAAAAGAAAAAAAGGCCCCTGAAGAGGTGTAAAAAGTTCTACTTTTACGGATCTCTTTAAATCAGTCTTGCAAACAACCAACTTCCCTGTCTTTGTAAAATTTTCCGCCATCATTCGTCTCCATAAACCAACCAAATCAATAGATCTTACAAATCCCTATTGCTTTATAAGTCCTCTTCCTGTAATAATAAAATTCTTGAAAAACTCTTATAAAAACCAATTAACATTGAATCCCAAGAAACTATTAGTTATTAGTTTACCATAGCCATAGAGTTACCAGTTTCGATTTAGGTCCTTACACTCAAAAATCCAGCAATTTCTCTGCGGTGTGGGGGCCATTTCGTCTTCCTCTGACGACGCAGTGATGTCCGGATGTGCCCCTTGACATCGAGCAAGCCATCGAAAGTGTTTGGCACCTGAGCTTTTTGTGGACGCTGAAGGTCTTCTACCCAGTACGCGCTACCTAAACCTAATAGCGCACAAAATTTTTTGTTTTATTTCACAGTAAAATAGAGCAGAGAGATCTTTTATAGCTAGCTGAACCCAGGTGGCGTTTCACCAGGGACTTATACAACAATAACTCCATCCTTAGTAGAACTTTCCTGTTGAACACATGGTTACTTCAAACTTAACCTATAGAAATAACTTACATAGCCAAAAATGGACAAAACAAGCTTTGAAATAAATTATTGTAAATGATTGATACATGATATAAACTCGCACTGAACTACAATAATGCATCATTATTATCAATGATAATAAGCGACACTTATACACAATTCGGACCCCTCAATTGACACTCAACACTTACCACACATGAAGGAATTAACACTATCGTTCACAAAGTGGAGAATAAAAGAAAACCTAATGAAAAGCACACAACTCAATTTTACCTTACGTAAAATGTCTGTGCTGCGGTGAATATAAATGAGATTCCATTGTCTACCACTGACCTTGTGCGTTCTTCTTCATCTTGGACTTTTCATGGATAAACAACTGACTTGGAATCCCCATACAAGACTGAAAAGACACCAAACAAACCGACGTTATAAATTGTTAAAAAGACTACTCGACTCACGATCAAAATTAGACCTCGAAAATAAACTTTTAATTTACAAGATAATAATTAACCCCTCGGGGCGTACGGTTGTACGAAAGTGTGAGGCTCAACCAAGGATTCCAACTCCCAGCGTCTCCAATCAATCCAAACTAACATACTCCATCAAATCACAAATACTACTTTTTACGTTTCAAATTACACCGTCCATAAAGACCTCACATCCCGTTTGTACACGAACTCATCAAAACCCTATATAAAAAATTTCATAAAACACTGAACACATACAGTAATCTATTCATAGAAAAATTATCATCCAACCCTACCTGAAAATCCTCCAAGACGATTAAAGCGAAAGATGTCCAGAGACCTTCTCGTTGTGTGAAGACTGAAAAAGAAGCCAGTGTGAAGGTGAGTTGCCCATGGGCAACTTCTCCTACAAGAGCCTCCAATTATAATTCAATATATACGAACATATTTACTTAATACATCACTTGTAGTTGTAAGTACCAAATAAATGTAATTAAAAAATATTATCAAACCTATGTTGGGTTCTATTGACGAACCGAACAGCTAATTCCCAACGCACCCCAAGATTCCCAACAAAATTTTTGATAAAAATTATATATATATATATATATAACTACACCCTACACTGTAACCCCTATTACTTACTTTGTTTCATAAGTAGCGAAATCCAATTTTAAAAAAGCCTAACATCCCTATCCCATGGTCGGTCAGGCCAGTACCACTACCACCTATGAATATCCATGGACCATCTGAAACGCCGATGGCTACGAGATGCCCTACGTACTGTCATCGTTTATTCTTTAGGAGGGATAACATTGTCACATGTTGATCAAGTTTTTCTATGTTTTCATTTTATGAATTTACCATAGTCATCGCTCCGGTCGGTGAAGTTCCTGAGGAGGTCCCCGTCCAGCCTTTTCTGTCTTTTCCGACTATTTTTCTCCATCCCTCTTTACCTCAGTTGAGGAAGCTCGACTATCGTCACCGGAAGTGAGTGTTCTTTTTTAAATTTTATAATTCATATTATTTTAATTTCAAATTCATACCGTCTACTTGATCAGACAACTATAGGTCATTTATGTCCAAATTCTGTTCCAAATAATTAGTTGTAATTACATTAAACATATAAAATTTAAATAGAAATTATAAATCTACATTGAAAAACCGTGGCAAATTAAAAATAAAGAACCTTTTTTTCATTGAAACTTATTGAATGATAACGGTTATTTTTTCAGCCATTCTATTGTAAAACAATTGATTAGTAAATAATTGATTATTTGCATAATAACTTAATTATACTGTTTGGCTTTTTCAATTTTAATTAGACAACTGTATTTTTACGAACCTCAGTTGAATACTGTTCATTTGCAGTAATCATTTTACATTTGAAAATGTAACAAAATTTCCAAAAAAGCTATTCAATACGAAAGCCTTATTTTTAGGCTTATTATTGTATTTAAATTAAAGCTGTTTGAGTAGAACATTTGAGAAGAATTATGGAGTTGCATAAAAATTATGATCGTACAACGTAAATTTGTGAACAGAAGTCGAACAATTGTGTCAAATAAGTATCGATTGAATGTTTCAACAACGAGAGTAGCATGCCGAATTTATTTTCTCCGAGTGATATCCGGATTGTGTGGGGCCCACCCCTTTAGAAACGGGATCATAAAGGCTGGAATTATTGAGTCGAACATATTAGTTGTATTGTAGAAGAGTTGATGAATGTTCGGTCAGCGCTATAAAGCAGTGCGGGGCAGAGGTTGTCCTGCCTCTCACATTGGTTAGCAATGGCTGTACAAGGCACCCTGGCATGAGCTTCACCGTTGGCCCAAAGCCATAGGCTCAGCTTTTGTACCACACAACAATGAACTGCCCTCCCTAATTATACCCCATTACTCTACACTTGTTAGTTCTCTTCCCGCTCTTTTGACAAACGTACATTTATCCTCGGCTTTTTCAATGCGATCGACGTCTTAGAGAAAATTTACATACACTATACCACCCTCTTTGACTTAAGAAAGTAGTAAGTTAATTACATTAAAACAGTTAATTTTATGATGTAGTCGCATTGAATTGCTTCACATTATCGTTAGAATCTCATTTAGACAAGCGAAAGAAAATGTAAAACCCATAAAATTAACCAGATGAAATTGCAACTCAGAATCACCAAAATGTTAATTAGACAGAGATTCTTAAACAATTTAGGAAATTTATTTATTCTATTTTTAAAAAAATTGAAAAAAGGAAAGAAAAGACTGCCGTTTTTTCTATTTTCTTAATTAGACACGGAATTTTTTAATTAGTTATTATAATGTTTTGTATTTATTAACTCAATTAACTTTGGCCTCTACCAAAAGTGAGGTTTATTAAAATTTTATTAGAAGAAATACCAGTTTGAAAAACTTCACAATACTTAAATTTCTCCGGAAACTTTGAGTCGGTCAAGAATCGCTATGTTGAAGTACATATCTTTATCATACTTCCTGACCACAGTTGTTTGGCTAAGGCACGGTTCAGGTGGACAAACTGCCACAGAGACAAGTTAGGCAAAACAATTTCCAACTATTTCAATCCTGACAATTTATATTACAATATATATTTTTATTTTAATTTTTAATGTATTTATCTATACTTACTTCACATCTATATCCCGACGAGCTTAGATCGTGATTCTAAGTGAAACCGACATTGGGAGAGTACAACCTCTGAGGACGAAACAACTTGGTTACCTATTAAGAAACAGAAGAAAATATCTGAAGTAGCTAATTTATCAACGGCGACACAAAACGAAGTGAAAAATAAACAAACGATTTGCCTCCGACAACTCATCAGAGAAGTGTCCATCCCATATCCACTGACCAAGCATTTGGGTCCTAGACGAGTCCGTCCGCTCTTACATCCGGAGGTCAGACAGAGAAGCAGCAACTCAGACAACCAAGAACACCAAAAAACAACAGGAACCTTATTTTTCAAATGAACTTCAGCACACATCCGAACACCACCTTTAACTAATTTTCCGATTTATTTGAAGAGAATGATGGCCCTTCTCAAGACTCGAGATCACCATTCATGCTTACAGAACTGTACGATTCCATAATGGCACCAAAATTGACACGGTTTAACGGTCTGGGCTGGAATTTACACTGCAGGACAAACTAGACTCGATATTATTGAAAGCAACCGCACCCCAGTCTGTTAAGTCCAAGAAATTATCGAGGAATACATCCTTCATACCAGGAATCTCATCAGCAGGGATTTTCGATACCAGTCTCATAGAGGCAGATTTGTTCAACAATATTTAAAAAACCTGGGAATTTCGAATCTGCCCCTTCTGCCATTGTCTTCAGACCTCAATCCCCTTGAGCACATGTGGGAGGCGTTGCAGAGAAGGTTTTTCGAACAACATGCAACACCTGAGAGCCGAGTTGCACTATGGGGTGAAATTCATTATAAAATTAGTGAAACCCTTAATTACAAGTTTTACCCAACATAAGACATTAACACGGTATTAATTGGTTAAAAAATTTGTGTCCAATGAACAAATTATGGAACCAAAACCTTTTATTTTTTATTTTTCAATATCCTTTGATTAACTTTTCTTCCAGTAAAAACCTAGTAATTTCTAATAAATTTTCAAAGATAGAAACAGTTAATCAAATCAAATTTATTATAATAATTAAAACATCTCAAACATTGCGTTGTCCGCCATAGACCGAATTTATTGAGAAATGATCTGGAATAGTTATTTAAAGTATAAAAAATAATTGTATACAAATCGTTAATCTCTAAACAGTATGCTAGTTAGTACATGGCATTAAGGACAGTAACCTTTATGCTTATATAAAAATCAACTTTAAATTAAAAAAAATTATTATTGGACAATAAAAACTAACGAAATAATAGCTGATAAAAACAATAAAAATTATTAGAAGCATTATGCTAATTGTCGTACATTTTTAAATTAAAATTTATATCGTCTGCCATAACGGCGCCGAGGGCCAACGTTTCCTCAACGCTCGGAGGTCGTGCGGGTTTAGCCTATGACACTAATTTAAACAAGAGCCATTGTTCAAAACATATTCTCTATCCTTATTTATAAATAATCGAGCATAATAGTATTGTCTTAAATTGAGGCAATTGTTTTATCTAGTCTTTGAGTCTTACTATGAATTATTATTAGAATAGCTTTAAGTGGAAATTGTCCAAGACACACAGATTTGGTGTTGTTTTCTAGACACTGTATTTTTAGTCTAGCTACAGTTATACTTGTTTAACGGTGTGAGTTAAAATAACAATAGATCCATAAATTTGACAGAGAGAGAGAGAAGGAGGGCGAGAGGGCAAAAAAAAAGACAGGTACAAGGGGTGAGAAGAAGTCTACATGAGTATAATTTACTGCGCGGAATGCATCATTTTGACTCCACAAAGCATTTAATTGAACTTGACACAGTTATATTATTACGACAAAAAGTAGCCATACTTAACTCAAAATTAATTTGAAAAAATAACAAGGTGAATTAAACTAGTTACCAAAATTTCATGCAAAACTTTAAGCCTATTTATTTTTGGCAAAATATTCATAATTTAATTACTTAAGATTATACATAGATCTTTTATCTATATATGCTATATATTTATAACTTCATAAATATTTATAGCACTGAAAACAAAAAATAGATGGATAAATATTTTTTCTATAAATAAATAAATAACTGGAAAATTCTAGCATGTATATATAACAAACAAGGCAAAACAAAATACTTAATGGTAAATAAATGAAATAAAACAGAACTACAAAGATAAGCGAACCAGAGTTATGCATGCGATTTAGTGTGTCGTATCGCTAATGATAATTAAATCGATGGACCAATTCAAATCCGTACCTCCATGCATGGCATGCGGATTCAATTAAAATGTACGGATCAAATACACAACCCAGATATTTTGTTAGGAGATCCTTATTTTACAGCCAAAAATAATAGCTCGTCAATAAAATATATGTGAAAATATTACTTTATTACTTACATCAGGAATATGTGCAATACAACATGCCTCACGGTTATATTTTTCTATTTACTGAATCGGTTAAAGTGATGTTTAATATTTGTTTGATCTTTCAATCCCATATTAGCTTCATAAATTTTTCATTAAGAAAACAAATATTATTAAATATGCCATCCGTTTAGAATAAAAGCTGTGATCCTCCCATTAATGATTGGTTTGAGCACACAAAAATATGTCGCTTTTCATGATTACATTGAGGAGAACGATAACTCTTTCAAAAAATTAATACTTCTGTTGTATATACACAGTGTAAGTACGTACTTATATTATTTACAAAATGTTATTAGGATATTTTCCTATCGTGAAATTTAAATCTAACAACTTGTTATTGAACGAATAAACCGTTGATAAGGCGAATTGTCTGGGAGCAATTCATATTTCTATAGTTATCTCGTGATGCTGCTGACCGGGCGTGAATCGTCATCTTCGTTCCATCGGTTTGATTTCCGGGCGTGTTGATTTCCTGACGAATTATCGGAACGCAATTTCCCGGGAAGGGTTGCAATGTAAACAGAAAAAAAAGGGCGGTTGTTCACCATGACAACGCAGTATCCAAACGGAGTCGAAGAAATCACACTAGAAAATACCGAGACCGTCTTAGTATTCATCAGATTTGGTTTTATAAGAATGCCGATACGGCGGAAAAAAGCAAAAGACTGACCCAGTTCTACGTTGTATTAAAACTGGAAAGATTTTCCCAAACGCGTTTATTATGATATCGCGTGCGCGAAAAAACTCAAAATAATGAAACATTTAAAACAAATGTAAAATACAAACCTTCCCCGTAATTATATGTTTTAACATGTTGAATAACCCGAACCGCACGACCTAAGAAGTATATAAATAAGTAAATAACTAACTTATAAAATAGAATTTTTTCAGTAGATCTTAAAAAAACTAAATCATCCAAAATATTTACAAAATTTTCTACGTTTAAAAAACACATAAAATTAATTTACAAGAAAGAAGAAAATAATATTGAACTTTTACTAACCCTCCCGAAACAGGATATAAGCAGTGACAACATGACTTAACAAGTGCCAACTTAGCAAGAGGTTTCACTACAGTGCCATTCAGAGTGACTTGAACGTTTTCGTAAATGAAGTTCTAAAAGTCACTCGTCACCAGCGACTAGTTCAAACAGTAACAACTTACTGAGAGAGATATTTGACTAATTGAACCGCTCCAACCAAGAATGGGATGCCCAAACGGTAACATTCTACAAATTTAATGTAATTTAATTTACAAAACGATATCTATATTCATGTACAATCACTGAATTTGATCCATTCTTCATATTATTTATTCTGTGAACGATGTTTTAGCCAAAAGGTCAAGAAGGGATTTTTACATTTATTTGTGACGTTTTTCTCTACTTCCTTCACTAGTCGTGATTAATTTGCATATGATACTTTCTGGCATAAAAAATAGTTATACAAAGGATTAAATAGTTTAGAACAAATATATAAATAAATAATAATGTTTTAGTTAAAACTATCTAAACTATGTTTTATAGAGAAGAATTTGATTGTTTGAATAATTATAAAAATAATTACACTTTTGCATATTTGCCATTGTGTCAATGTCTTGTAGATAGCTATTAAGCTCATTCATTTGGTATTATCAAATCGGCAAAAACAACTTTCATTACGCAAGATTAATTTTTTATCCCTTTTGCTAATACAGGTTTTGTTTAAAAAGTCCTTAAGCCTATTTCCGGACTTTCGTTTTTATTCGTGTATTTTATGGCCAAATTGGCGAGATCGTCCCATTGTTGCGATGGGGCCGGATTCCGATCCATGGGCGGATACAATCTAGAGGGAGCTCGCGTTGGATAATCCCAGCTTTGATTGGCTTCGGTGTAACAGCCCGGAAGAAAGGATTAACTGTTACTACTGGGGGCGTTGCATACGTTTGATCAACGTGGGCCTCTTCTCGCCAATAGGTACGATCGGACTTACCACTGGCAAGTAGCAACGGCTTACCTGAAAAAAAATAAGACATGAGGTCAGATTAACTTTACTCAAAAACAGTTTGGTAATAGATTATAATAAATAAATCTATTTATTTTATAGCCAGTTACACTTATTTAATTTCAGTTAGTTTATTAATAAGCATTATATTGTAATTTTTATTGAGGAATAGCGTAATATTTACAAAGGTGAAAACATTGTACCACTTAGTTTCCATCAATCTTTCCCTAATCGCTGACAAATAGAAACAGGCCGGATCGTAAATCGTCAGAATGTAGTTACATTCAGGTAATAGTCTGCTGATTGGTATGCAGAGGATGCTATTGCTCACATTTCCCACAAGTTAGGTTCAAATGCAATTTCAGTGGGGAATGCATGGCCCTCTCACCATAAAAGGGCTTCAGTCTGGAACAGTTTCCGTGATAAATTATAAAACCCCGTTTATTGATATTGAAAAGGGCGCTTTAAAACAGCCCGCCTGGTAGGGATTGACTACCTGACAGAATCTCGTGGCATCTAATTACATTCCCTTATCTCAGAGGTCGGCTAAGTGTGTTTGGGAAGTCGTAAACATCTTCTCTTTACTGATCTGCGTACGTTTAGCAATGTATTAAACGTAGAGAGAACAGCCTGTCAGTTTCATGCTGGAAGATTTACGTTGCGTGATATTGCCCAAGTGCTTTTCCGACGAGTACCTTGATGTTTCAAACGATTGTGATGTGTATAAAAGCTATTAATTACAAAGGTTAGTTAATTAACATAACGAAATGCGAGCCTTTTTGACAAGGGTAGAGCCACTAGACAAAAGTAAGGTATATAAAAAAAATAGATGGAACAATATTAAGAAAAATTTTAAAAAAACTTTCCATCTCAACCTCACCTTTTGGATTTTCCCTCCCTTTTGCCATTTTTCAAATGACGTGTAATCTATGGTTATCAGCGTCTAATGAAGTGGCCAGGGGAGCTGTTTAGTGACAATCGATATTGGCAATAGGAGGGAAGTTTTGAATGGTTGTAGGTTGAGATTGCGATTTGGTATCCGAGAGGATCGAAGTGGTAGAGCAACGGTGTATTTAGCCGAAGGTCGTGGGTTCGAAACCCGGTAGTGACACTGATTTTATTATGTCAATCAATACCTTACATAAAGATTAATTAATTGAAAGTTGTTCGCCAATTGTACTACGAATTCTAATAAATTAAATAAACTATTTATTTAACTCACTTCCATCTTATACACAATTTTTAAGCACAACGAAAAAAAAAATTTTTTTTTAGTTGATCAATATCTCACTGGCACTCTCAACACGACACACAATAATAACACATGTACACAGAAAACAAACACTTTGAGTAATTACAAATACTTTGATTGAATCTAAAATTTCTACCAAATTCATGAATTCAATTTTTCACATCATATATGCAAGTATATTTTAATCAATGTTTATAAATCCCGGCTCCTGAAGATGATCTCAATAAAGATCGAAATGTTGACACGATAAAGAAAATGTTTTTCGAAACTTACGTCACACCAGATCTCATCTCATAAATAATTATTATTTTAATTCTCAACTACTTATTAAAAAAAACCTGTAAAGATTATCCATATTTGTCCGTTTTAATATGTCTCTTTACCAGGTGTATTTATTTTCTGAAAAGTAATAAAAAAATACTATTACTTCATACGATTCGAATTTGGATTTCTATAAGCTCGAATTTGCCCACGTATTTTGATCAGTGATATCATTTTACACATCACATTTTATATTGTAGAATGAAATATAGTTGTAATTATATTTTTAAATGGCGTAATATTTTCGGTAATCGATAAAGTTGCAGTTATTTGTTTCTGTATCGGCGAATTAACCGAATAATCGGGCAACATAGATTCTGAATATTTTTTTCCCCTTGTTCAGAGTAAATAATTCACATTTTATCTCTGACGTTATAAAGGACAGCTATAATTCACTGTCTATTGAGATGTTGTAGATGCAAACACAACTATGGTGGGATGGGAGGCAGTTTCTACTATGACAATGATGTATCGCTTTTACGCGAAGTTTCAGTTTTAAACTGAAATTTTTGTACATTGTTAAAGTTGTGTAGGTATAAAGTTCGTATACAGTTTATTCGTGCTTTTTAAATTAATGCCTTTGCTTTTTAATGAGAACAGCGTTTCTTAAAATTTTTTTAAGGATAACTAAGCAAAACTTTGACAGAAGTAGATTTAATAATTTTACACCTTTGAAGATTAAAATTCAAAAATCCATTTATTACACTAATAATGAATATTTGGCAGCTAAGACAACAATTCCTGTCCTAGGGAATCCAATTTTATTTCTCTAAATACCTTGCAGTAATAAATAAAAATTAGTATTAACTGTAAGACTGGTGTTATGACAATGATTTGTACTTGTCTGTTTCGAGTTATGGTCTGTGCGTGAGGAGAGTTTTTAGTAAGTTTGAAAAAGGAAACCGTGCTGAAGATATTATCAAGACAAAGTTATTCAAACAAATATATAATTTAAAAAATATTTAACGGGCTCGGTGGCCGCAACGGTTTAGGCGTTGGCAAGCGCTCATCACCGTAAGGTAAAGGTCCCGGGTTCGATTCCAGCGGCTCTGAATTCGAATCAAAAATACTAACAAATTGAATTTTTTTTTCAAAAACCCTGACACCAGAGGGTTGGCATAATATTGTATGTAAAATACCCTCATTGAATAAATAAAAATAAAAGGTAAATAAATAAATATGCTGTAAAAGGAATATATTTAATTTAATTTACAAATGAGTGGACATAGAAAAAAACAAACAAAAAAGATTAAGAAAAAATCCATTTCAATGAAATGCTTACAGGATCTTCAATAAGTTTGAAGGTACGGAAAATTACACGAATGTAAACGCAAAATAAGAAAGTCACCTTGAAGTTGTTTGAACATCGCCGATAAGTTTATTTTAATGATGAATGGAAACTAAGGGCAAAGGAAAAAAGGAAACTAAAATGTGAATTTCCATTAAAATACATCGATGATTTTCTATGTTACCAGGCAGAGCAATTATTTCCAACCAATAGTAGAACAATGAGTTTGAAAATTACGGAAGTAGAGACTCGAACTCACGTGACTTACACACCTTGCATTTCAGATATGAAAATTTACACCTCCTTTGGTAATGCCATGAACACTGGATAAAAACATGGTGTAGATTTAATAGTCAGGGTGTAGTATACTGCTCCCTTTAAGAGCTATTGTATGCCTAAAGCACACCGGTGAGTCCTATTTCATTAAGAAGCTTGATTAATAGGCCCGGATTGAACATCCTAAAATATCCTGCGGGCACAGTTTGTGAGTAGATGTGTTGGTGTCTCCTCTGCCTAATTGCACGTGCCATCTTGGATTATATCAATCTGCTTTAAATGTCCATTTATCTTGTTGTATTTTGTTAGGAATTCTATTAGGATTCGCAGTTTATTCCTGCTTCCCTTGACGCAATCTGTAATTTCTTTCCTACCAAAATTGGCTATACAATTCTTGGATTGTCTGTCTACTGAGTGAATCCCACAATTCCCTCATTTTCTTTTTGTTCTTCTGTCTGAGATGCTCATTAATCCTGTGTGGGATCCTATGGCACAGAAAGGTTCAGGTCCGATCAGCGGTGTAGCAGCTCTTCTCCTTGCAAGGTTGTCCGCTTGCTCGTTGCCTTTTACTCCCATGTGTCGCTGGAACTCCAGCACAGGCTGATTTTGTTTAGCCTAATACGTTTTATTTGGTTTCGCAGTTCAACACCATCTTTGAACTAATGATATTATAGCTTAGTATTTTGATGGCTATTTGGTTATCTGGCAGGATAGCCATGTTTCTGTTTTTGTACCTTTTAGTCAAGTTGAGTTGAGTACATTTCTCAATTGGGTGAATCTCAGCTTGGAAGATATTGGTGTATTTTCCCATGGATTCTGAGTGATTGGTTTCAGGACCGAATACTCCTGCCTCTGTACCTTCTTGTGTTCTAGATCCAGCTGGGTACCAAAAGATTGTGCCATTCTTAAAGCAGATGTTTCCCTCTCCCATAATTTGAGACCCACCTAGATTGAGTTGGAAATTTTGATTAACTTCAAACATCCTGTTCACGTCGTCCCTTGCAGTCATGAGTATCGGATGGTCTTTCATTATTTTATCCATTTTAGTTGTATTCCTGTTGAACTTTTCTCTTTGATAATACTAATGATAGTTTTTCTGTGCTGCCCTCATCATCATGCGATGTAGGGGGTTTAATCCCAATACTTCTTCCATAATAACCTTGGGAGATGTTCCCATTGCTCTAGTTATGCAGATGCATATACAATCTTTAATCAAGTTGAGTTGAGTACATCTCTATTGGGTAAATCTCAGTTTGGAAAATACTGGTGTATTTTCCCAAGGGTTCTGAGTATTTGGTTCCAGGAACTGAATACTCCTGCCCATGTACCTTCGTGGGTTTTAGATCAATATGCGTACCAAAGGATGGTACCATACTTAAAAGAGGTATTTTCCTCTCGTTCCCTATCTTTTTTGATTCCTAGATTTGTTGGGAAGTTTTGATTAAATTCAACCATTCTGTTCATATCATCTCTTGGAGCCATAGTATCGGATGGTCTTTCATTATTTTGTTGCCCCCACATTGACAAAAAAAAACACAAAAAAAAGCTTAAAATTATATCAAATCTATTTATCAAAACATTAAAAAATTCAAACAACTGTAGCGTGCGTAATGGCAAATTCTACCAATACGGCATTTTTGAGAGATTAGGTTATGTTATGAAATAAAATAAATCAAACCCCACTTTTTCTTTTTTGTCCGTTTTTCTGCATATATTTAATTTATTTATAAATTACAAAATGGGTAGGGAGGTTTTGTTATAGCATGACTAATTCGTAAGATTTAAGTAAAATTTTTTGAAAACTGAAAAGGTGATGGATTAGTGTCATTGTGTTTAGAAGGCAAAAGACGACGACGGGGCGGTTCAAACAGAATGGCCAATTAGATGAAATAATTAGGTTTCTATGCAATTATTCATTGAAATCTCAACGAAACGGTGAAATACCAAGTTGAAAAATAACTAGGACATCCTGGGCAAACATAACAGAACGAGAGGGTGTTTATGCCACGTAAAAGAGAGGAGAACGAGAAGAGGGAGCGTTGTATGTGGTCGAAAGGCACAGTTTATTCCTGTTAGGAGTTGTTCCCGTTCCCGTTTTCGTTCTGCCCTGCCCCACAGCCCCAGTGTATTAAGCTGAGACTGCTATAAAATAAGAGGGGGACTCTTTATAGTTTTCCGTCCCCTCCTACGATCCGACTTCATAACATCCACTAGTTTATTTTCCAGCGGCTTAATGTCCAAAAGCATTCTATTCGGCAACATACTGCTACCCGAGTATCTCGCCTGGCCAATAGAAATCTTCCTTTTTTGGGGGGAGAAAAGACGTGGGGCTTTTTTGCCACACGTCCGCTGGATTCTAAAGGCCGAAAACACATTCGTCCTGTTAGGACGTAGACTGAAAGGAAAGAGGTAAAATAAATGCTGAACTGAAAACGAAAAGTATTAGTTGGTAAAATTCAGGTTGGAATGTAACAAAAAACCATAACATTTTAATTTGACCGAATTTTTTGCTTTATAAACAAAAAGTTTTATCTTCATTATGTTTATTCAATATTTTATGTTATTTTCATTAATATTTAAGTTTTACTTTCGATAGCAAAGTATATAATGCATGGTATTATAACTTTATGATTAAAGAATAAATAGATAAAAATAAATTAATAAAACTCTTTCTAACATGTATGTCATCAGTGGCTACTTTGAATATTTATTTTATTTATTTACCAAACTTTTCGAAAGGAAGAAGGAATAAAAAATTAATGCAATAACAGATAACAATAATAAATACAATTGACAATAGACTAAAACAATGTGTAAACCTTCTTTTTCCCTCAGGAACAAGAATATAATTTTAAAAAGGAATCCGAGAAACCTTTCCTTTCGGACTTTATCGATTAACATATGACAGTCTGTCGTGCGTGTAATACCAATCCCCCGACCGGATAAATTAGGGTTTCATACAAGTAGTAGTGTAATTCATTTATTTTACGGTGTTTGCAAATCATTTACAACAAAAAATGAGATATTATGACGACTTTGTGAAATGATATAAAAAGGATATTTATATCGCAGAAAAACATATTTATAGTAATGAAATGGTCTTTACATTATTTGGAGATCGTGATGGTCTGGTGTGTCGTAATTTTAGAAAAACAGTTTCTTTATCGTGGCAACGTTCGATCATTATTGAGATCATCTTCAGGGCCTGGTATTTATAAACATCTAAACACTTTTTTAAATTTTACAAGTACATTTAGGATGTGAAAAAATGAATATATACAATGCTAGAAATGTTAGATTCAATCAAAGTATATTTACTCAGTCAAAGTGTTCGTTTTCCGTGTAGATGTGTCGTTCCCGTAAGTCGTGTTGAGAGTGCCTGTGAAATATTGATGCTTTATGTTTATACACGTACCGTTTTGAATTCAGGAATAAAATGACGTTTTTATATTAGAAGCCGGCTTCTTTGAGGTGAAAGGGTAATGGTTCGGCCGTATTATCCTTTCAGGATTTGATAGACGGGGAATAATTAAGGAAAGGGAAGTCAAATTTTTGAAGAATTAGACATGTTTGAGGTGTGGAATGTGATGATTGTTTTATGAGCTATATTATATGTTTTGTGTGATGTAATTGATGATATATGTACCTTATCGATATCAAATTATAATTAAGTTATATTTAAATACTAGCCTAGTTTGAAGTTGAACTCTAGTTAGCCGAATTTTCTTTTGAATCTTTAAATGGCAGCCGAGAATGAGATCCATCCGAGTTGAATTATATACGAAGACCCGTCTGTTCCGTATCCGCCGACTGCAAACATTGTCCCTCGGACCGACATTGTTCCAACTGTAGGACTGTATGGTATTTAGTTTGTTAATTTGTTCTTTTTTTCCTTGGCATATATTATGACAAATTATGCTTTGTGTTCTAATCTTCATTAATTATATTAGCACAGCTATGTCCGAATTTAACATGTATCTGTTCTGTATTTGATGTTTTTTTTTGTTGTAAACTGTTATTGTAAAGCACTTCTAAAAAGTTACGTTTGTGTTTTTTTTTTTTTTTTTTTTTGTTCTGTGCGTAATATTTTTGGATTGATGCCGAAATAACATTGGTGTTCAAAGTGGTAGGCAGCCAGTGCAGTAGAATTTTGTTTGAGTTTTATGCAATATGTTGCTATAAAATCTTATCCAGATATTAGCAATTTATACCGATGTAAGTAGTCCCGAGTGAAAAATTGCTGGGCCCATAACCCAGAGGTCCGTGGATCGAAACCACGCTCTGCTACCAATATTTATTGTGGGTCCTTTAAAGAATGATTATATTCCGTCTTTTAAGGTTTGATTAACCCCCTTGAGGCCGATGATCTGCGTCGAAATCAAAGGAATTTTGATTTGAAATAAATTAAGAACACAATTACCCAGGGACAGCTCGATTTTCTTTCTTTTAAAACAAAAAATGTATTTCTTTATGATACAACGTTATGTTAAAAATATAAAACAATAAAACATGAAACTTTGCTTACAAACGGACAATTTAAGAACAACTAGATAAAATGAAAATAATATGGGCCTGAATGGTTAAATGAAAATAATCAACCTCGATAACCAAAATGGAAAAATACCAAACAAAAAACCGTAAATGAAAATTAGCCACACCACAGAAATAATTTATATTAATAAAATTCAAAGTTAATACAAATCTGATTTGACTGGCTTGCAGTTGGAATTATTTCTTGTTTTTCTTTCAATGCCTAGGCTAGATTGAACTATCGGTCCTCGTTTTCCTGCCTCCAGCGTGGAGGGAAGAGCCTGGACATAATTTGTTGTTATAAATATATGTCGTGTTTAGTGACATAAAGATCTGACGATTATTGGGGGATCGTGAGATACTACGTCACACTAGACAGTTAGAAAAACATTTTCTTCATCGTCCCAACGTTTCGATCTTTATTGAGATCATCTTCAGGGCTCAAAGTGTTTGTTTTCCGTGCAGATGTGGCATTCTTCTGTGTCGTGTTGAAAGTACATTTTTATGCAAGTGAATACAGTTAATATTTATTAAGTTACACTAGTAAATACTTAACTTATATTAAGTCACCCCGATATGCATCTCTGCTTCCTGCAGTTAGAAAACTAAATTGACGACAAACCTAATAAAATGATAAAATTTAAAAGCTTTGTAAAAAACTATAAATGTTGATGTAACATTAGTTATGTCGCAATGAAAAACTGCATTACTGGGTAATAAAATTATTTTCTGCCGACTAAAATATTGAAACTTGTAACACAGGGCTAGTGACATCACTAGATTTTTCTGATATGTGCTTTTTTTGCTTTATCAAACACGTTTTGCCTTCTCCTCAACATCAATGGTCGATTAGTGTAATATTCATTTTCAGTCTTTAAAATAATTAATTTTGAATTAATTGTACGTTTTCGGGTCGATCATTGTGCAATTTGTGATGTGTGTATTTTCTTTGTCATGAATTTTTAAAAGGTTACAAACTAGTTTTAAATCTTGAATTTATAATAGTACACTCGATAACATGTTCTTTTCAAATTAAGAATCATTTCGTAATTAAGTGCAACGGGATTTTATGAATATCAAAATTTTATCTGCAAATATAAGTACTAAACTAAGTACGAATTCCCCTTTTTCAATCTTCGGAACCAAACATCAACTTAATCGCTGATATTTTAGAGGGGCGATATGCCACATCGAAAACCACATCTATAACCAATGTAATTAATCCTGTAGTGACAAGAGAAATCTTCTGTTGAATGTCTCCAGTATTTCCGTTGCATGGCGTCGTTAGATCTCGATTAATAAGCGAAGCGGTTTAGAAATTCACAAAGACAAAATCTATGTGACGTGAAACAAGCACGTTTGTTATATCAATTCATTATCATTTAACAAAGCCTTTACTCTCGATCGGTAAATGTGTGTGTTTAAGTATTTTAATTATGAAAATGAAACACCAAGGGTTTCTGTCGAATGCACTACCTACAAGAAAAAATGTTGCCGGCATTTTTTAAAAACAAAGATGATCTTTTAATAAAAGCTTTGTAAGTTTTTCAAAAGTTCTGAGAATATGTGGTGCTTAGTGATCGTTACTTGATGATTATTTTGAGGGAGAAATGGACAAGGGTAAACACAGCATCAATTACAGAACAGACACATGTAAACTCACCTTTCACATCAAAGGAACTTGTACAAAAATGTCTTTTCTACACCTCTCTCTCTCTCTCTCTCTCTCTCGCTCTCTCTCTCTCTCTCTCTCTCTCTCTCTCTCTCTCTCTATTTTCTCTCCCTCGCTCCTCTCCCCCTTGATAGTGGTCAACGTTTCACATATAATTTATACTATAGGGAAAGTCTGATCAACTTAAAAATTCGTTAACTACAGTTAGTTATGAATATAGCATTTATAATAATGAACTATAATAAAATTAATTGTAAATAATATAATTTTCTTCATTAATAAAAACTATTTCCCGTCAGTTAGTATTGTCAAAAATATCTGTTTTTAATTACTACTTTTACTGTTGAAGAATACCAGAATTTCTTTTTTAATGACTTTTTTTGGTTGGAGAGAAAAGTTAGTGCGACGAACGAGTTTCGAACCCATGACGTTCGGCTGAATACACCGCTGCTATATCACTTAGAAAATGGCAAAAATGAGAGGTGGAAAATTCGAGAGGTGAGATTGAGATTGGGACGTCCGAGCGGATCGAAGTCACGATAACTCAAGTGGTAGAGAAGCGGCCTATTTAGCCGAGGGTCGAGGGTTCGATCCCGCTCGTGGCACTCGCTTTTAATTTTAACCAATACCTTATATAAAGGTTAATTAATTGAAGTCATTTGGTCAATCAGACCACGAAATATAATGTATTACAAATACACATGACATTCAGGCTACTTCAATTTCTAAATTTTTAATTTACCCTACTTTTTGCCATTTTTCAATGTTAACTTATATGACTTTTTTTATTTCGACCAATACCTTACATAAAGGTTAATTGTTCGAAGTTATTTGGTCAATTGGACCACGAAAGGTAATACATTACAAATACACATTACATTCATGCTAATGTTTGTAAACACCAGCAGAGTTTATTCGTGGAAAGAACGATTATCAGGCTTAAAGGAACATAAGTATTTTTTATATTGTTTTTTTTTTAAATAAAAAATATTTAAGGATTAAAAGAAAAAAATTCCAAAGGAACAAGTGTTCATAAGAAAAATATAGCTGATCATGTGTAGTTTTTTTGTGGTCTGTGCACGCGCTTTTATATAGAGTTTTTGTGTTTACGAAAATCGTCAGGTGGTTTAGGGTAAAGATAACGGGTTTCTCGATGATGTTTTAATCCGATCTGATCTAGTGTTAATGACTCTACGCCGGCAATTAGAGCCAAGGTTTGGGGTGGAAGGGCACCCATTGAAATTAAACCCCTCGCCGTATTCTCCTGCCCTTCCTATCAACCTCGTGGAACATTTATCATCGGTGGGATGGCTCCGACGTAATTCACCCTTAGTGTTACTTCCAAGGGAAAAAAAAACCGGGGATATCTTTTATTTCACCGTCTCATCTTTTCCCATTAAATTACATGACGTGGGGAAGCGCGATAGCCGATATATCTTGGCCCCTTCGACTCCTTCGATCTTGTCTCGGAGGCCATTCAATCCCGGAGGTGAAATGACATATTGAATGTAATATTCTTTACAAAATATTTCGGCCAGTGGAACATGTTTATTATTTCCTTTATAGTACCGGTTTGTTTGGTGCAAATTGGTTTTAAGTAGAGTCGTCTTTTCGCGCGTGTTAGTTCATTCCTTGAAACTTTCATATTTGAAATCTTTGTTGTGGCTTAACTACCTGTTTGACTATTTAACTGTTTACGTAGCAATGGTGGGGTACTCAAACTAATATGTAAATTATTTAACTATCTTTCAATTTTTTCATATTGAACTAGTTATTATATCCAGAATATTAATCGTATATTGTTAAAGATGTGAAAATTATAAACGGAATAAGTATAATTTAATTACACAAAAAAAAGGTAAAAGAAATTTCCTTAATTATCCAAAATAGTTTATAATTAAACCAGGGGTTTACGACCACCCCCAAAAGGTACTTGGTGAGATGACGACTCGCTTTGGTTTTACAAAAAAAAAAAAAGAATAAAATTAAAATAAAATAAAAAACGAAATGAAAAGGTAGTTGGTGGGTTGACGACTCGCTTCTCCAAACAGTCGAAACAAGCGGTGTTGAGCTGGAGGTTGCTGCTGGGTTTCACGTCGACGAAGATGCCTGTAGAGCTGGATGTTGAAACAGTTGACGTAAGGTCGGTGACGTGACGACAAGGTGGTGAATCGAAGAAATCGATTCGGTAAACGGTGCGCCTTGTCCTGACCCAGGCAAAGGAGAGAATAATTTACTCCTGGGCAAAGGCCGTAGACACCGGCGTTATCGCTTGCCAAAATAAAAACAATGGTCCTCAAAGAGTTAAACAGGGCCTTCCGAGGCAAACCTTGGTCAGCCGAAAACTACAAAAAAGGAAAGCTTCTAGGGCCTCAACATTACGTGCTATTTCATAGGTGTTCCGACAGTGGTTAAAAAGCCAGGTCGAGCGTAAATTTATCCAAAAATTATGCGCGGAATTATACTACATCAATGGTTTTCTTTGTGTGTATTCAAAAACAATAATACTTAATCAAAAAAGTGATGAAACTTTTATAATAATAAATAATTAAATATATGGTTTTCTTTATATGAATAATAGTTCCAGAAGATGAGTAAACTGTTTGAAACGTCGACGCTACCGTAAAATAGAGCAAAGTAATGTTTTAAATAAAAAGAATTTCAAGAAAAAGGACTTGTAAGTTAAAAGAACATTATTGAAATACTAACCCTACAAAATAAAATTTAAACAATATAATCTCTTGTAATGGAATTCAAACTATTTGTACTGTTGGCTGTTAAATATTCCCTACTTCTTCAAATAGAAACATATCGCACACTGTTTACGTGTATTTCGACAATCAATATACTTCCATCTATTCAGTCTCCCTCCCATGATTAAAGCAGAAAAAGCAAGATCACTTAAATCCGATGGGATGGGTGAGCTCCCATAAATCTGTATTCATATTAGAGATCGTTGCCGAAAAAGAGGATTGCACGAGCCCTACAACCTTTTTCTGCTTCATTGAGCTTAAACCCTTCCGAAGGGATCCCCTTAACCCACCGGTCGATAAAGGTCTCAGCAATTACCTACATATTTTGTATAAAAAAAATTAACGAATTGTATATTATAAATAATACAATATTAATTGTATTTGACCGGATTTTAATTTACAAGTAAAGCAAACCTAAAGAAAAGCCTTATTTCTTGACGGGAAAATTGTATTATACATACAAAAATATAGACACCCATAGCAAACCATGAGAATCATTTATTCTACTATTCCTTCTAGGGGTAACAGGCTCAAATTACGTCTAGGTTATCGACCAAAGTTGAAAGCAAGTATATCGGAGATATCGACAACATGGTAATTTTAACCCCAAACGCGTACACGTAACAGCATTGAGTTCAAACCCCATTCATATATACAAAATAATTGTACAGTTATCTTAAGTATTCGACCATGGCCGCAATCTCACCATCCACGTTTCTCTCAGCCTTCTAGATCGTGTATTTTCGTCATTGTTTGAAATTCTACTGGCTCAGAGCAGATTTCAAATAATGTAAGTAAAAATAATAATTAAAATTATTGAAAGTCCAGTATTGTTTATTATTATTCTTACATACACTTTACAATTATATTCAATAGTATTCAATCTTTACTAATTCTTAATTTAGAATTGTTCTCTAATCATCAAAAATAAAATGTCGCTGGTTTTTTTACGAGGGTTCGCAACAGCAGAGGTCATATAAACCCGCAGGGTGCCGGTGTTTTTGAAAAAAAAAAAAAAAACATTTGAAGTATGTCCGGTTCGAACGCAGGGCCGCTAATTCGAACCCGGGACCTTTACCTTACAGTGATGAGCATGAGTGCCGTGCCAAGGACGAAACCTTGAGGCCACCGACGCCCTTGCAAAATATCGCTGTTTTTGTCGTAGTAATCATAGTATAACTTGATCATACTTAATTTCTATGTTTTACATAGAGTACATTATTTTATATTTCTGCCATTCACGCTAATAAATACATTTAATTTGAACGGAAGTAAACAAAAGACGGGATATCTATAAAGCACTCTATATAACTGTTTCTCAACGGGAATGAAGGTACTCTATGCCGTGCTTAAGCACAATTCTCTTATCGGGTGGAGTTCCTCTTCGCTCTCTGTATAGATCCAAGGAATTTCGCACTTAAATTAGGTGGGACACATCGAGTAACATTTCTCTACCACCTGACAAATACGTGGCTCAAATGTAAGTGCCTCTGTGTCTACCTTGTATGGCCTATCATTAATCGGGGGCGAGGGCCATCAGTCGACAGTACTGTTTACACGTGAGAGCGTCTCTGCTGATCCGGTCCACCAAGGCTGCCACTTTTTTTCATTATGTTTTTTTTATTTAATTCTTAGCATCAGGTGGCCGGATCGCGGTGATGAAAGGTCAGAGGCTTGAACTTCTCGGCTTTATTTTCCTCATCCGTACTTTCTTCCGTCTATCCATACTTACGTGTCTGGTGACCCAGAAATCTATTACTTTTGCTAAGGTGTTCTAGTGTTTTTTTTTTTCAATCCAAAGAACTTTAAGATTGATGAAAGTAGCCAAAATCAAGAAAAATATAATCCTCAAATTAAATAGACGTATTGTTCAGTAGGGTCAGGTATTAAAATGTATTTTAAAATAAGGAGTAGATGAAATAATTTGTGGAAAAGAACAACTGCTGCCTTTGTTGACGTAATGTTAAAATTGTAGTAAAAATGGTAAGCGCCATAATAAACAGAGGCAGATTGCAAGCATTTGACAGAATTGATAACGACTTGCTATAAAAAGAACTTGTCCTGTGTGAAGTGTAAGTAAAGGGTTGCTTTCAATGTCTTGTAAAAATGTTCGTTCAAAATTTTACCTCAAATTATTGAACTACGCCGCAATGTCGATTTTGCGCTGTATTTACGCTAATAAACTTATTAAAGAGTTTTGGAAACAACAGAAAGAAATCGTTTTATACAATAGAATGCGTTTTTGTTTAAGGAAGACCCCCACAATCCTCGATTTGCAAAACAAAAGCTTGCAGAAATGGAAAGAATCGAGCTTTCAGCCGGGCCGCTTATAAACAAGCCTTGGTCGTTCAAACTACCTTTTTCGGGCAATGGGCACAACCTTTGGGGAAAAACGTTACCAACGCTAGAAGGGACAGAGGAAAAAAATCAGGCAAGACAATGGAGCCACGAAAGTGGACAAACCGTCTTCGCTTCCGTTTATTCGGCCAGGCCTAGAAAAGAGAAAATCTTATTTCCAACCACTTCTATAGTTTCTAAGCAAACGGGTACGATCGAAAACCTTTGTTTTGGCCAATAATTCATTACTCATACTCTCTATACTTAAACATATGACAATACATAAAGTAACATTTTATGGTAGTCTCTTTTGAAGTGATCTGATCATTTTTATTTTCACGGGTAATGTGAAAACGTTTGTTAAGGTGATTTGTACGTTTTTTAATAGATATAGCAATTGTATTGCTCATAACGTTTTAGTGTACAATCCTCCAAAAATAAATTATTAGACAAATCCAACATGTAAGGCAAAAATAAATCCATTCGAATAAAAGCATTTATAAGGCAGTGCAAGGATCAAACTTATTTTAATCAAATGATAAAACAATTAATTTTCATTCTTTTAATTATTTATCAGTGTTAAATATAATTAATAATAAAATAATGAAAACGGCTAGAGGCCGTCAGATAGATACGAACCGGTCTCCCACAATGGAGCCTTCTTTGCCCCATCATTGTTATCATTATACTACTGGCCTTGTATAGACCCCAAGACTAACCATACTACCAATATGGACGATACCACAATTATACACACCTTTTACTCGAATCCTATCCAAGCTACCTCCAACTTCCGGGTACACATTTTGTTTATCGAAGACTGGGGCAAAATGAGGAAGAAAAGGTTGAACAACAACAAAAATTATACGTTCACATTGAATAAGTTGTCTTGCCCTCTACTTTACATTGACATCAAAGAAATACTCAAATCCTTAGGGATTTTCCTAACAGACTGACGTGGAAACTCCTCAGAAAGTTTGAGAGATTTAAGAAACAACTTAACAGAAAGCATTGACAATTATGAAGACAAATCTGTGAGTAGAGCCCTTGTTTACAAAACCATTCTTTAGGATCGTTTTTTCCACATTAAACTAACATTTACAAGAATTTTCTACGGCCAGTTTGTGCATACAGAGCAGAACTATGAGATTCTACCAAACAATCCTGCATCTAGGGTCTCCAATCAATCTACTACAGTGCTCAAATAAGTCGACAAAAATCCTTACTACGTCACTGACCTAATCCCCAATGACCTCAACAATCCTTTAGTCAACGAAGTGAACCGTTCCCAATCCCAAAAGTTTCATACCAACTTCATATATAATCAACTGTTCGAGACCTCCTTCAGCTTACGGAGAACGAAATGGAACATGATCTATGAACATGTTTCATTTCTCAACATAATCGGAGATATGTGTGATGTTTAGTGACCGTGACTTAATGGTTATTTGGAGGTCGTGAGATGCGGTCTGGTGTGATGTAAGTTTTATAAAAACCTTTTTGTTATCGTGCCAACGTTTCGATCTTTATTGAAATCGTCTTCCGGGTTCCAAGTGTTGTTCCCATGAATCAAACATCTACAGGGAAAACAAACACTTTGAGCCATAAAGATGATCTCAATAAAGGTCGAAACGTTTTCTGAAACCTACGTCACATCAATACGCATCTCACGACCTCCAAACAATCATAAATGAAGATATTTCACCCACATGAATGTCTGCATAAAGGTAAACGCAATAAATTTTGTTAATATTTTTAACTATTTAATTAAGTTTCATAGGTCTTGTAAACAAGATATCATAAAATACAGGAGGTATAAAATGATTTTTTTATAACTCGCCATACCTCTTTTAACTTTTATAATCCAAAAATTACAACTTCATTTTGATAAAAAATGCAACCAATCTTCCAAATTAATAGTAATTGAAATTACGCTGAACAAAAATTACAAAAAAAAAAAACACATTTTCACAGTAAATTAGAATAGTTTTCATTTAACTAACGGGTTTTTAAAATTTTTTTTAATGGCGACCAACCAACATTTGGGTTATTTTCCGCCTTGCAAAGTGCTGGTTGAGATGGTACTGGGGTGACAAGGGCACGGATTCAAAGGAACGACAACGGACTACTGACAGAAGTCATCCAGAACCCCTTCCAACCGTCAGCTAAGCCATTTTTTTTTAAATCGTAATGTCGTTACCATTATGCTTCTCTTAATTTAGTTTTTATTTTTGAAAATAGGCGGGCTTTCTATAAAAATTCCATTATCTTGTACACAAGATTCGTATCCCAAAAAATTTCCAGAGGGCAATGTGGTATACCAAAACGTTATCTGTAGCCGTAAGTTTTACGGCTGGTCAGAATGGATTTCATTGAAATTATCTTTTTACAAGTGGCACAGATATGTGTCATAAGTTCCCTATTCCCAGAAGAAACAGTATAACCTCTCCTTATCCTGAAGACCAAACAGACCGCCAGGATATTGAGGCTTAGTTTTTCTTAATTTCACATTTACATTTGAAAGTTGATGTTCGGAGAGGGGTCTTTCTAATTGAAGGGACAAATCTCCTTACCCGTTACGATAGATGCCGGTCTGTAGCCGATCTAATCGGGTTTCCCCTTCTGTAATTGGTTGGGAGGATGAGGATGATCTAAGAGGTAGCGGAGAAAGAATATGACGAATTAAAATTAATAAATAAGTGTTAATGGAAGTAATATAGAAAATTATTAATCCTTTGAAAATTATCTGACGCAACGCAATATTATCGTTAGACATGAGCGGACAAATTAAATAAAAATAAAAATTGATACAATCAAATAAAATAATGAATAAATTATAACAAAATAAATTCTGACTTGTAAAACAAAATATTGCAGTCGATTGATTAACAAAAGTTGACCACGAAAATGCCGCATCCGGATAATTTTATATCAGATTTGAATTTAGCTGATTCTATCGAATGTGAACAGAAATTAACAAAATAAAGGTTACTCTTAAAATTAATATGGTAAATAAATGAATAATTGGTCCTTAAATGCGCACTTGAGGTTAGAGAAAAAAATGATTAAGCAAGCTTGCATGCAAAATGGTAACAAAAAATAAATAAATACAGATTTTGAAGTACGATGTATTGGGTTGTCCGGAAAATAATGCAGGATTTTGGTATTAAACAAAAAAAAAAAAAAGAAACTAGTTACTTTAAAGCAATGTTCTTTAATCAAAATAATTTCCCATACTCTCAATACATTTCTCCCGTGTTGGTAACTTATTAATTCCGTCTGAGTAGAATTCAGAATTTTTAGAATTGATAAAGTCAATAAATGCATTTTCCAGTTCCGTTTGATTTTTGAATATTATGTGTTGTAAGTAGTGGTCCAGGTGTCTAAAAAAATGGTAGTCAGTAGGCGAGAGGTCCGGAGAGTAGGGTGGGTGAGGCAAAGTTTCATAGCCAAGCTCCAATAATTTTTGTGACGTTACACGTGACACATGTGGTCGAGCGTTGTCATGCAACAAAATGGGCCCTTTCCGATTGACCAAAGAGGGCTTCATTACTGCCAATTTCTGATGCATGGTATTAATTTGGTTACAGTATGATTCAGCATTGATGGTTTCGCCAGGATTTAAGAAGCTGTAGTGTATTAAACCAAATGAAGCCCACCATACCGTAACCATTACCTTTTTTTGATGAGTTGGGGGCTTTGGAAAATGTATTGGAGCTTCTCCTTTGTCGAGCCACTGTCCAGAACGTCTAGTGTTATCGTGTTTTGGGGTTTTCTTCCACCACTGATCGCAGAACATCATCATTAAGAGAGGAAGGCCTTCCACGACCTTCTTCATCTTCAAGGCTGAAATCTCCCTCCCGAAATTTTTTAAACCACCTTTGCACAGTGCACTCATTAACACAACCCTCGCCCCAGACTTGGTTAATGTTTCTAGCCGTTTGGGCTCCGCTTCGGCCGAGTTTAAACTCGTAAAAGAAAATCGTACGAAATTCTCGCTTTGACATTATAAGGATGACTGAATTATTTCCAAGTAGCGGAATGCTACAGAGGTAAATAAACAATATCATTTGGAAGAGGATTATTAAGTGTTGACATTCATACAAATGAGTAATCCTGTAAACGTAAACAGAATATTTTATATAGATTTTTTTTAATGAAAACTTAAAATCCTGCATTATTTTCCGGACAACCCAATAGATGTTCACGTTGGTGGATCGATGGACGACGGGGATTCGAAGTCCCTGCGATGGGATTCCAGATGTCCTCTGAGCGAAGATCGAACGAAGTTCCTGCTTCGGTTGGTTGCGCAGCGAAATTTTCTGGCAGTGATTCCACTATTTTGGCTGGTTCGAGAACAGGCGATACCAATAACTCGGGACGATGACTTCCACGAGTGTCGACAAGTTTTTCCCGTTTTCCGACGACAAACGAGCGAAATGATGATGAAAAAGGGTGAAGACGAAAATAAACAAAAAATGGAGTCGAAGTGGTCAAGGCCTGAGAATGATCCCACTGCCAAGCGGAGTGTTATTGTTGTTCGAAGGCGGATTATCTATATCTCCCTACGCCCAGCGATAAATTTAAATTTATTAACAAAACTCATTTTACACTTAAAAAAAAGATTCAAAACAGACGGAAAAGGGGAAATAAAAAGAAATCATAAAGGAAACATTTTCCCGAAGGTCTAGGTCTCTCAAATATTGGGCAAAATGCACGAGCTCAAACAGTTGACTTAAATAAATTTACTAGAAACTGCTTTTCCTCATCTAAAGTTAAATAATTTTTTTTCAAGAATTCCATCTTAAATAATGTCTATCTCAGCAGTGTGAAATCGCATAGAAATCAGATAATCACAGAATAGCATCTGTGCTCTGCTTTAAATAATGTTTTCTTTATTAAAAAATTAAATTCGTGTCTATAACCTCTACAACCTCTATACACGAAGGCTTACCTAATCTTGTTCGGCTAAGTGTTCCATTAGGAATTTATAAACGCTCTACTTAGTCGAGCCCGCGGCTACTTAGCAACTAAGTTCCACAACCATCCCCCATGTGTTATGTATGTAAATGAATTTGATAAGTTAGTCGCTTATGCATTCTAAGAGAAATATTGCTTTGGAACATCTTCCACATCTTAATACCCCTTCTTTGTGTTTTCGTTTAAAAAGTTGAACCGAGGCCAAGGTAAATTTTTGAATATTTCAGCATCTAATCCCATGTTAAATTTAACAGGCTTTTGCTGAAATTTTAAACGGATCGCAATCCGTTTGTAAGATCTGAAATGAAAAAGGTCTGAGCAATGGGGCAGGAAATAAAGCGAAACAAACTAATCTTGATTTAATTACAACAAAATCACAGCCTTGTTTAAATACACATTTTTTTAAACAACTCTAAAAATCTTAATTCTTCTCGGTACATATACATTATTTATTTCTCTTCTTTACTATAAAATCTAACACATTTATGTCAAAAACCTGTTAATTATTTTGTCGAAAGAAACAGTGTACCAATTCATCAAAAGAATACATAGAAAAGTTAAATTCTATAAAATTTCTAGCTGAGCAGAATGTATTTTTATCATAATACCCGAGAAATATCGACTACTCTGGGGGAGTGAATGTGGCCAGACTTCTATGTTTATATTTAATGTTGCGTTTATGTAAATTTATTGGAATGAATGTAATTTATTAGCGTGAAAGGAAGGGATTGCTTATAATCCCACTGCGAGGAATATCGTGCACTCTGGGGTGAGTGTATGACGTCTGGAGAATAAAGGTAAGTTATTAACGAGAATGGAGTGGGTTCAATCCCTCCCCGAATAAGATCGAGTCTGTGGTGAGTAAATGTGACATCCTTGTTTGTGGTGATCTGTACGTATGTCCTGTATGTTTTGTTTCTGAATTTGACAACCTGAGGAACAAACGAGAGGCTAGGATATTCTAGGATACCATCATAGTATACGTTTGAAATCAGAGCGTCAGAAACCAGATCGAGAGGAGCAAATGGCTGCAGATTAAAACAAAATACGCACGAAGGAAGAGAAAAAGAAGGAAAACACGCAATGGACGAAATCAGCTCTTTGTCAGCCCATAAACTTTCTTCTTTATATTATCACAATGTCTTGGATAGACTAATGAAACTACTCAAGAAACGGTTGATATAGCTTACACACACCTTCCTGTACATGCCATTGCGGAATATGCTACCTGGGCCAAAGGAGAAGGAATTTTTTTACGCGAAAAAAAAAGAACACCTGCCGAACTCAAGCAAAAAATCGGTCTTCAAGGATCATTTGAGAGAATCAGGCAGTCCTTTCCAGCCCGATGGAAGAAGTGAAATACTATCAATTAATTCATCTTTATGTAAGGTATGGGTTGAAAAGAAAAAGTCACTGTCACGAGCGTGATTCGAACCCACGACCTTCGGCAAAATACGCCGCTGCTCTATCAACTTCAGCCATAGTGACTTCGATCCATTCGGACATCACTACAGTCTTTCGAATTGTTCCTCCTTTTTGCCCTTTTTAAAATGTCGTGTAATCATTTCGCGGCGACATATGAAATGGCCACGGAAATCTTTAGTAAAGACATACTTCGTTTTGCTTATTTAATCCATTTAATTTAATATTTAACCGAAGGTCGTGGGTTCGAATCCGACTCGTGACACTAGCTTTTTCAATCCAAGCAATATCTTACATAAAGATTAATTAATTGAAAGAAATTATTTGGCCAGTCGGACCGCGAAATATAAAGAATGTAAAATACGTTCGCATGTAAAAATGGCCTATAAGTTACCTCTAAAAATAGAAGGACATGCAAATAATGAAATTGAAATGTTGACCTCCAACATTCAGATTTCAGCGAGGTATAATATTAAGTAGACCTTGGATAAAAAATATATGCTTCAACTACCCGAAAAAATAAATGAAAAATATGACAAAAAAATTGACTTTTATGTCAATTAACAAACGTCTATAAGAGTAATGATCGTTCTTTACAAATCCTGAATAAGAACAGCCCTACTTTTATCTTTGTATATTATTAATTCATCTAGCCAGAACAGAAGAGTTGTACTCAAACGAGAATTGAGACTACTGAGAACAATACGCGTTTTTTAATAAAAGCTTTAATTAGAATTTTGAGTGGAATATCAAATTTATATATAAAGAAACCGCCGAGCTGAAAAAAATTAAGCAGCTTAACATTATACTTTATTTACAATCCGTACAAACAAAATTATAATAAAAATTTAACAATCAAGTAGGACATATGTAAAATAATTATCAGTTGTTTTCTCGATTCTCATTGCAGATCCAAATTTTTAATGTTCAATGGCACGATTTTTTTGTTCATTGACACGCACAAATTGAAGCACAAAACATAAAAATGCACTATGGCTATTTTTGTTGATTTATTTAAGCGTTAGAATTGTTACTGACTAAGACTAAAACGTGTGCCTACAAATAAATTACGATTTGTCTTCTTAACATTAATTTACGTTAATAATTTTTCTTTCTCATTTCTCGAAGAAAATATTTAAACTTTTATGTATAAATATTCTTATGTGCTAGATGTTTTTTCTCTGCGCTTGTGTATGCTAGACCCTGACCTTTTTTCGATGATGACTTGGAATATTCTCCAGAGGATGTGATGCTAATTTGCAATTGGACCGCAGCCAGATAGTAAATTCCGATCAATTTTCTTTTCATTTCTAGGATAGAATAGATGAATAATAAGATAAGGAGTATGTCCGAATAATCGGAAAAAAAATGTATAACATTGAACATTCGATAGGTTCGATTTATCAACTCTGTGTACAATATGAAGATTTTAAACTTTTTTTAAAAACAAATATGTGTTTGCATTTCAACATCTTAGAGTTCAAAGGATAAAAAGAACAAAAACAATTTTTATGTTTTTCTAAACCGATACTTATTTATCTCGATTCACATCATTATTTATCATTCATTACAAATGATCAAGTATAAATTAGTGAGTGAAGATGACCAGTGGAGTTTAATTTTTAAGAATATTATGATTTGACCGTGACTGATCATTTATCTCTGCCTATACATGTTGAGTTTGTTTGTCGGATCGTTTTGAAATTTGGCCATATTTTGGGTGTTTCAACACAACCAAGCTAAAACTAAACTAAAATGATAGGAAACGACCAAATTACACGTTACACACACTACACGGTGTAATCTGGCAATAACGTGAAAGTTGAGTCATCAACAAAAGTGTTAAGTTCCATACAAGTGTTATTATGACTTATGGAAAATATGAAAGGTGCGCAGAAGTAAATACTTTCAGGACACAACTAGCAATTAAGACACTAAATATGAATGATTTTATTTTTTTTTAAACTTGTCTGGGACGGCCTAAATAGTCAAAATGGCTCTAGAAAAACACATTTTTACCTTAAATTGGGTTTCCGGACGTGAAAGGTACAAAAGGAAATGAACTGGCTGAGCAACCATCCAAAAGCTACAACTGGGTGCTTGTTTTTAAACAATGGATACCAAGAATCCTGAGCTATCCAAGTGTGAATTTAAGACCTGATGTGCCAGTGGAGAAGGGGGTTGGGACCAAATTCAGGGTCGCTGAGATCGGATTTCGATATTTCCATTCGCCGTGTCAATTTCGTTCGATTGCGGCCACCGGTCCCCTTAAGCTTCGAAAAAAGTCCAGAGGCGACGGTGGGGATCGAACCCACAACTGCGAGATCTACTAACCAAGAGTCTGACGCCTTAGCCACTCGGCTACCGCGGCCCCCAACGGGGTGATTAAATGGAAACTTTAAAAATGGCTTGTTAAGAAAAACTTGAAAGAAAAAACTGGACGAAACCCAGGTATGAGGCAAGTTAAGGATGGTCAATCTCTCAAGAAGAAAGACGAAGAACTCCTCTCTCTCTCTCTCTCTCTCTCTCTCTCTCTCTCTCAATCTCTCAATCTCTCTGAGACATGATTTAAGAATCATCAATCAATATAGGCCTTTATGCGGGTCTCTGCTTTTTTAACTACCAACTAAGAAGAGGCGAAGCAGAGGTAGAAACATGTTTCTGTCTGGAGGAACGTGATACATCGGGAAGTAAAAGCATTAGCCCGGTTATGTTACAGCTCCTTCAAGTTAGCAATTCTCACACCAAAAGAGGTGAGCTAAAGCAAGTGTATAATCTTAGAGGAAAAAGTATACTTTCTTAAGTTTGGCTATAATTTATAGGGGCCTCATAGAAAATCTATACAGGGTGCAGCGTAGTCAAGGATTTAAATAATCCTTATTCCCCCCTTCAAGCCTTAAAAAATCGTTAAAACACCAAGCTCACTCTTCAGTAAGACATAAGATTTTTTATAAACTGACTAATAAAATTAACCTGTAATATAATAAATTTAAAAAAAATTCTTGATATTGTTTTACATTAAGTTAAAAACATACAATTGTTTCTGAAAGAAACTGTAGAATCAGATCAGATGACGTGATTTTCTAACTTTTCCATGTTTTCTAGCGAGATGCCTTCCGCGTATAAAATATCTATTCCATTGCGGATGGATTGTTTCTTTTTCCACTTTTTCAAAGGAGTGGAGAGAAGGCGTCATTCATATTTTATTATGCGGTCCATTAGGCGTGAATCAGTGGGTATGGGGGTTCATCACTCAGCCCACCTTCTTGAATTATTTCCTTCCATCCGTACATTATTTTCCAAGATGAGTCGGGAAGGAACATAGGTTTGATATTTTTTTAAAAAAACAAATGCCTTCATCGGAGAATTAACTATCGGCACGGGCACTATTCCGCATCCACTATCATTCGTTACGGAGTTTTTTGAACCTTTGATAAATGTAACGACTGCCGCTCAAACAATTGGCCACGAATTCTGAATATAAATGGCAAAACATAAACATCGGCCAGACAGAGCCATGAGAAAATTTTGAATTATTGATAATCGCATTAATATTTCATGTCTTTGCCCGACTGCATCGGAAAAAGATTCGTTTAATTCGAGCTCCTATACTTTGGATAAGTATAATTTTTACAAATAACAACTATTAATACTGAGTTTCGTCATTTTATTGATAGTTGTGAAGAAAACAGCCAAATCACTAGCAGGATTTTATCAGCTGGCACCGGACAAGAACGAAAATAATCAAAAAATTTGACGAATTCAAATAAATACATTTAACTTATTTTAGCTAATGAACAACCGCTGGTTTATAATATTTTAAAATTTTAATTAGTTGGGGGAGGGGCACTGCGGTTAAGGACATGGCTCTTATCACTGTAAGATCCGGGTTCGAATTCAGTGGCCCTGAATTCTTACTTGACACCCTCGTGCAAAAAAAAAAAAATCTATTCTATTTTTCATGTATCCCCGGTTGTTGCTATAGACGTTTTAAATTTTATAGGAACAATTATACCATAAAAATACAGTAAAAACAAAACATTACTAAAATTATCCGTATACGATTAGTTCATACGGCAGCAACTGGGAGAGATTACATAGAAATATTGTATGTAATGTTTGAAAAAAATATGGGTGTACAATTCTACTGAAAAAGAAAACTTTATGTTGCAATTTTATTAATATTTGTTAGGAAATTTAGTCAAATTTTTATACTTTTTTTTAGATCGTCATAAATTTACAAAACGTTTCAAAAACTTTTCTTGGTCTTCTACTTATAATAAACAATAACTATAAATAATCTATAAATCGTATATGATATGCATAAACTAATAAACTCAATTATTTGATAAATTAATTATTTTGTAATGGATAAAAAATACTTGAACACTTTACATAAAAACGTGCCGTGTATTAATACATAAGCGATATTTAAAGGTCCGTATTTGGAAAAAAATGTTTCTCTACATATCGACAGCTGAACTTAGCCGAAAATTGATATTTATGCCTTAAAAACTGTAATCTATAGTTAGTTGTTCAGGACAACTTTTCTGTATGATCGGACGCAATATATGGTGTATTCCACCTATGTAAATCCAAATGTTGATTAACGGATTATATTTTTTAAAGTATAATCGCATTATCTTGTCGAATAATTAGCCTGGGCTTCGTCGTAAGCCGTTTCCTTATTCTGCAAAAAAGTCTCATTGCATAGAAAAATTATGACCGAACTGAAAAAAACCGATATTTTACTATCTCCTACATTTTATTATATTAAGCGTACCTTATCACAAACACCATTATTTTTGTCGGTATGATCCTTTTATAGAAAATCTGGGGGGGGGAGCGTGAGAATCTTTAGGTTTAGGTGATAAGTGTTTATGTTTTTCTTGTTCCAACTCGTATGTTGGGTGAAGGTGCGTGCAGATATTAAATGTCATGAACGAGGGGAGGAATTACCCAAGGAGGCAACAAGTAAAGGAACTTCCTTAGATATTCAAATAACCGGGGGAGATGTCAAATAATCATTTTGAAAGGGAAAGGCTACAAAATTTGTATATAGCACCCGAAGTAGGAAAGTATTACCGTTAGTTTCCAACAGTAGAGGAAAGAAAATTCTTCACAACAATAACACGCCTCCGAATTTACCATGGTATTTTCTGGTTTGTATCTATATCAAATGTAACGTGGAGAAAAGCCTTCAGCACGTATTATTAGAATGCTTAGAGTATGAAGCACAAAGGGAACATTTTTTGAAAGACAAAGAAGGCATTTAAAGAGGCCGTTCAATATATTCTATTAGAAAGCTGTAAGGAAATATATGAGGGTATGGGTTTTATAAAACTGTGACATTGGCATTTGGGCACCGAGCGTGTAATAAATATCTACTTATTTTCTTATTTCTATATGTAATTTAAGTATAACGAATCTTTTTTTGTTTCAAATTATTTACTTATTTCTATACATCCTGATTCGGTAATTGGATTTAGTGCGTTTACATTTACAATAAATTTTAAGCGTGGCAAAAACGCCTGCCGAGGTTTGGAATTCTTTTGAGTATTTTTTTATTAAATTTAATTTATTATACAGTGTTTGTTAAAAAAAATGGATTCTGGAGCGAGTGTGTAATGTGCAGAGTAAAAGTAAGGTTCTAATGAGAGTGGTTCAACCCCGCACTGAGGAATATCTAGTACTCTCGTAACGTGAATCTGACCAGACCTCAATGTTTGTGGTAGTGTGTACGCGTGTTTGGTTTGTATTCTGTATTCGACAACCTAAGGTACAAACGAGAGGCGAGCATTTTAGGATATCGGCGTAGTATAGACTTAAAAGCAGAGATCCAATTCCAAAATGGATACGTTCGAATGGCCGCAGTTTGAAAGACAATATGCTCGAAAAAACAGAAGAAAGCGATCAGCCTGCATAACCATCCGCACAGAGCCCTCCCGATCAACTATTCCTAGCTTCCAAAAAAGTAAGAAAAACTGGGCCTTCAACTGAGGCATATTGCATACATGTATGCATGTATATATTTATGAACCGACAAACAGCAAGTGGTCATCGCCATAATATCTTCATTTTTTTCGGATGTCTTTGTCTCTGATTCGCTTATATTTGGTCTCCTGTGTCCTTTATCTTCCTAACCTCTTACAGGTCATTATTTGATTACATTTTTACCTTGTTCAATTAATTTCTGTATTTTTCACCACTTTTTAAATACATATATCAATGTTTATTATTCATACAAAACCTTCGCATTTGGGTAACTTCGCTGATTCCAATTTTTGTAAATGGTATTTTTGACATTTTTTCCAAAGGTTTTAATATATTCAATGGTTTCGTGGTCCTCTTGACCAATTAATAACTATCAATTAATTAAGGTTTTTTTTAGTTGAGATAAAAAAGTCAGAGTCATGAGCGGGATTCGAACCCACGACCTACGCCAACCATACGCCGCTACTCTAGGGCTTGAGCTGTCGTGACTTCGATCCTCTCGGCTAACTTCCCATCTCAACCACACCTTTGAATTTTCCCTCCTTTTCGTCATTTTGCAATTAAAAAAACTTTAATTGATTGAAAGACTTTTAATATAGCTATTTCTTCGCTCTCAGATACAGAGCTGCAGAGCTTCGGAAGCCGGTATTTCTCGTTGTAGATGTTTTCAGTGACATTAACGGGATTAAATAGTTTTAAAAAAATGGAGTCTACTTTTTTGCGATTTAAAAAAAATTGAATATTAGAGAAATAATTAAATATCGATAATTTATGTACTATTGTAGTAAATACTGGATTTTGTGTGAAGGTAAATAATTCTATTTATAAGTGTAATTTTCATCTCCCTTTCACCACGGTCCATTGTTACTTTTTGCTGAACATATTCCTACTACTAGTTTCTGTTCAAAAAGATAATAATTTTAATTGCTTATTATTGGTATGGACATTTTGAAACTGAAAGAAAAGGAAAATATTCTCCCAAACTTTATTCTCCATCTCCTATCCATCGTAAAATGATTTGTAAAATATTTCCTAATTTGTGGAAATGTTTTATGCCTCCGGAATCGATTCGGAGCTCCTGAGACGGTCGAGAGGGGTTTTCAGCTGTAGAAGTCTCATGGGAGCCCTATAATAAAGATGATTCCTTCAGCCCCCAAAAGCTAACCCTTCATCAATTATTTATGAGCTTGGGGCCCACTTTGTTCAACGTTGATCTCACAAAATTGTTCTCTGCCAATTTTAACCCAAAGGATAATTGTTCGAGAATAGTATTCGGAAGAGCGAGAGAGAGAGAGAAAAAAAAAGATAAGATGCGACAATACCGCATTAGAGATTGTAGGCACGTCGGATTCGTTGGTATTTTAGGAACAATAACCAGTTTTCCCTTGAGACGTACTAAACCGAATCCACATAGATATGAAACCATGTTATTTACACGATGGATTATTTCAATTTGATATATTTCTGAATGGATTTGTACTTGGCTTTTAAATAAACAAAATCATCGATAATCTTCCTATGGGTTTAAGCGTGATTAAAACCATTATGCTTCAAATTGCATAAAAACAATTGTTATATATTTAAAAACATAAATAAATGTTATTTTATGCCGATGTTTTTATAATCAATAAATTATTATCAAGTTTAGGTTATTTTTGTTACAGTTGTTGGAAAAATTTTGAACACACAGAACAGTAATTTATTTAAAAAGGCATCAGACGATTTAAACCTTTGTTGGGATATCAAATAGAAATAATAGGCGAGACTTTTTTTATTTAATTAGCAAATGAAGAGAATGTTAGAGCTAGTTAAATTTAGTTAATGTAATATTTTAAAATTAATGGTTGTCATTACGTGAACTATTTCCTTTTGAAGACGGTACGAGTAAAATATTTGGGCCCGGATTTGTAAAATTTAGTATTTCACGAAAAAACGGGTGAAAGCGAAAAATGAAAAATTAGAATCTAACAAATTTTTGTGTAAATTTAAAAAGAAAATGCGTACTCAAAGATTCTATGCGGTTATTGACACACGAAACAATAGTCTGTTCTTTTATTTATAATATTTTATGTGTATAGCTGTTGTCATAGTATTCATTGATGAACGTCCTCTGTGTATCTTAGTATAGTCAAAGTTCCATTCTGTGCGGTAATCAGTTCGATACGGCCATGGACGTAGAATCCACCCACAACTGATCGTCTTTGAAACGGATGGCCCTCATGCATGGCACATGAAACAAATCTGCCGGTCATCTCATTGTCCCAAGCCAAACCGGCACTCATCTCTGAAAAGATCAACCTTCTTCCATCCAGTGGTTCAAGTGTCAAAGTTTGATTTGCGAATACGTGTTTCTACCCGATGCCTCTCCAGTAGTAGACAGCCTAATGCGGTACTTATAAAGATTTGGCTTTTCCCTCGAAACTTTCTGATTGCTCTTTTAGAGCTCGCCTTTACATAGCGGACCATTTGGGGTTGATACCTATCCTAGAACCAGAGCAATGACTGTTATGTAGTGCGGTAAGACTCATATCTTCTCCGGGCCGTCGTATTTCACTGTTTACCACTTCCTTCTCTCCGATCGGGCTTTGGGGTGGCCCTAAAGCGCTATAAACCATCGGAGATGGTTACACCCAGGACGTGGTGCATGTAACAGACAGCTGTTCTTGGCAAAAGCATCTGCCCGGGAGACCGGGGAAGAGCCTCCCGATTTCAAACCATGCTTTCAAGAAGAAATATTAACCATTAACATTTTACTCAATAGTGATTTTATTTATTTTTAAGGAAAAGAATGAAGTGAAGATAAACAGCAATTATTAATGTTGCGTTTAAGTTTTAAGTCAACTATTAATCTTTACACTTAATTCTTCTAGGAAATAAACAAATAAAATACAAGTGTCTGTGTTTTTCTGTGAAGGTATTTGAAATAGATAAACTAACAACAATATTGAGGAGCGTCGGAAGCCGCGACGCAACGCAAGCGTTGACACGGCACTCATCACTCTGAGATAAAAGACTCGGGTTTGAATCCAGCGCCCCAGCATTCGAACCCCACTTACTTCCAAATGAGCTCTTTACAAAAATACCGTCACACTGAGGATTTATATGACCTCTGTGTTCCGAACCCTCGTAAAACGCTTTAAAATAAAAAAAGAAAAGTATGTTAATAGTTTAAACAGTATTGATAGAAATGTGTAGAGATTAGTGACCGTTAATGGATAATTATTCAGATATCGTGAGATGCGGTCTGGTGTGATGTAGGTTGTCAGAAAAACATTTTCTTTATCGTGCCAACGTTTCGATCTTTTATTGAGCCCTGAAGATGATCTCAATAAAAGATCGAAACGTTGGCACGATAAAGAAAATGTTTTACAGATACCTACGTCACACCAGACCGCATCTCACGATATCTGAATAAGTATTGATAGATTGCTAATATAGTTATGGTAGTTATAAACTACTGATTATTTGTGCTATATGTATAAATTTTCACGTTTTGATACAAGTTAGCGTAAAAATGTTTTTTATTGCTAACTAGTTTTATAACTTATTAAAAAATGGCATATGAATTGTTTATCCATAAAAATTGTACTTTTAAAAAAATCGAGTTTTTTTTATAATTGTAATTTTTAATTTAAAGTTTTGTCGTTTTGTAATATTCACCTCTGAAGATGGTGAAATTCGGAATGCCGTTCACACCGCCGGGGATGGTCGGAAACGACCCAACCATGAATAATTAATAATAAAAAAATGCCTGATAATTTCTAATAAAATGTTTAAATAATCTTCCGCTGCACACCAGCCTCGTGTACCTTAGAATCAGTGTGTAGAAAGCTTTATCGGTGTTCACAGTGCGCCATTATTGCCCCGGGGTGAAAATGTATTAATTGTTGTGGAACGGGACCACATTTGACGTAGGTACACGGACTTTGCATTAGCATTTGTTTACTCCACGGCCCCCAGCGCGCTTTCAACCACTTTTACACCCTTCCACCTCCGGCCTCCGACCAGAACATATGGAATCATTATTTACATCGTTAATGAACGTGCTGCGGTCGAATCGAACACCACGCTGCCCGTTTACACTCCGAATTGGTTTGTTTGGGGTTCATAAATCCGGGTATTGCTTCAACCGGCTAGTTGTTAATTTTTACGTATCTGAGTCGTATATAATGCTTTTCTGTCCCAACATGCACCAGTCGAGCACTGTGGGTTTTTTCACAGTGGTAGTAAACATTTGAACAAAGCTCGTTTTAAGTGCTCTGACTGCCTGGCGGGTATATAATAGCCCGGAGAGGATACATTTTGATACAATCTGATTCTGTCGTCCTAGGTGTTTAGATGATGGTGTTACAATACACCTTGATTATTCCTCATTTGTGCCATTAAAAAACGCAAACAAAAAATTTATTAAAATGTTTGTTACCTGCTATCACGTTATTTGTTTCAAATTCCTAACGATGCAATTATATTTACGGAGTAATATTTCCTCATCGTAAGTGTTTGTATGGCTTTAGGTATTGCTTCGGCTAGCTAATTTTCAATTTTTAAGTAATTCATTCTTTGTTTCCAAACTAGAATGTACTTTTTTAAATGCTAGTAACTTCATTTTAGTTAGTCTAACAGTATGGTTACTACATTTTTTATAAAATAAAATATTTTTTTTCTTTTATATAAAAATGAATTTCATGGTTCACCTTTTTTCAGAATCAGCATGTTTTCTATTTATAACTTCAGCTTATAATATTGTTATTTGTTTCAACTTTTTGTAAGCATTTCTGTTTCAGAACCGTCACCGGCCGGGCACTGTTTTCTTTTGTTCAACTTAACTTTGGAAAAACCACTTTTTAAGTGCTCTACATACTGTGGTAAATATAAAACTGAGGGAGAGACAATTACCATGGATTATAATTTTTCTTAAAATCTGAGAGTTGAGAGTTAAATTTTGTTACATTTTTCTCCTTCTTGGAGTCGCAGGTATTGGTAGCGTTTATCTTTCATCTGTTGTATCAAACTCTCCTAATGGCTTGCCTGGAGGAATTTTTTTTTGCGAAGTGTAGAATTGTTTTCAGAGGTATGGTACATAGACTACATCTTCAGAATACTACATGTCCCTAGTACCATAACATTGTACGAGCTTCCATGGGTTATGCCCTGTCGTCAATGTCACTTCTAGGGTTAATCAACATTCGTCATTTATTGATAAACCAAATTTGTTAAGGTGGTATTTTACTCATGCAGGTCCGTTAAATATTGTACGTTTTGGAGAGTTTAATTTTGAGTGTATTGATTTTTTTGGGTGGGCTTTATGTTTTCTTTCTCCCATATAGGGTTGTTTTTATGCTCGAGTATTTTTTGTTCTTTGGATGTAGAAGATTACTATTCTTTTTAGTTTGGTGTGCTATACTCTTTTATAGGGGTTTGCTTCCTTGTCGCCTAGAGTTCCGTCATGACCTTTGAGATTTTTGTTTTATATTTCATGTGTTACCTGTCCAGATAACTTGGTAAATTAGGCGGCATATACCTTTCGTACATTTGGATTTAAAAAAAAAAAAAAAAATAGTTGGCATCATCTGGGCAGACGAGTCTTATCTCAAAATTCGTAAATTTAAAATTTATTAGCTTTTCCTGAGCTATATTTTCTCTATGTGACAGGACGGCCATAAATAACACTTATATTTTGATAATTATTTTAATCAACTCAAAAATGTAATCAAACGATTATAGAAAATAATTGAGGTGCGGTGTGTATTCATTACTTGTAAAGAATGGTTCTACTCACAAACATTTTTTTAACAGGAAAATTACGAACACGATAATTGTATTATAATTCAGTAAATGCTATAAATAGACATTTGAGCAATTTATCCGTGTTTATAATTTGTATTGATGAGCATTTAATGTTCGAAATCGGGATTGCTGCTAAAACAGTTGGTGAGTAGAAGCATCCTTTACAAAAAGTACTAGATTTGTAAAGAACTTTAGCTTGTTTCTTTAATAAATGAAGAATATATAACATAAAATATTTAATCATCATAGAACAGCGTAATTGAAAGAATTGGTGAACTTTAGAATCTACTCATTAATAATTATATAAGGCTGAGATAAAAAAATCAGTGTCACGAGCGGGATTCGAACCCACGACCTTCTGCTAAATACGCCGCTGCTCCGATCCACTGGGACACCAACTCCCCATCTCAACCTCACCTTATGAGTTCTCCCTCCTTTTGCCATTTTTTTTTTTTTTTTTTTTTGGTTCGGATTCTCGACGAATCGCCATTTCAATTGTCGTCGAGAATCCAAACCGATTACACGACATTTGAAAAATGGTAAAAGGATAGAAAACTCATAAGGTGAGGTTGAGATGGGGAGTTGATGTCCGAGGGGATCGAGGTCACGATATCACTGTTGGTAGAGCATCGGCGTATCTAGCCGGTCGTGGGTTCGAATCCCTCTCGTGCCATTAACTTTTTTTCATCTCAACTAAAAACCGTAATTAATTGTTATATATTAATTGGTCGAGCGGCCCACGAAAATAGTGAATTATTTATTTAATATTTTAAATGTGTAAAACATAAATAAACTTTGATCAGGTATACCTAAGTAGTATGTAACTATGTAGTAAAGCAAGTTATTAGCTAGAATGAAGTGGGTTCGACACGACACAGAGAAATGCCGTGCACTTTGGGCGAGTGCCTGTAACCTGACATCTATGTATACGATAGGTAAATGTGTGTACATACTATTTTTACTATGTCTGTTTGTATAATTAATTATGTAAGGATTATTGTAATAATTGTATTGTAACATAGAAGGAGGGTATGTCGGTAGAGGTCGGAGCAACGCATTTTATCTTCCTTGGACGCTCGCTAATCCCATTCAAAGACAATATAATAAAACCAGAGGGTAGTAGCTCTCATGGGGAATAAAGCCCCTCTTAGTGCACTCTGGAAACGAACCGGTACTACAAAAAGAGTAGTGAGTTAATCACTAGTTAGTAGTTGACAAAAGCACAGGTCAAAGTTGGTCCCAAGGGGCGTCGGTGGCCGCAAGGTTTAATCTTTGACACGGCGCTCATCACTGTAAGGCGAAGGGAACGGGTTCGAAACAAGCGGCTCTGCATTCAAACCCGACATACTTATAAATAGGCTTTTTATAAAAACCCCGGCACCCTGAGGTGCTGTTGCCAACCCTGGTAAAAAAAAAAGTTGGTCCCGAAATTGGTTGGTCTAGACCTTTGCTGATTTTTATGGAACGAGCTTGATTTGAAGAGGGAGTGACTGACTTCGTGGATTTTAGTTAATAAACGTTTTTAAGAAATGTGAAGACCTAGATTACTTTGTTATCGCCTCAATGACGGTTCAGAAGAAAAACCGATACTGACAAATGATAGACTCACCGAGATATGCGTCCCCCTATTTCGCCGCTACCGACCACCCTTTTCTTTCCTTTAAAGAACGGTATAAAAAATGGAATTGGATTTACCTTTCCCCTTTCTTTTCTCTAAATTTTCGGCATATATATGTGTTAGGTGTAACTGTATAAAATTTAATTTTGTTAGGTAAACATTTTTAAACCAACGCTGAGCTCATAATTTTTTTCTTTTTTTATTTATGGTTCGTTGTTCATACTAATAATTTTAAAAGGTCTGAATTTCCCCAAAGTCTGTTTGCATAAGGGCGTATGCCAGGAAAGAACATGATTTTCCTTATGGAATAACTTTTATGTCATGAGTAACGAATTTTTAATATTACGAAAATGTCTCTTATTAAATATGATCGAAAAAAAATTAAATTCTTAAAAAAATGCAACCAGCAAAATACAAATTTTTCAAATATTATCTTTGCCGTCAAATTTAATCAATTTAAATCAAACCGTTAAATCAAAATGACTGTTAATCAAAAAGTTTAGTACCACTGTAAAAAAGTTTATGTATCATTTTAAGGGCGTTTCTTATCTGGTGAGAGCGCAACTTTTTTATCCGGGTTCTCAGAGCGAAACGACCCCGCAGAATACAGCATAAAAATTTCATTGTTTGCCGACGGAATTAGATGAAGTATGTCGCGAAGTAAAGCCGAGCATAGTTTCCACAATCTCAACCAGAACATGTGTCATAAATAAAGCAGCGTTTGAGCCCGTGTCGGCCGATCTGATATAGAGGACCTATCAGATGGAAACATTCCAACATTAACGAAGAAAAAACAGTGCTTGAACGTTGTTACTGTTTTTCGTAAACACGAACACCTGAAGGAAACGCATAAATGAAAGTTTTAAAACATTCTTCAATTTTATGTTAAAATTCAATGAAAAATTGCCATGAGAAACTGAATATATTAAATATTTCAGACCGAACAAACTACAAGTTTTAGGCATGTAGTTCTTGTAATGTCCTCACGAGAAAATACGAAATGATCAAACATGCTGTTGATTATTGTGTTAAAGTTCAATTTATCTCCTTTTGCTATTTTACGGAATGCGATGAAAATTGATCGAGGGAGGAGAAAATCCAATCTTCCCGCATCAACCACTTACTGAAAATGTGGCAAGTTGAAAAGGGGCGAATCAGAATCTCCTACCAGTTACCTCCCCTGAGACACATCTAAGTGGGCCCAATGAGTCGCCCTGGCAAGAAGGACGCTTGATTTAAGATAGAAAAAGCACTGCTGGGGCGGGGAATAAAAGTTTTGTGAGTGCCGCCCCTCAAGAACGTTGAGCATTCAAGTAAGTGGCCTTATTGTGGTTGAAGAGGGCGAGCACCTTATATTTCTAACCAACGCATTGTCCCACCGCCCCCTGCTATACCATCCCTTCGTTTCCCCTTGCTCCGTACCTTCTCACATTCATAATCTGGGCCGAGACTCCCCTGAATACCAATATTCGTTTCTCCACCACCCGCCCTTTATCACCATTTTGCTCCTAGTGACCCAATCCCGAACACCTCTGAACTAAACCAGTTCTCTGCAGCCTCACAAAATTTAACTAAAAATATCCATCTATGCTTCTTAATTTTAAAACTGCACGTTAAACAATCCAACAATTAAACAATTAAAAATGTTGATACTATACTCAAATGAAATGTAAAGTACAAACGATGCTAATTAGTTCCATTGATCATTAGTTTACCAATTGTGACATAATTTAATTAGTTGTCATCTATTCGGTCTTTGATAACACTGAATTCCCCAATAATCGATCGTTCTTAAAAAGACAATGAGGATATTTAACGTCCGTACCTTGCTCATGGCCTTTGACGTTTTGATTCTCAAGATGAGAGATGTGTTGACGGCAAGCTAACGAATAAATATTAGTAAGCTTTGGTGTAAGAGCTGTCCGAGCCCCGAGGGGCCAAGACGAACTTCACTGCCCGCTTGCTCATTTCGAGTGGTCGGGTCTACTTTAAATATCAAACCACATGCCGTGCGTAAAGGGCTAACCAAGGAGGCTGAAATGCTTGACAGAGAGATTATATCTCCTAAAGTATTGGGGTTCCTAGAAGAACTTCCAGGTTCGCTCCTGCCGCGGTTTTGTTTAAAGTGGAATCGCTAACTACCCTCTAGAGGAGACTGCCTTCGGTAATGGACGCCATTCGTGTAGGCACCATCGTCCACTATCCATTCCCATCCGACACTTCTCTGTTTAAGGGACGCCGTCATCGTAGTCTTAGCGGCCTCAACTCTATACGCTTCGATGTTCCGATCCTTCGTATCCCGTGAAGCCGGTTTATAATGACTGAGCGAAAGCCACAGATAGAAGAAAGCTTCTTCTCTGAGCTCTCGCCAGCAGCCTCACCACTAATCACAACGAGTCCCATTGTAGCAAGGGCTTAACTTCGGAACATTACTGCTAATCCATAGTAGATGGTTATGCACCCTCCCTCGTCTATGCAGACGCGTTCTGGTAACCTACCTCTTCTGTGCCTCTGATAAAGCACCTGCCCTGAGAGGCCGACACGAATCCAGCTTGTGCTTAAAAGATTTTGCTACGCCCTCATGGTTGCACCATTATTTTGCGTCTGAATTGTAACCAAGGGTTGTGAGAGGTCGCAAGGAAGAATGAAGAACCTGAATAGAGAAAAGGAAGTGATCGAGGACACGAGGCTCACATTTTTAAGCTGCCACTCCTGCCTTGCCCTCACTGTACCACGTAGTTCCTCATTAAGCTGCCTATGATTCCCCTGGGCTTTAAGATGGGATTTAAGCGCCGAACGAGTCGACAACATCCCACAAAGTCATCTAGAGGGGCGAATCCGAGACTATATCCTTACGGCCCACGGATTAAAACTGGTCTTTGATGACAACCATCAGGCACCGTTTTACACCATCAAGTAGTTTATTTGTTATAAATGGATTTGGGTAATTTCAAATAGAATTGGGATAACTGGATCAGAACGCTTAGGCTGGAAAGGAGTTAACTAAAATCTGGAGGGGTTTATTTTAACAGATTTTTTACAGCTGTAAACATTGGTGATTTCGTACATTTGAAGCCCATAAGGGTAAACTTTAGGTTGATTTTTAACAGGTTTTGCAAGGTTCAAAGGTGTAGGTGATTTTGTAGATTATGCGGGGCTTGTACATAGGTGAGAGAACGTACGGTGTAATATTGAATACCTCATCGATCCTAAAATTAAGTTAGTTAAATAAAAAGTGTAAAAGGTTAAGGAAGAATATCGCATCTTCACTACTGTAACTGTGTAAATAAGAAAGATTGTATTTAAGAAGAAACTGAAATGGCCTAGCAGTCGATAGCCTATGGCGTGCACCCTCGGTTGCTGAACGGATAAGAACGCGGTCTGTCACCGGAAACAACCCAAGTGGATGATTCTCCAGACCTTTCGGCAATTTATTATTGCAAATGATGACTGCGAGAAGTAATAGGTTGAACTCGTCACTCGTGTGTATGGATTTACCTTCGTGAGGAGATTTGAGGTGTTATAAATCAGTATTCAATTTTAAATCACCAGATTCTCTTGAACCACGAAGAATATCTTTCTTGGCTTTGTTATGTATTTCCTTAACCTTTAGCTCCTTACAACATTATTATAATGTTTTAACAAATTAATAAAAAAATAAAAACTGTAACGTATTTTATATTCCTTTGTTATGAATACTATTTTCTTACAAATTTTGCATTATGTTAAAGTTTGTTTAAAAAATTAGAAATTTATGTTTAGCTTGCTGTTTTATACACATAAACTTGTTATCAATTGGAAATTACTGTCTATGATCTGTTATTAAACCCTCTTTATTAAATCGTACAAAAATATATGCTTTATAGTTTTAATCCCTTCACAAGCTCCATAATCCCAACATAAAATAAAGGATTTTTTGTATTAAATTTACCTTAGTTACCTTTAGTAAATGTTAAAATGTCATATGTAATTTATTATTTGATTTTAATGGATCAATTATTGTACTAGTGTCACTAACTATGCCAAATAGTTTCATCTCTTTCCGTCTAAACGTCTCTAAAACCGATTAACCCCCTCCCTAATGGGAGCTCCTTTAGTACTGGTAACATTAATTTTCCGACCGCTTTACTCGTCTTACTGCACTCGGTTTCTTCCCTCTAAGGCTTCTAGGGTAAGCAGGAGAATTTAGGCCCCCCGATCCTTAAACGTTCACCCCTTGAAATGTGCAGCCTGTAAGCAATTCGCTCTTACCCTGTGCTACAGCGTTAGCAAAAGGTAAATATTTAGGGCACGGTTCCAGTGTCTTTCCTTCCAATTAGTAAATTTTTACACTACCTGATTTTTGATTGGTCAAATTTAGACGATCATTGATGACATTTAAATTGCAATATTGATTCATATCGTTAAAAATGTATATATATTTTGTAAACCTCGACATTACTTGCTATGAAACTGTTTTAACTGTGTTCTCTCTCTCTCTCTCTCTCTCTCTCTCTCTCTCTCTCTCTCTCTCTCTCTCGCTCTCGCTCTCTTTAAGTAAAAATCACTGGTATTTGTTTTATGTGGTAGCTCATTCTGTCTTTCCTTGAATCTCTTTTAATATTTATTTCTTAATTCGAAAAAAAAACTGAACACGTAAAAAGTTCTGGTATGATTGTTTAAAATGTCATATGTGCTCTATCAGATTTCTACCATTTGTACGCTCAAGGGTGGTAGAGCAGCGCCGTATTTTGCCGAAGGCCGTGGGTTCGAATACCGTTCGTGACACTGACATTTTTTATATCACACAATACCTTACATTAATTATTTGAAAATTGTGAGATGCGGTCTGGTGTGATGTAGGTTTCAGAAAAACATTTTCTATATCGTGACGACGTTTCGATCTTTATAGTGATCATCTTCAGGGCTCAAAGTGTGTTTCTTCTGGTTAATTGTGACATTCTTGCGTGTCGTGTTGAGAGTGCGAGAGAGTGGTATTCACTCACTTCCCTTGACCCTTCAAAACTCGTTGAGAATCGAATTCGGATTACACGACATTTGAACAAATCGGAAAGAAGAGGGAAAATTTGAGGGGTTGTAGGTCGGGATAGTGAGTTTGAGTCCGAGTTGTTCGAAGATTCGATAGCTCAGGTGGTAGAGCAGCGGTGTGTTGAGCCGAAGGTCGTTGGTTCGCATCCAAGCAAGACATAAAAAAATAATTAATTGATAGAAGTAATTTGGTCAATAGACCACTAAACATAATGATTATTTGGAGATCGTGGAATGCGGTCTGATGTGACGTAGGTTTAGAAAAACATTTTCTTTATCATGCCAACGTTTCGATCTTGATTAAAATCATCTTCAGAGTCTGGGATTTATAAACATTGTTTATATTTAAAATGTATAAGATGTGATTGTATAATTGTGTTGTGATAACTAAGTTGTATAATTTAAACATTGTTTATAAATCCCATGCTCTGAAGATGATTTCAATAATGAGTGAAACGTTGGGACGATAAAGAAAATGTTTTTCTACATCCTACGTCACACCAGACCGCATCTCAGTGTCTCCAATTAATTATTAATTAACGATCACTAATTAACACACAATCATCACATAAAAATTAATTGCAAGATGTTATTTGGCAATCTGGCCACGAAATCTAATGGACTTAATTCCTAATAAAGTGAAAGCTCGACTTTTATATTCTAAAACATTTACAGAAGAAACTCAAAAATTAGTGAAATGATTTCCGACATATTACTAAAACTGATAACCCACTACAATTTGTTAGCTAGAAAAAGCAAGCGGCAACACACGAGCGCACACTAACAATTCCATAAAAAATACGTCACAAACAAAATTTATTTGAGGCTTCATCCTCAGGGTATTGCACTCTGAAAGAAATTGTGATTATAGGCTTTTGTGAGCCGGAAGGTTCAAATATCATGGTGGTTCGTTGGCAATCGAAGCCACAGCTGCGGGAGCGGTGACAAATAGAGAATCTGATGCCCTAACCACTCGGCTACCCCGGTTCCACAAACTAGCTACAACATAAATGGGCAAACCAATTTATCAACAAAATACAACGAAAATAAAACGATACTTAAAAAAAATTTCAAATGGAACACAATTAACATAAGAAAGGACCTACTGAAGTACACGACGAATTAATCTGTTTAATAAATAATAAGCACGGCCAAGAACACTTAAAACGACAAATACCCGGAAACATTTGGGATCGTAACATTAACATGATTACCTAATGAAATTTTATTTAGACAGTTCGTTCTATAATAATTTGTTAAATAGACCATATTTTACATGGTTACTGACAGGCTAAAACAGCAAGAAATGGCCGACTAAAGAATGTTCGTCAACGACCAAACTACACGTTAAATGCATGGATTTACGACTTAAGTGGGTTATAAAGCGAATTAAGGTAAAACACATAAATTATTTTAAGCTATTCACAGTCAGTGAATGCATCCAAAATTACCAAAACCTGGGAAAACACAACCTAATGATATCTTGGGTGCCAGGGCACAGGTGAATTCTGGGTAACGAAGAAGCAGACAAACTGGGCAGAGGAAGACATAGACCCCGACCCTATCCTTGGGATAACAAAAATAAACATAGAATTCTCCATCGCAGAATGGATCCAAACAAAACAAAGAGAGAAGTGGATAAGCTCTAGAAGTGCTAGAGAACTAGAGAAACAACCTTCACCAAGACTGACAAAACCATTGCTGTAATTGGAGAGGGCAAACTCAGAGTATTGGTAGGACTACAAACCGGTCACTGGTATCTGAGAATACATCTACACAACATGGCAAACGATGATCCCATTTGAAGATTATGCAATGGGGAGGAGGAAACAGCCACTCATATAATCTTCGAATGCGAACAGCTCAATGGAGGTATAACCTAACGTACGGGAAAAACTCAGGGAACCAAATTGCTGCAATAACAGTCAATGACGTCATACTTCTAAGAAGAAGGATTGAGTCTATTGACTGAACTACGGAACTAGGAAGATACAATAAGTCAGAAGGCTGCAGTGCCTGGAGAATACAAACCCCGCTTCCTAGTATCCTTTCCACCATACCACCTGCCATTCCATGTTATTCATAAGTAGAGGCAAACAGATGAGCAGAACTTTCAAAAAATTTGATGTAGCGTCGAAAAGTTGTAACTTCGACATTCCTTTTTATTCGAATTTCTTTGCTTTGAATTTGTGACTAGGTTTTAGTGGCTTCACGTTGAATGTAATTCCGTAGTTATTATCAATAATTTTCAATTTTCACAACTCACGGAACACAAAAAATTCAAAGACCGAACATAAAGGGATTTTTTTTCAACCTTTCTCCGCTTAAGAGTTACCGAGTCATTAAACACGTTCTTAGGATTATATAATAGCACCGATCCCGACTCAAATTCACCATGGAACCTCTTGAAAAGTTTTTGACCATTGTTGTGGTGGGAGCAATTAAACAAAACGGGAGCGGCCACAGAAGTTTTAATAGCTTCGCCCGTAATAGATGTATTATCTTGTTAGAAGGTTAAATTGAGGGGGTAAATGCTGTTTGTTATACGAGTTTACAGGCTTGACAAGTGGGCATTCACACGGGTTAACTGTGTTTAGAAAAAAGGACATCAAATATTTTAGAAAACGTTTCCGGCAAAAATAGTACTAAAGCAAATGTTTTACCATTAGTGTAATATTTTATTCAGATGTTATCCCAACAAAACACTAGATTTTCCTTTCTAGGAAAGGTGAAAGGTCAGTTTTGGTGTGATTTGAAATGGGCGACCCATGCGTCAAGCTTTTTGACAGCCGGATAGTAATTTCGAAGTACTGTTAGAGATTAATCGGACTTATTCTGTCATGCGCAATTCTGGAAGAATGATCACTTAAATATACTAAATTACTAATGAGATATTAATGAGCTTTTACAATAACACAGTCACAAAATAAATATTTAAAATGTTACATCATCAGGAAGACGAAGGCTAATAAGAATAAATAAATCAAAAAAATAATTACCAACTAGTGACACGTAAAAAGACAGAATCCTTAAGGATACCCGTGCTCACACAAGGGTGTAAAAAAAGTTTCACTTACCAATAAATAAAACAAAACAAAACCTGCCGATTTTTGATTTTTTTTTTTTGCAAGTTAGTGAAGCAGCAGAGAAGATGGGTTTTTGGTAAGCTCAACTTAATTTTGGAAGTTGCGACCTCTCTTCAAAGGACTACAAATTTCTTTTCATTGGTTTGTAACACTGGGTTAGAACCTCCGGAAAATATGACGTGCCATAGGTCGGGCGGATTATCTCTTGCGGTGGTGTTTATTTATAAGATGAGAGTAATAAAATGAAAAAACTGTTTTCTTTCGCTCCGTAAATAAAAAAACAAAGTGCTGATGAAACACAAAAACAAGCGGGTTTACAAATTTGCTAAGTTATTATACCAATAGATTCACAATGAGAAATTTATTTCGTTGGGTGTTAATTTTTTTTAAATGGACCGAGACAATGTAAAATTAACATCTCTAACTAACGTTCTATTTGTTAATATAGAAAAGATAATATAATATAATCCTTGTTAACATTTCAGAAATGATTCATGACAGAGAAATAGGTAATACAAAGATACAGGTTATGTTTTTGGATGTTACAAAGACCCATTAGATTTTGTGGTCCATGGTCAATTAATCTGATTCAATTAATTACTATTTATGTAAGGTATTGGTCGAAATAAATAAAGTCAAAAAGTTAACATTTGAAAAATGGCAAACAGAAGGGAAAATTAAAAATTAAATTAAAAATCAAATTAGCCTGAAGGTCATGTGTATTTTTAATCCATTATATTTCGTGATCCAATTGGCCAAATAACTTCGATTAATTAAACTTTATGTAAGGTATTGGTCGAAATAAAAAAATCAAAAAGTTCACATTTGAAAAATGGCAAAAAGAAGAGAAAATTAAAAATTAAAAATTAAAAATTAAATTAGTCTGAATGTCATGCCTATTTGTAAGCCATTATATTTCGTTGTCCAATTGGCCACCATAACTTTTAGGTTTTAGTATTTTATTAAATATCCTTCTCTAGGTATTATACGAATTATATCAAGTATTCCATATATCAACTAAATAAAAAATAAAATGAAGCAGGAGAAAAACAAAATTTTATTAACTTAAGGGTAGCAACGGGTGAGGTGGAGATGCTGTGTAATTTTCTAATGTTTTAGTTGTAACATGAGCATGATGTGTTGCTGGAAAGAAGGGGCGGCATCAGGATAATAAATAGGATCCCAAGGGGCTGCTCAACCGTCATTCTCATCAACCTTTCACTGCTCACAGCCGCCAGCATCATTAAAAGCACACCGCCATTTCTAAAGGAGTAAATTAATATATTGTTCCCTGAAACCTGTTATTAATGTGAATAACACAAATTATCCCAGGTGCGAGGGGTGCCGGAAAGGCAAACGTTATTGAGAAATTACTGCATTGCACGTATGCATGGACGAATACATTATGTATTTTAAGTTTGATTTTGAATTTCTAGATTTCTATATAGTTTTCTTTTTTTATGACTAATCCTTATCTTCAAAATTTCTTAGGGAATTTTCAATGTGAAGGAGTTTCTCTCTGAGCAAATTTTTCTAGCACGTGATTCAAACGATACACTCACCATAAGTTAAAATATTTACTTAATACAACGTTCGTAGTTGTAAATAACATACAAATATTAGAAATTTAAAAAAAAATAAAAAAATAAATAAATTGTGACTTTTTTTTATTTCTAGTTATAGCTAAAATGATTGAGACAAGGCACAAACGTCAAATAAACTTTGTAAAAATATGTGTGGTGATTAGTGACCGTCAGTCGATGATTATTCTGTAATCGTGAGATGCGGTCTGGTGTGATGTAGGTTTCAAAAAAAAAAAAAAAAAAAAAAACATTTTCTTTATCGTGCCAACGTTTCGATCTTTATTGACATCATCTTTAGGGCATGAGATTTACAAAAATTGTATAAATTTAACAAAACCATCAAGGATGTGAAAAATACTGAATTTATACATTCCAAAAAGCTATTTTTTATTTTCAATCAAAGTTACACAGAAAACAAACACTTTGAGAGAGTAGAAACAGATTAAATGAATATTAAAAAAATATTATTTGCATTTTGTAAATTCACTTTTTTTCATTTCCTACATGTTTTTGTTAAATTGAAACAATGTTTGTAAAACCCAGGTTCTGAAGATGATCTGAATAAAGATCGAAACGTTTGCACGATAAAGAAAATGTTTTTCTGAAACCGACATCACACCAGACCGCATCTCACGATTACCGAATAATCATCGACTAACGGTCACTAATCACCACACATATGGTTCAGTTTTTTTTTCCGAAATGAAGTTTTAGTTAAGAAATCAGGGATTGTGTGCCTGTGTATCTTTGATGGAAGAAGTCGGAATTTTTTTTATTGCTCTAGTCTGTCATTTTGAACTTCAGGCCTGTATAATTTTAATTTGTCTGTTGTTTTAAATGGTGTAATTGGGTTTTCCCGGTTATTTTTAAGACGATTTTTTATTGTTCTAGTCAGGTGAAACTCAGTACCTAAATATTAACAACTAAATGTATGGAATTAATGAAAAACTTTAAAAATAACATAAATCAAAACTAAGAAAAAAAAATGTGGTCGTATATTTAAAATATACATATAAGTGCATGCCTATTTTCTTACTTTTAGTCAAAACTTATGGCCTTTCGAAAAACACCGTCGAGCTTCTAGCCGGTCTACAATTAGTCACTTCGAATGTAACTTAATGTAACTGGGCGGACGATCCTACAGATCATTGACGCGTTACTAATCAGTTTCGGCCAACTTGGTTGCTGTATTACAAATGACTGAAATTGCACAGTTTCGGATTGTTTTCAAAATAGGCGACCAACGGGTTTATTAATTGAAGAAGAAATTAGGAAAATCCTGTGTTACACAACTTACGCTTCCTGAAATGGCTAAGAAAACCAAAAACAGAAATGTCACGAAGTTGGAAAACGCATGAACGCAAAAATCTTCTCCTCGTTCTTTCTCCTCTGAAGCTGGCCCCTGTTTCGATTCTTAGAAGAAACAGGTTTTTTTATTGCATATAGTATTGACAGTTTTATGTTTCTCCAGTCTTTTGAGAGTGAATGCATTTATTAGCGTGAATGTGTGGTGTGAGAGGGTCGATGACGGCATATTGGTTACTCCATCGTCCCTTAATTAGATGTAATAGGTTACATATAATAGGTGTAAATGGCAACTAACTTAATTGAATCAATGAAATGTAAATAAAAAACTATGTATTGAAAAGAGTGAGTGAGAAGGAGAATGGGTTCGGATTTAAGAACTGATTGCGTTGCAAGCCGAAATGCCGTAGCTCTTGTTCAGCCTGGAGCGCAACCTCGGTGGACGAATAATTAGTAGTAATATTCAGTAGTATTATGTAATTAATTATGAAATACAAACTTGGAATTTCCGGGGGATTGCGAGAAGTTATAGGTCAACTCAAGTAGTACACAGTAATAGGTTTATTGATGTAGCAGAATGTTCATATGCGATCTTACTATTTATGTCTCAAAGTTTGAAATGTGTTTTAATTAATGTATTCATCGAATCGTAAATAACTATTCCTTAATTCTTTCAAATCTTCCATTAATTATAAAAAATTGGAAATGCAACAATTTTTTTAATCAAAAATATAAATAAATCTTAAACAGCATGCTATGCACGTATAATATAATGAAGATAGGAAAAGCTTACTTCCATTTCAGAGGTGTTGGCATTAGTGTCATACCTGTAACATTTAACATTTTATTTTAGAAACAAGAGTATAAATATAGCAAAATGTTCTTGTAATTTATTGTAAAACCGCTACTCCGGTGTAAGACTTTTCCCGGCGTAACTCATCCAGGTAGGTTGACCAACTTTGTAATGCTACTTTCAAACAAAGTTAGGTCCAGGTAAGCACGTCAGGTGAGATTGGTCCAGCACGGGATTGGTTCCTGTCTTAAATCGTCTCAATGAACTCTGGCCAACTTGAGCATGACCACCGGTCCACTCCGATTTATTTTTTGCGATTCCATTCGGTCCCATTGCACCCAATTGCATCAAAAATTAGTGACATTTCTTATTATTATCTATCCTTGTTAGGCCGAGTGAGATTTGAAATTATTAAAAATCATAAATTGAATTCTATTGGCACCTATACATATTTCAAAAATTTATAGTTTTAACTTAACATATAAATAAATCTATGACACACTGAAGAAGGCAAAATTTATTTGGCAAACCGACCTCGCGAGAACAGGCAAACCGAAACGATCGCTAACATTCATATAAATAGCTGCTTGGCCAGAATATACATTCAACGTTAGTTTGAATTTGATAAAGGACATCCAGGATTTGACGATAAATAAATAACGATAGTTTGTTGTCCTGTGAACGACATAGAAAATACAGAAAAGAATTTACAACGGTAATAACATCGATAATAATTTGGAGAACCGAAATTTACGTTAGTTGGCGCGGTCCGCTGGTATAGGCTTTCCCTAAGATTCAGCGATGTGGAAGATGGGTATAAAAACGATGATATTTTAAAATTTGTATAAATTATTTGATAAACTTCCATAAGTAGCAGAATCGGAAAAACCATTAGATCAATAAGTATCCAAAGTACACGGGATTTTGCGTAAATATTACGGGGATACCTCTTCATCACCAGTTGTAGATTATAAAGACATAGGACTACATAACGAGAAAACTGTCGAAATCACTTCAGGCAAAACGCACGGCTTTTTCATAACCACCGTCACTCCGAAGGCTCTAAAACGTCTTAGTTGGCATACCTTAAAAAAATAATAATAATAAATAATGCCATGAAAAATAGAAGAAAATTGCACTGTGTGTTGCAGTATGACTTGCAATTTACGATGGAGTATTATGTTTTTATAATGTCTATCTATTAGAATGAATACATTGTAAAACTGTTCCCACTTCTTTTCGTTTTGGCCTTGTAATTATTAATTTATGAATTCGAAAATTTAGTAGGTTTTATTTATCGAATTAGTCCCTTTGTGTATAAGGTCTAGTAATTGTGTAAATCTGTTGTATCATTTTTTAAGTGTTATACATAAAGATATAGACATATAAATATATATATATACACATAAAGGGGTTATACTCGAAATATGTCTCGGGAATCTCATTATTTAGAATAATAAAAGGAAGAATGGAGAAATTAAAAATATTCCGACCTTATAAGCTTCGAATGAAATAGGATAAGTACCAGAATTAATGTGAATTGAATCACCATCTGTACGCAAAAGGAATTTGAAAAAAAATATGTTTTTCACACATAATTTGTTAAAAGAGTTTTTTTTCCCGATAGTTATTTGTAAAAAAACTTCTTTTTGTTCTTCAAAGGTAGTAATGATAAAACAAATTAGAAATAAAAAAGAAGTACAGAAAGAAATTTTTCACAAATAATTTATTGTTCCAAGACCACTATTTTTTGGTACTTTCCAACATTATGTTCGATCTCGAGGGGTTTTGTTTTCCCGCTTTCTTTTTTATATTTTTCATAATTTATAGTTCATTATTTGAAATGGAATTTTCGTAAAACAAACCAACAATTATTATATAATTACCAGTTAAAAGGGTTCTACATATACTGGAAATAAATGTGTGTTTTTTTTCAAATTCAGTTAGATATAGAATCAATTTATTCCCGAAGAACAAATCGAAGTAGGGAAAGTACTCATTATTTAGAATAATGTAACGAAGAATGGAGGAATTAAAAATATTTTGAGCTTATGAGCTTCGAATGAAATAGGATAAATACCAGCGAAACAGTAAAATAAATCACCATCCATACCCAAAAGGAATTAGAAAAAAAGAAGATTTTTTCACAAATAATTTGTTAAAAGAATTTTTTTGCCGATAGTTATTTGTAAAAGAAATACTTCTTTTTATTCTTCAAAGGTAGTAACGATAAAACAAATTAGAAATAAAAAAGAAGTACAGAAAGAAATTTTTCACAAATAATTTATTGTTCCAAGACCACTATTTTTTTGGTACTTTTACATCATGTTCGATCTCTAGTACTATTGTTTTTCCGGTTTGTTTTTTGTCTTTTTCATAATTTATAATTCATTATTTGAAATGAAATTTTTGTAAAACAAACCAAAATAACTACCTAGTACGGAATATTTTCAAGTCAGATATGCAGATTACCTATTTAATTTAAGTCGTGTTCTTAGGTATCGAACCATTTACCTTCCTCCGCCAAATATATAAAGAAGAAACTAGTGGATTTAATGCCCAATAAAAAGTTGTAACAGCCTAAATCATTCCGCTAATCAAATGACCAATTGACGAAACTTCGGCCGACAACGGTTGGTCCCGTCGGTCTGTTGAGAAGGGGGTGGGTGAAGGAGAAAGAAAGGGAATTGTTGAGCGCCACAGTATTTTTAGAACGGGTAAATACCGAAACGTGGAGAAAAGGAAACAAAAGTCGGTAAAAAAAAGGAAGGAGAGAATAATAAAACCAAAAGAGGAAAAAATAATAACGGAGTTTGGAATTGAACCTACAACGTTCTAAGCCCAAGTCGGCGATCGTAACCACTCGAGCTCATCCCCTTGCGCCTGGGATCGCCAACGAAACCGAGCCCCAAATCCATCCTCGGACAGATAGAGATGAAGAAAGATAAAGAACGTTAATAATAACCGCAGGTACCTTACCTGTGCCTCTCACAACGGGTGCCGTGAACAAAAAACAACAACAAAAAACTAGACAATTCGGCCTTCGTTGAATAAAATTATCAATAAAACTACTCAACTTTGCACTGTATTGAACTAACAATTTTTACACTGGACATAATTTTTATAAATAAATGAACTACTCAACTACTTAGTGGCTAAATCTGAACCTTTTAATCTAAAATGTCTAACTACATAATAAAACAAACTTAAACCTAGTTTAACAATTAATCTTATAACTTAAGCTCTCTTATATCAACTTAATCTAACAAAAGGATAATTAATCAAAGATGGAAAGTCGATCGACTGTTTTGGCGAACTCACGAGGGGGCTCTGGCGCAGTGTGTTTCCGGGAATCGGCATCAGTCGGGGAAAAACAATTCGTCCTCGTAGAAACCCAAATCGTATTCTGAATTCTCTTCCCCATGGTCTCGACCACGGGAAGATGTCTTGTTACTGAGGACGAACAATCCGTCGAAGGGTTACATTTTTTAAGACCAAAAGTAACACAATTAAATTAAGTAAAAAAAAAAAAAAAAAACAGCGGGTGCTCAGAGATCCGATCATTGCCCATTAAAGAAAAAAAAAAAAGTTCGATTTTTAGTAAACTGTCAAGGAAAATGAAAACAACACTATTAAACAAAAATGAATTGGAAAGATTTCCATGGTCTCGACAATACATTAATTTCAAACCACACGTCAAATATGTAAGGCTTGGATTTAAATAAGTGGAATCAAGAGATAAATGCAAAACGAATTATATAACTTTTTTGCACGGCTATTAATCAATTCACAATTCTATATCCGACGGTATGCAAATCATAATTAGCGCGTAGAAACGAGAAGGGCTAATTTGTTGATCGTAATATGCGACAGCGTGCGAATACATTACGGTGTTATTTTATTTACACCATTAACGAGACGGGCGGAGGGGATCTGGGTAAACAAGTATTTTATGGACAGTGGGATCATCCCGTTCCGAAGTTGATGCTTGTTCCTGTCTATTCTGCCCGGCCAATCCATCAGTAGAGGGAGAAAAAGGGTAGAAAAGACTGCCTCGTCATACCTATTTGTCATTAGCTCCGGCTCTACTTTTTTTCCCCTCTCCACCTTTTCTTCGGCTTTTCCTGACCTTTTCTTCAGCCACCAGCTATGACTGATTATTTTTAACTCCAAGGCGTAGAAATCGTATCATTTGCAATTCAAATTACCCACTGTTTCCTGGACATTTTCAGATTTATCTCCGCTGAAGCTATTTGATGGGTTATTTATTATGATGATTTATCTTCTAATTTTAGCGCAGTGCTTCTTTTCATATAATCAAAATATTAATAAATTATACTACAAATGTGGCAATTTTCTACATGTCCTGTATTTTAAAAACGCTTATTTTAGAGTGTGTGTGGTTTGACAAGGCATGTGGCCAATCTTATTTTTCGTGTGAAATCACTGATAGTAGTATTGGTCAATGGTGGGGTCTACTCTTCTTTTTTCGTGTTGTCATTGATGCTTTCCACCATCATGGATTTTCATGAGAGTTGTGACCGGTGAAATCATGCAAAAAATAAGGATTTTAACAATCTTTGTCAATCTCCATGATAGTGGAAAACATCAATGACGTCACACGAAAATCTATGAATCTCTTAATTTGTCTCATATCTGCTTTTGTCTAATGTTTAAGTTTTTCTTTTCTCAAAACATTTTCTAAATTAGGAGCATAGTACGGTTTTGGTTAGTTGTAGTTCTGGTAGGTGAGAGAGATGTACCTCTTTTGGCTCAGTTCCTTCTACGCCTTTTCTCGTCTCAGATCCCTCGTGTCCGGGGAAACTTGTTCTGTTTTCCCAGAGCCAGTAGGCAATTTATGCATCCCAGTCAAGTTGGAGTTGAAAGTACTTAATGCCTGCCTGGCTGTCTGGGAGTTTTTAAATCTGTGCCTTTTATAATTTTTTTAAGCTTTTATGTACAAAGTTGTATGGCCTAGACTTCAACTTGGAAAATCTTTCAGGGGGGGGGGGGTCGCTACCGCGGCTCTTTATCTTTATCATTTTTCCATCATTTAACCATCTGTGTACGACGGATTAGGGCCGCTTCTTGAAACCAGAAGGGGGCCACCTTTTTTCCAAAGACCTCTCGTACCTATGTCTACGTCGAAGGGTCTGTCAAAATTGGGCTGTTCTGTTGTTAAGACAAAATTTTGTCATGTACACTTATAGCCATCTTATTTTTTAAAAAATTATTTCCAGTCCTCTTTTATTCCCTAGCTTTATTCCCATGTTTTTCAAAAGTTTTCTTTGTTTTTATTTAATTAAGATTTTGGTTGAAATAAAAAAGTCAGATTCGAACCCACGACCTTCGCCTAAATACGACTCGGATCTATCTTTCGAGCTATCGTGACTTCGATCCATTAGGACACTAACTTTCCACCTAAACCCATTTTTCTGAATGTTCTCTCCTTTTTGCTATTCAAGCCTCAAGCGGACTGCGAAACATTCTAAATTTTTTTCTTTCATGTTCAAAATATTACTTCCACAAAATTTGCATATTTTTAAAAACGATACAAAGCAAAATCATGTAAATACAAATCAAACGCGCCATATTTAAATTACAACTAGGTACGCAAATTGACAAAGAATATATCTAAATACAAATACACATATAACTTTATTTGATTATTGTGAATTGTCTAGGATTTTTCATGGTCACACTACATAGTTTAATTCTAAGGGGAAAAACCCCGGATATTACAAATAATTAAAAACAAATTTGGGTCAAACACAAAATAAGACGTTAAACACAAAGTTTTAATTAAAAGACAATAATCCCTCCACTTTTGGTACAGCTGTAACATCTTAGCCCCCAACAACACACAATTTAGAATTCTATTATTTCAATTCTATTCTGTTATTATATTATTTCAATTATTTCTATTCAATATGCGGTGATGCGATTAAATCGTTCAGAGGGTTGCTCTCAACCCGAACACAAATTAATTCCAAATGGGCATTTTATTTTTCTAGGCTGATTCCTATTTACCCAAGAGGATAGTAACCTCTGTTTAAATAAAATTGTGAATTAGAAAGTAGTGCTGCCACTTTTAGCAACCTATGCAAACATGGAATGAAATTGTCGGCAGATTTTTATTTGTTTGTATTAATTGTAGGGGTATACGACAGTCATTTTAGTTCAGACGGTTTACTAAGTCATTTCACCCCAAACGCATGGGAAATATAAAAACAGACTTTCAATACGCAATTACACGAATAAATTCATATGTACATTGCGCTCATTCTGTTTAGTATATGGAGTAGTCAATATTCCTCCTACCTGCACATAATAATAAAATAATCTATTATTCCATGGGTACTTTTATAAATAATCCGCCTTCGACCCAAGTCATGCAAACAGCTCGAGCGGCGATGGAGATGCTATTTCACATCAGCCCATCTCAATTCACACCAAAAGACACTCTCACTTGTATCAAACACAAAAACACAAAACATATTTTATAAAAAATTCTCTTCTAAACGGTGGAGCCGGTGACCCAGAAATTTTCTATTGTGTCCGAGACCCCCTTTTAAATCTGGCGGCATGCCCACTTGCAACCTAAGGGCCGGTTTTTTAAATTTCTTTTTGAAATCAATGCAATAACGAATTTGTAGTTTGGTCGTTTAAGATAATTTTGGTATTCATACAGTTTATTTTGTCAGAACCGTTCCGCTTCTCACCATCTTCAGTGGTGAGTCTGTGTAGTACGAATGATCAAAACAGAAAAGACAGTAGTTACAAACCAAAAAAGGGCGCACTAAATTGGAAAACTATCCTTTAAGCACACAGAACGACTCCTTTTAAAACCATTAATACCAATCCTTGACACATATAAAATCCCTCTCACCAATTCGATTTTTGTCCTCAACATTCCACCAACTAGGTTTTAGAGTAGTCGAAACTATGTCATTGATCCTAGAAAGAAAGGAGTATTGCTTGGGCACGTTCTTAGATTGCTGACCTACAGATACATCGTGGCATTGTTATCACCACCAACGCCGACGACACAGCAATCCAATCCTATAACTCTAATCTTCTCTAGCTACCTCCAACGATCAGGAACACCTTGAGCCGCAATTCAAAGACCTGAGACTATATCATGTCAAAAGACTGACGTGGAATCCCCACACAAACCTTTAAAAAAACTTACTACAAGACTTAGCATACTGCAAAGACGTAATCGACCGAAATCGACTTTGACAATTAAATCAAAACTAATACTGTACCAGACATTACAACTGTAGAATTGTTGGGCTCTGCCAAGCCTTCCAATATCCAGCGCATCCAGCCGTTCCAATCAAAAGTCCTTAGACAAATTGTCAAAGCACCTTACTCTTAATATCACTATCCACAGACACCTCAATATTTCTTTTGTTAACGAACTAGTCCAGTCCAGATCCCAAACCTTCCACACCAACCTTTCGAACCATCTAACCATACTGCTCGAGCCCTCTCCATTCATCTCCATCCTGACAACCCACCACATCGCCTCAACCGGCGGCGGCGGCCTCGGGACTTCCATGACCCCTAATCATATACACTGACTGCGAGCAATGGATGGCACCTCAAAGCATGTGTTCTTCCGGTGCAGTGCTGGCATTAGTGCTAGAGGTTTGCTGTGCAATACATTAAGCATGTGTATTTGTATAGTGTACTATCATGTATAAGTAATAAATAAACTTTTTTATGAATTAAGTAAACAATTATTAATAATCATAAATCACAACAAATTTTGCATGACTGTAAAAATTATTTCTACTTTTTTTTAAAACTAATGACTACTACTCAATCTATCACATATGTTGAATATTATTCATTGTAGTAAACTCGGATAATTATTGACATGATTTATTTTTGAAAGTACGAGCAATGTGATTCTTATAACAAAGGAGGCCTTTGTTATCAAACTTGGAATATTAATCATTAAAACTATTCATTGAGAATGCATTCACTTTCAATGGACCGCAATTATAACAAAGACGAGAGATAAACTATTAAAATATATATAATATAAATTACCGTTATGACCTCGAATACTGAACCGTAATTATTTATTTAAAACAATTCTTGAAATGAAGTAAAATCGGCACAAAATTTTTTTTTATAAATAAAATATTCGTCTGATTTTAATTGTAAAATGTTCCGCTCTGTGACTAGCGGAGTCCCGTAAACCTGTACGTTCTTAACTGCATTAGTTGACTCGGCTCCTTACGAAGTTGTAATTCTCGTTAGTTACGACCCTCAAGGGGAATTGACTGCTTTCACCTTGGGTAAATAAACACTTGTTGGTAGCTTCTCCAGCCACCAAGGCTATATCCTGTCCTTCCACTCTGATTTTCTTTGTTTTGGTCTGTATTTTGTTTCATGGAATATGTAGCACAGTCAACATTCTAACAAATATTATTATAATAATACACATAGCACGTCAAGCACATTATCATTTTAGATTATTGTTTAATACACTTGGAAAACAAAAAGCTACGAAGTGGCTACTGTTCTTTAATAACAACTATCTGTATTATTTGTTGTTGCTCGGGAGAATAATATAGTATTATATTGCAATATATTTTCAGTTTATATATGTACATTGTTATTAATAAATTTGGGTATTAAATGAACACAATTTATAGTTTTATGTCAATTATTGTAGGAACCATGATTTTCTTGTTGAAGCATTCAGAAATTTCTGATCACCGTTGACGACATTGGTGGAGAGGAAATTTTCCATTGGGTCAAAGCTCGTGGAAGCTGACCGTTGGGCTAAAGAAACTTCGAGGGATGAAACCGCCAAATAAGCGTATTGTAAACATCTCAAGAGCATCAACATGCGATTTACTCAGAGAGCATTCACAAGTGTGAACAGGTCATAGCATGTACAAAGCATACCCACACCATCTCGGACTGAAGTAATCGCCACCATGTCCATACAGTCGGGCTGTCGCGCAGCAAGACAAAGACAAAGAGCACCACTAATTATCCTGCTGCGCACGAGGATGACCGGTTTACGAACAACACATATTAGAAAACCTCAGAGACTGTTTTATTTATTTTATAATTATAAATTTTTTTATTTGTTGAATTGTTAAAAAAATACGTTTAAATAATATTTGTCTATTTGTTGGAATAATTGTATAATCGATATGTTATATCAATCTATTTTGTTTTTCTTAATGGCGTCATGAACTTTGCATATCTAGCCAGATAATATTTTGTGTATTGGTTTTTCTAGGGGGAAGGGTATCGGGAAAAAAGGCCAGAGGCGACCGCGGGAATTGAACTCGCGACCGCGGGTCTACTAGCCGAGTCTCTCGCTAACGCTATTACCCCCTCCCCAATGTTGTTTTTGTCTGTTTCTACCGTGCGAATATGCCTTTGTTCTCTACCACGGACAAAAACGAAATGCCAATAACAGTTTAAGGGAGTAAAATAGACAATACCCCATGGCGGAAAACGTCCAAACTGTAGGTTCGTCACTTAACAGACTTGAATAGAACAAGTTACAAATTGTCTAAAAATGTCACGAAAGAGTATGAGTTTTCGTAGGTTTTTATTCTTTTTATAAACACGATTTTACTTTGCATATGTACAAAAGAAGAAATTTGTTTCATTGTGGCTGAAGGAAATTATATCCAAAATTTTAATTTAGTTTTACTTACTAATGTATTTTAATTTAAAGACATTTTCATCTATCATGTTTAAAGCTGGCAAAATAAATAATAAAATTAATTGAAAATCTATATTGAAAAAACAATAATGGATAAATACCTTTTCCTGTGAAACCCTTTTTATGTTTTTATTTTATGTCGACATTATCCGTATATACAGGGTGATATAATTTTCCTCTTTTTTTTCATTTCAGGGTAAGTTGCCGTACAGGCTGAAACCAGGGAAAGATTGCACCATTTTTCTATTTAAATCGCCGCGAGCCGAGGGAAAATTAAGTGAGGGAAATTGGGGTGTCAGTACGGTATTATTCATGGTGACGGCGTGGACCGTGGTCTGGTATGAGCTCAGTTTTAGTGGGAATAACAGGGTGTCGGACACACGTCATGCATATTCACGGTTCAGTCCCATTGCCTTTGATCTATCTACATATTTGTGCCCAAGTTGAACACCTTTCTCACCGTATCCATTGTAAGGCTTCCCTTTCATCTTTATTCCGCTGCCGTATCCATTGTAGTGCCAATTCTGTTAAGGCAAATCTCCTTGTAGAGCTTGACAAGAAGGCCCAATTTCTCTTTTGTGAATAAAGCTCTACGTGTCTCAAATTGCCTTTTGTTCTATACCGGGAGGGGCGACACTGATTTCTAAATCCTATTGGTTTAACGTGACTGTCACACAAAATATTTAAAATAAGCGTTTTTACTTCGTACACTCGTGCGAATGAAGATCTATTTTAATTCTCGACTTTTAATGGACTTTTCTGTTGTTCTCCGATTATATGTGGCCGAAGTTCTGTCTAATTAAAATTATATATAATTGAATAAATTTATAAAATGAATGCACAAATTAATAAGTAATTTTGGAGATCGCTGTTAGGACATCCATTTATGGGTTCGAAAGCCGGCATGAACCGTGGATTTTTAAAAAAAAGTTTGGAATTTAATTGCACTGTATTATTTTACCAACCTAAATATTTCGTTGTTCTTCAAAGACGTAGCCTGTATTACAGTAAAAAATCGTTAATAAATGCAAAATTATATTTTTCAACTAGTTTTTTTACATGATGAAGAATATTTTAATTGTTCTTATTTTGTCGTCATTCATTAGCCTATTTACATTATATTTTGTTGGTTTAATATATATTATGAAATAATCTGTACACGTATCGTCATAAATTTAATTGCATCTGCAATAGGATGTTAATTATTGGGACAGACTAAACCCGCACGACTCTGGAGTTATGCGTAAGTGTCGGTTTCATGCGCCCCGCAGATTAAACCGGTTCTTGATAGTTAGGGTAGTTATTAAAGTACATTTTACAGTGTCATTAAAAAAAATGAGTTCAGTTCTTTACGAAATTATTTTATTATTATTCCATTGCTTGAGTCAGTCTTTCTTCCTTTGAAAAAGGAACATATTAAATCAATAAAATCTAAAAGCTGTAATACAGAGTTAATATAGTTTGAAATAATCAATTTTATCAAAGAAATAAGTTTGAGAGGCATCGATGGCCGCAAAGGTTTCGCATTCAAACTCGACATACTTACAGATTTTGTTTTTCAAAAACACCAGCAACCCGAGGGATTATGAGGGATTATATGACTTTTCGTTTTACGAAAAAAAGATATAATAATAATTAATTGTTTATGAACACTAAAACACATTCAGATTTCAAGAAATACAACCTGTCTATTCATGCGCGTTTAAGGGGAGAAAGAGTTTAAGAAATCCTGAGTGTGAGAATGAGGTAAAAAACGTTTGAGTTCAATGTATTGAAAGAAAAAAGGCTAGCGAGTAAAAGACAACTCAATTGTGAAGATAGAATGAAGGAAGTTGGGAAAGAGAGAAACATGAAAGTAATGACTTTTAAAATTACTTTTCACTATGTGCTTCTTTTTGGCCCTTTCACTCAAGTAATGTCACTGACATTGCGAAAATAAAATACAACTAAAATAGAAAAAACAACACAAATTTGCGCCCTTGAGGTGTACACAAAATAATATTTCATAATTTTTATGGTTAGTTTCCAGTATTATTTTTCCTGGTATAAGTCAAATATATTTTGACCATCCCAAAAAGTAAGTTTAATTAAAATTGGTAAATCCTTGCTAGGAACATGTATAGAAATAACGTTCATATATACAACGTACTCTTTTGTAAATTTCACCACAATAGAAACATGGAATTATTAAGCACTCAGTTGTTTACAATTTTCTCCTTTTTCTTTCGTGAGGTTGCTTTTCGATCCGGTGATTGCATAAATTCAAAGAGACACGTTTCCTTTGAACAGCAGGACCAAAAGTGTTTTGTAATTTATTTTGTACAAACATCGCTTTATTTTTTTTTTTAAACATATTTATATATTTCAAATATTGCATTAGCCAGAATGCTTGTGGTTTTTGTATGTAATGAAAACCAGGACAAAATAGAGAAGTTTTAATTCGAGAAGTCACAGATGCTTTTGCCACGGTACAATATCTCAACTGAAACAAGTTATAAAATGAATTAACTCGTTATATTTCCCGATAAAGCTCGATTAGGATTTTCCAGGAGGTAATACATCATGCTATATATATTTTTTTCTCGGGAAAAAGGTTTTAATGTCATCACGCGTAAACAGAACGAGCAGATGATTCCGAGTGATCATTAAGTAGGCTTGTAAGCTTTGTCTTTCTGTTTCTTTCTTTCGACTCTTTCTAAAAACGAAAATAAAAGGAAAAGAGAAAATGTAATGTACTGGTACCTTATCCTTAAGTATAATTTTGCTCACAAATTTCGATGCATTTATTTAATTAAATGTTTTTAATAGTAAAGATTTATTTCATCTGTGTTCCAGAAAAATTTATTTAAAAAAATTCATTTTCCCCACTTTTGACGTCCAAGAACATTCAATTTTTTTCCCGCTGACCAAGGTTCAACTGCGGAGCGCCTGTTAAATCGCTGAGGGCCGTATTGTTATTTTGGCATGCGATGGTTAGATTCGGCCTTTGTACGGGGGCGAATCAGTCTCCCGCTTGCTTGGATCATCACTGCCTACCTAATATCGATTTTGTGTCGATATTTTACCATCGATTCGTCACCATTAACAACCTCACAGAGCAACTACGTGAACCGTCTTTTCCGGTTCCACAGGCTCTTCTGTCGGCATCAAACACCAGCAGTACCCTCCATCTCAACACTATTTATTTCGGATTTTTTTGGAGAACATGCCATCATCCAGCCATTATCATATTTTTCGTTTTTTATTTTATGTTAATTTTTTTTGTAAAACCCGACCAGTAAGGTAGATAATGGATTATTTTGGATATAATTTGGAAAATTTCTTTTAATTTTTCTTTGTATAAATAAATTTTAAATATTCAATTGTGACGACCGAGTATTACCAACTTCACTTTTCGCCAAATAACTTAATTATTTTATTACCATTCAAAAAACGAAATTTAATTGTCGGGGGGGTCTTCAGGTCAATTAACAACTGCTCCTCTCCCCAACAACCAACTATACTTAATTATTCTTAATTCAAGGTAATAAAAAATGTTTTTTATGTAAACTGAATTCATTCTACTATTTTCTACGCGAATTTTATTCTACGGAATTTTTCGAGATTAGAAACTACTAAAAAACGTATAAGCAAACCAAAATTTGCCTAATAAAAAAAATCATTATAAATATTGTAATAAAAGCATAAATACAAAACTGAATTAATAATTTGATAAAATCCGCCGGTTGTAATTACACGGGAAACAGGAAAATATACTTCGGCAACACGTGAATCAACAAGTGATCCATCTGTTCCACATCAACAGTTACTTTGGCGACTTGATGAAACCTCGTGATATTGCGATATGTTTATATTTGTTTGTCGGTTCCAGGTTTTACTATATTTTAAATTCGGCAAACACCTTCGATCCGTTATATCGCATTTTTTTAAACTATAATTAGTAATCAAAATAGCGTTTGTTTTTTGTTGGTAGGCTGTTGTTGATTTTGTAATGTACATTCCAGAGCAACCTGTATAAACAAGACTTCGTTTGTTATGAAAATGCCAGAAGTTGAGTTAAAGAAGGGTAATAATTGATTTCAAAGTTTCAAAGGGTTAATATAACCCAATTTTCCTGTTCTTCTCGTTTTGTTTCCTTGTATTTGTCTGAATCAAGTAGCCTTAACTTAATTTTGCACTCAAAGTTGTAGACATCGTGTTAAATTCTACGGCGTATTTTCGGATTATGAATGTAAAAAAAAAAGAAAAACTAAAGATTTTCTACTTATCACCCGGCGGTTTGTTGATTTACTGCGTTTGATTGCGCCATCTTCTTAACAATAAACAAGGAACTTTTCTCAATATCTGAGTATATGCCATTGGGCCCGCCGGTTGTCTCTAGTGGTCATTGGTCGGTCGGGATGTCGGTTATTATTTGTACGTTAGTTTTTGATTGTTATTTTTCTGAAGGTTTGCGTTTTTTGTTAAGCACTGTTTCGGCCATACGGATTAGGAGTGATATGCGCTTTTGTTCCTTTTGTAACTCTCGTGCCATTGAATCCATTCATCACTATTTGGCAGTGTTTAATTCTGGGTGAAATTTATTTGTTTTCACTTCGGTTGCTTCAATCTGTCAAGAGGTTTATTTGTTTTACATTCGAACTTTTAAATTTTTCATTTGTTAATAATAAAAAAGAAAATTCTTGTATTTTTTCTTTTAATTTATATATAATATAATATCATTAATACTCGTAATGTTTTTTTAATTTTGTGGACGGAGTAACGCTAAGCCAGCCGTCCGCTCACTCGGCCATTTTTCCCTAAATCTATTCAGTCGTCTTGACCAGTTTACCAGGATTACACAAAATTTTAGTTTTTGAGTATACTCCGACCGTCTTCTACAAAATTTTACTGTTTTGTCGTATCCCAGATTAATTTGCGACCGTGCGTCGCTTCATATCTGTTTAGATCAGTAAACTACGATTTGGACTTTGGTCAACCGGTATTGACCTGAAGGCTGCACCTTCAGCATATTTCACCTCTCATGTAAGAACTTTTATGTCTTAGCCCCATTTCCCTTACAAAGTTATTTTTTCGAATTAAATTCATTTCCATTTCGCTTCTCTTTTGTCGATTTCACTACATTCTTTTCATTTATTTTTTAAAAATTTTTATTAAGTGCATACATATTTCTTTTTGATTATACATGCATGTAATTTTTTCCAAATCTTAAACTATCAAATAATGCACATAATCGCTAATAAAAATTAATGTCAATATCTGGTGGGGCATTTACTAAACTGGGTACTGGAGTTAGTTTCATTCTAAGAAAAAACGGAGATGATTTATTATGAGCACCTATAACCCAACTTAAGAAAAGAAACGTCTGCAGCTCCCCAGCTTTTAATATATCTAAATAAAAATTAGCATAGAAATGGAAGAATAACTCAAGTAGTTAAGCAGCGGGGTATCTGCCCGAAGATCGTGGGTTCGAATCCCGCTCGTGACTCTAACTTTTTTATCTCAACTAAAAAAAAAACTTAATTAATTGTAATATATTAATTGGTCAAGCGGACCACGAAACTACGGAATATATTATAAGCTTTAGAAAATACCGTTTACAAAAATTTGAATCAGCAAAGTTACCCAACTGCGAAAGTTGAGTATGAATAATAGACATGTGTGTGTATATATATATATATATATATATATATATATATATATATACACATACATATATATGTGTGTATGTATGTATGTATGTATGTATATGTATATGTGTGTGTGTGTATATATATCATGACATGAAAAATACAGAAATTAATTGAACAAGGTAAAAATATATATCAATCAATGACCTACTTACAAGAGGTTAGCAAGATAAAAACTCAGGAGACAAAATATAAGCAAATCAGAGGCAAATATACACGAAAAAAACAATGACGCTATTATTTTAAGCGCACTTGGACTTTTTTCTCAACTAAAAAACCTTAATGAATTGTAATATATTAATTGTTCAAGCAGACCACGGAATTAGTGAATTTAATATTTACAATACTAGATAAAAGATTTACCTGCATAATTTTTTGGATAATTGTAATACATTCTGTCTTATCTAACAAACTTAGTCTGGTAAAGCCCATTAAACCCGAAGAAACTTAAGAAACTTTAAGAGTTGGTAAGTGATAAATTTTTGAAACAACGCATGATTTAATTAGGTTGAAATATTTAAAGCAAAAAATTTTACAGGGGATAAGGCCCAGGTGGCAGAAGCCTCTAATGAGCATTTGTTGATATAACCACGCCTTGCGCTTTCCCTCTTAAACAAACATGAGTAATGGTAATAGCGAGTCTAAACGTTAAGTCGGCCAACTTTTATCAAAGAGCCTAAAAAATTCTCATCTGAGCAGGTAATGGGTGGACTTCTCTTTAGTAGAAATAAAGGGCCGGAGGAAAAAGTGTAAAAATGTGAGCCGCTTTACTGTGGAGGGGAACAATTTAAGTTATTTAATAGAGTTGGCGAGTCACACGGAATTTCTTGGTCAAAGGGGGTGTGAATTTACCTTTTCTCTTCCGCTTTCCTTATTCTTTTTTAGTAGGTTCCGTAAAAGTTACGACAGTTCACTTTCATTTTCTTGAAAACTCGTTCGGATCTAATGGAAAAGTACAAATCGCATTTTCAACGCTTCTGTAAATCATGAAAATAATCATTGTTTCAATTCATTTGAACGTTTTCTTTCTTAGCCTTTGCTAAAACATTTGAGCTTAGATGCATACGTGTTAACGTTAAAATACGTCAATTTTTCTTCTTTTACAATTGCAATTTTTTAAACTTTAAACGATAATACAACGACTATATAAAAGGGTAGTGCAAAAATGGACTACAAGGCTGAAGGAATAAAGTGTTGCTGAGTGTACGTGTACGTTCAAATAGCAGGGCTACCTTCCTCTGTACGGACAGACATGAGCAACCGATTTCTACTCAAGCCAGATTCCTTGGATTAAACAGGACAGCAGAAAGACGTAGAATACTCAAACAACACTTAAGAGACAACAACATAACAGAAGACTTGGTCAGTTAAAAAAATTTTAAAGACCAATATCTGATTGGACGTCAAACCCTAATTAACACTACTGCAAAACTTCTGACATACCGAATTGAACTGAAAGGTATTGAAAGTCCTACGATGGTCAAACCTTCTTACTACGCCACTGACGTATTCACAAATACCACAACAAACCTTTACCTACGAATTGATCCAATCTTACTTTCAAAACTTCCACACCAAGCTTTACATCCTATCCCTACTGATTGTGCTCTCTTTAAACCTTTCCCATCAAAAAGTTTGGTGCCTATTAAGTATTGGGCTGAATAGGAGCATATTCCCTAAATTTACCTGCACAGAATTTTTTTTTAAATTTGCCCGCGATAACTTGTAAATATTACAATTATTGTGTGTAGAGATTAGTCACCGTTAATCGATAATTATTCAGATAAGCAGTCTGGTGTGATATAGGTTTCAGAAAGATCAAGAAAATGTTTTTCTACAACCTACGTCACACAAGACCGCATTTCACGATGTCTGAATAATCACAATTATTTTATGTTCCGTTATTAATTTTTAAAAGTTAAAGTCGATACTTTAGCCAATAAAATTTGTTCGAATTTATTATTATTTGCATTATGTTTAGTAATATTTGGTGTTTAGTGGTCGTTATTTATATTTTACATTTTCTTTATCATGCCAACGTTTCGATCATTATTGAAATCATCTTCAGAGCATGGGATTTATAAACAGTGTTATGTTATTATACAACTATATTATCACAACACAATTATACAATCACATCTTACACATTTTTTTAATTTAAACAATGTTTGTAAATCCCTGTCTCTGGCGATGATTTCAATAAAAATCGAAACGTTGACATGATAAAGAAAATGTTTCTCTAAACCTACATCACACCAGACCGCATCTCAAGATCTCCAAATAACCATTATTTTTAGTGGACTATTGACCAAATTACTTCTTTCAACTAATTATTCTTTTTATGTAAGGTCTAGCTTGGATTCGAACCAACGACCTTCGGCTCTACCACTTGAACTATCGAGTCATCGATCAACTAGGACACCAACTCACTATCCCAACGAGTAACCCTTCGAATTTTCCCTCTTTTTTCCCCAATTGTTCAAATGTCGTGTAATCCGAATTCGATTCTCAGCGATTTTTGAAGGGCCAAGGGAAGTGAGTGAAATTCGAATCCCGCTCGTGACACTGACTTTTTGATTTCAACCAAGACCATCCAAGAAAAGAATTTATTATTATTATTTTAATATATCTTGCTTTATTTACATGTTCATTTTGCTTTTCTAAAACCGATGTTAAACGTCACGTATTTTATTGTATTGACTAGGAATATGAGAACATTTCAACAAATTTATAACTTAAAAATGTCATCTACTTTTACAAATTCCTATTCCCTCTTCGTATATTCGTATATTAATTTTAATTAATTCTTTTGAACCAATCGTTTAAAATATGAACATGATGCAGCCAGTAATACTGTTTTTTTATAATTATTTTCGTCTGTATAACAAGAGGTTTTGCCGGTTGTGGTACATGTTGTATAAACCACTGGATAATTACCGCAGCTTTCACTTATAGAACGCATGGAAATCTGCCGACACTTGGTGCAATAGGTGCACCACAAACCTACCCGGCAGTTCAGTCGGCGTAGTATGAGCATTTGCAGCTCAACCAGACTAAACAGTCGGGCGATAGTTTAATCTGTACTGTGCGGTAGCCTTTAACCATATCTCATCACTTTTATACCTTACATTAAGTCCAGCGCTTTGGCTTCTCTTAAAATGTGTTCTCAGTTGAAATACTAGCCAAAATGTCAATGTTAAGACCTGAGAAAAAAAAGGGGTTTTACAATATACGTGTTTATACAGGCTGTTAATAAATTACTTTTAAAAATATCGATATTACCACAATTTCAAAAATCCATAGTGAAATAATTGTGGGTTCAAACCAACATTTTTGTACCACATATTCACCACCGAAAGAAAAGTATCGAAACTTATCGTAGCTTTCCAGGTAATGCAAAAAATCGACAACAATAACTACAAATATTTTAAATTTAAAACATTTTTTTAAATAACTTAAATTTTCTATTCTATATAAAATGGTCAAATATGTTTAAGAAAATGATATATAATGAAAAATGAATCCTTAAAAAACTTTAACAGTAAAAAAATGAACGTTTAAATAAAGAATGAATTTACCTATGGTAATCCACGTAAAATTATTTTCATTTAAAAAAAATAATAATACGTCCTCTCGGAATCCGCGGTACTGAAATGTTGAGATTAGGAGGGAATAGCTTGCCGACGGTTGAGGGTTTTAAATTGCTAACTATCCCACCGTGGGTATTACCCTCTGACACAATTTTGAACAAAAGAGACACACCTTCTCTGATGATCAAGGCAGAATCCTTGCGAATTTTAAATAACTATCCCAATTATAAAGTATTTTATACTGATGGGTCTAAAACCGAAATTGGGGTAGGGTGTGGGATATTTGCAGATGAAGCTGGTCTCTACCCAATGCGGCTAGCGTATATACAGCTGAACTTCATGCAATCAGAAGATCATTGAGCATTATAAAGGAAACGCCAGGAATTTGTAATGCCATTATTTGCTCTGATTCAAAAAGTGGTCTCGAAGCAATCAAAAATAATTTCTCGGTTAACCCTTACATGTTCGAAATTAACAAATATCTCTATGAATTCAGAACAATCAACAAACATGTGGTATTTGTTTGGGTTCCTAGTCATGTCGGCATTTCCGGAAATGAAAAACCTGATCAATAGGCAAGAAACGCTGCAAACCATCTACAAAGATCAATTTCCTCTCCGTCCAGATGATATAGTCGATTATGTTAAAAATATTATCAAACGAAAGTGGGCGGCAAGAGTTGTACACAAATAGCCAACTGAAGAACTTGAGAGAAAAGAACTTGTAATTCTCTCTAGATTGCGAATATGTCATATCAGGTTGATCCATAATAGATTAGTGTCTTTTTTCCAAAGTTAAATGTTTGATAATACGTATATATATATGTATGTATGTATATATATATATATATATAT
>CM077099.1:18324252-18365127 GCA_039619505.1 Cimex hemipterus | reverse complement strand
CAATTTTAAAATTTTCGTTTTTTAATAAAATGTTAATGGTGTTACAAATTTAAATTAGATTATTTTAAATGTTCCTTACATAAAAAAGAGAGCTCGTACAACCATGTTCGCTGGTTCCGAGAGTCTGGAAGTTCGATGCCGATTAACCGTTGAAACGGAAAGTTACTAAATAATAACTTTCGACAATGTCCAGTACCGACTGCGCCAGTTAAATAACTTCTTTGGTCGAATGAGTTTTTAAAAACTTTTATTCAAAGAAATTACAAATAATCTGATATACATTCAGAACTTTATGAATCTAAGACAAATCTCTTCGATATGCGTTCGGGAAAATCTGGCTTAAGACTAACGTTTATTAAAATTAAAATTGTTATAACATTTCTAGAGTGGGAGAGAGTGCTGATGACAATTCTAGGAGCAACACCTGCATCCTAGCATTGTCATCACATTATTTATTTCGCACAATGTTTATACTCGTATATAACTTATATATATATTTTAAATTATAAAATATTTACAATCTTTTCAAGACCTATTCTAAACAATAAACCAATAATCAATTGATGAAATTTAATACGTGAGATTTTCTTATTATTTTCCCCTGCTGACTAACTACGTCATTTTGTATTCATGTATGTGCGTTCATAAGAGCTATAACCACCTTCAAAAGTTGAGCGCGAGTGCGCGAGAATTCGCCGGATGCGCAGCGTCTCCTGGCAGACGAACAACGCGTGGCGAGCAGAAAAGGAGGCTTTTTTCGTTGTTTGCGTTCTCGCTTCCCCCCCCCCCCGGGGGGGGACCACAATTGGACATGATCTGAACTCGGCGGCTTTTTTTCACCGAGGGAGATCTTTCTACACGTCGGATTGGACAGGAGTTCGACGATTATTTGCGACTGTTCAACGAGCTGCAAGGGGTAACCTCACGCCCGCAGAACATTTTCATTTTTATTTCGCCGTTTATTAATTGATTTCTTAGTTATTGCCGGCACAACGTTTAGTTTTGTTTTCTTAATTTTTTACAAAAGGGGCTTATTCGGTATTTTTTATTTTTTACTACAGAAAGGATCGATACCTATTTGTTTTATTTCATTTTAATTTAAAAAAAAGGAATTTTTATATTTTGTTCATTCTTATTTTTAAAAAATAAGTGTTTATTATATTTACTATTGCTGTAGTACTTTTTATTTGGTACCACCTCGTACCTGGTACCACGACAATTTTCTTTTATAAGATATTTGTTATTACATTTTTCATTAGTTTTATAGGGCGTGCGTGTGTGTGTGTGTGCGCGTGTGTGTGTGTGATGTATAGCAACAAAATACGGTATTCAATTACCGTAAATTATTCGCTTATTCAAAATAAATTTTAATGGTTGAGATACAACGCTGATTACTATGGCATAATAAACCAACGTTGTTTGGTCTTTCCTTAAATCAATCTTGGTCCGCCTGGTATCACTGAGTTTAGAAAAAGTAGTTGGTCGTTGAATGTGTGAAATGTAAAAAAATAGCACGTTTAATTGCTGGTCGATGTATCGTTAAATGTGCTTATTTTGTTTAAAAAAAGGAGCCTTTTGTTTTGTTACTTGTTACTTCCTTCAACACAATTCATTTCTTGTACAGTGGTGTATAGTAGAGGTATGGTATGAGATATACATTTAAAAAAGAAATATAATAATTAATAATAGTCCGACGTTTATTGTTTTGATTTCCAAATACGATTAATTAATGCAAACATTTTTTAAATTAATTAACAAGGTAAAAATAAATTAATGTTTTTTATTAAAAATATATAAAAAAGAATGTCACATTCGAGCTCTCTGTAATTGAAGGTTGGGAGGAAAAGAATCTATGCATGAAAATATTCCCATTAAAATTTAGTTTTGTTTAACATACAGTTTGATAAGAAAATATTTTTGTAGAATGTTCCAATCTGAAGGGGCGCGGGATTTCCAACCTTGGTCAGTAGCTTTTAATAACGCTTTCCCCGAGTATGGCTAATCAGGATAATTTTTCACGTTTTCAATAAGGTCCTACAGTCGGAAAAGTCTGGCCAACCGTACATTTGAAAACCAATTGTGTATCCAGGCCTTTTATACGTAAATGTCGCCGAGGAAAATGGTTTTGTCGTCGGCGTACTCAGTGCGAACGTTGGTGGAAATAGGCTATTTAAACATGTTTACATATTTCACGAAAGTACCTGGAAATAAATTAGAATGGAACTTCCCCAATGTTAATTCATACTCTAAAGATTTTGTTCAATTGCCACTGAAGTGCATAGAAAAAAATAGTTCCAGATTAGATCAATAAAAATAAATAATACTATTGTACATTTAATATTACAAAACCGTTGATTTGACCAGGAATTGACTGAATTAAGAAATTCAATTCGTAGTTTTGTTAATATACTTGTAATACAAAAAACATTGTATAATTTTTTTTCGTAGGGTAAATAAATAAGAATATCAATCTGATTGATGTAATCCTAAATTATGTAAACAGTTAATAATATAAAAATTTGAGAATTTCTTTAAAAAAATTTAAAATACATTAAAATTATCAAGAAGTATTTCGATAATTATGTTTACTTTAAACTTACATTAGTACAGCAAAGGAAACTGAGAACATAATGGTCTTCCTGGAATTCGTCTTGTATAAAACTGCTCTTATCAATATAGCATTGAGTGAGGAAAGAAAAGAGAGAAGGAGTGAGGGCCAAAGTAAGAGGGAAGAAACGTCTAAATCTTTTCCAATAATGTCGCTTGCTCGTGGAAACGGCAAAGCAACGGTGGCTCCCAATGGACTTTCTTGCAAACGGTAACTCCAGCTATATAGCTCTGTCAGGAGGCAAGCATCCGACTAATATCAACTGACATCCTTTGAATAACCCCCAAGCTTTATAAGTAATGTAACCACCTATAAAAACACGCCATTTTGTTTTTATGCCACTTTTTCAACAAGAATTCTCATACATGTGCACGTTTGACGGTCGCAATAAAATAAAAAAAAAGTCTGACTTGTCAACAGTCTTACTGATTATCTGAACAACGAAAGTGGAGAGCAGTTTAAATAAAGTTAAAACCTTGCCAAAGATAAAACAGAAACGAAGTTTATTAATTACATTCACTGGTTCCGTGGTCCGCTTGTACAATGAATATCTTACAATTATTCGAGGTTTTTGGTCGAGATAAAGTCAATGGCACGAACGAGATTCGAACTCACGACCTTCGGCTTGATACGCCGATACTCTACCACTAGAGCTATCGTGACCTCGATCCACTCGGACTCTTAACTTCCCACCTCAACCACACCTTTTCAATTTTCCCTCCTTTTTGCCATTTTTCAAATATCATGTAATCTATTTGATTCTCGGCGACAAATCAAATGACCACTGAGAGCTTTAGTGGTATACTTCATTTTATACTTATTAAATCCATTGGTTTCTTGGTCCGCTTGACCAATATTATATCATACAAGTATACAATTGAAAAGACAAGATCTTCTTACCGTTTTGAAAAATTTGTGGTGTTTAGGGATCATTTGCTGATGATTAAATGGAAATTTTTTTTCTAGGAGAGAGGATTTTCACTCACTGATTAATGATATTTATCATCGCCTCTGACAAAAATGCAACATAACATAAAAAATAATCATCACATTTCTCACATCAAACCATCAAACATTTTTACATAGGTTAATTCTTCAAAAATTTCGTTTTCCTTTCCCTAATTTTCCTGGCCAAATAATCCTAAAAGGATAATCAGGCGAAACAACGACCATTTTTTTCTATTTTGGCCTCCTTTCACATCAAAGAAGCCGACTCCTCATAAACATGTTTTTCTATCCCTATTTCCTTCTCCATCGTTCATCAACATCAATATCGCATTGGGACATTCAACATGACACACCATACAGTAAACAAACACTACTTTGATTCTAAAATTTCTAGCATTGTATAAATTCATTTTTTCCACATCCTGGAAAAAACATAATTCAGATAATGTTTATAAACCTCAAGCTCTGAAGATGATCTCAATGAAGCTCGAAACGTTGGCACGATGAGAAAAAGGTTTTATGGCAAGAGTTTTAGTGTGCTCATTCTGATAACGCAAATGATCTCAACCGCTGAAAAATACAGAAATAAATCGTTTGTTTTTTTATTGGTATTAATGAAAACATTCACAAATGAAATGGCTTTTTAAAGGGTTGAGCAATGGAAAATCGTAAATAATATGGTGCAACGTTTCTTTAAGATGCTTGTTACAAACTAAGTTAATAGTATTGATTTTATACTATCACAGTTGAATATTTTTAATGTTTCGAAAATTATTAAGTCTTAACTGAAATAATAACTTTGTTTTCTTTATGGTTAAACTAAAATGCTAATATTTTCATAAAACGCTAAATTATATATTGTGAACTCAGGGTTAAATCGCGAGTAGAGACATTTATCGATGTGTACAGAAATTATCGCTGATCGACCGGCAGGATTTTGTGCCTTTGGATGTGGATGGATGGATACCAGGGACTGAGCACTGCAGCTGTACAGCTTATTGTACTATACCCTGGCTCCATTTTTGGGGGAGGGCTCACAACACAAAGTGAACTTGAGACCCCGTTGTACCAGTGTTCTTCCATCGAAGAAACTCATTTTTGAAGGAGGTTGGGACCAGGTTCAGGGTCACTGGGACCCGGTCCTTCCATTGATGAGTGCCGTGTCAATTTCTTTTAATTGCGGCCACCGGTCCCCTTAGGCGTCAGAAAAATTCCAGAGGCGACGGTGGGGATCGAACCCACGACCGCGGGGGTCTACTAGCCGAGAGTCTGACGCCTTAACCACTCGGCTACCGCGGCCCCCCTTTTTTCTGCCTTTTAAAAAATATGTAAATAAGTGTCTCAGAAGAGTATTTCTATAGCATTTTTATATTGTCTCTGGCCAGTCAACGGCCCTTGCATTTGGGTTCTTGGTAGAGTTAATCCAAATTCAATTATGATTTAGCAATCTGGAGTGTTCGAAAGAAAGTGTAATTTTTTAACGAAGAGCATTTGAAATTTGTTTGTTTTTTCTATACGACTCAATTCTCATAGCTCAGCCCCATGAAGTTATAATAACTGCTACAGGTTAATTAATAAGTGGACTGTATGCAAGAGATACCGGAAGGGAACAGTCAGCGAATCGGTAGCTGGGCGGAGAACTAGACAAAATAAGGATTGAGAGGTGCGAGATAGGATAGGATTACATTACCACCATTTGGGGACAAACTAGACAATTATAATTTCCTGTATTTGGCGAGAAAATACATTTAGAAGTAATATTATAACAATCGTACGTTCATAATTTCCCTTCCGGTTTACAGATTCCAAATCCCATCAGCATTTGTCTCCCCCACTTGCTTATCTAGACGACTACTCCAAGGCTGGATAGCCAATAAAATGTTTCGGACAGACCTCAAAGAGAATTTGGACAATTATTACTTCCTTTTTACCTATGGCTCGAAAGTAGACGGAAAGGTCGGATTCGCCATCTACGACCTAGTACGCGATACAAACGAAAGGACCCAAGGTGGTCTTTGATATTCGTGGAATCGATGGGAGTACTCAAGGCCCTAGAATACACCTAGTATAAGCTTCAGAACGTAACCCAAATCGCAATATTAACTGACTCCAGGAGCGTGGATCTATTCCATGAAGTGTGTAAGAAAACCATTCAGTTTGGTGTCTCTAATTTCAGAAGGTAGAGACGCCGTTTACCACGGGGGTAAAATAGATATTTGAACAGTCAATGCTCCGGAGTGAGGGGCCTCGTGGCCCCCAGTCGCTTCTCAGTATGACTTCTCTCTCCGGAAAAATTTCGATCTTACTGACTTCTGAGTCAAGTAACTGTTTCTGACTTTTGTGTACCGTTGTCTGGGGTGTTGGGGCGACGGGGTGCGGCGGCTTCTTCACGTCGATTTCCCCCGCTTAACATCCCGGATTGACGGCATGGCTAATGTTCAGTTGCAAAAAAATCCCTTCAGTAATGAAAGGTCATCTGATAATTTTAAAAATTATTTCCAAGTCACGATGGAACTTTTATTTTTCATCAATATAACTCCAACGACGAGATCAGTTGCAAATCGTTTTGCACAATTAATATTAAAAAGTAATCAATGCGATCAATTTGTTTACATTAAAAATACAGGTATAATTATTTGTTTTGTACTGCATACAAGATTTTCTTGATTTTTAACGCATTTAAACTACATTCTAATCTTATACATGGGAGTTCTGGAGGAATACTGTGAAATAACTTTCATGCTCAGCTTACAAGTATTTTATTACCGAACGGCAGGAATTATAGCTAAAAGTGGAAAGCAACAGAAAAAAAAGTAGGCACTATACCGTAAAGTTGTAGCCTATATATCTCCTATCCAATGCCTGTCGGTTGGATTGTTTGGCAACGCTTTCTTTTCTTATTCTAACGGTGATTTACTTTAAAAACTTTTCCTGTTATATTTTATAGTCCGCTAAAAGCGTGCTCTTTCGATTCATATTTTAGGAGTAATGCATTTCGAAGGAAATGTTGGAAATGATCCATTCAATCGCATTTGATTAATATGGAGAAAACAAAATAATAATCAATCTATTATATGTTAACGGATAAAACTGAAATGATACGTGCCGATTGGAATGATATGCTCTCGGCCACAAATCTGTCCCGATACTGATGCATAATAATGTAATGTACATCGATTGTGGCCGCAACTCGCTGTGTAGTGATCAATAAAGTGACATTTCGATTCTGTTCTACATTGATACATTAATTACACATTGACAGACATAGCTTACGACTAAAACAACATCGGGCGTCGAGAACATTGAACCAAATTTATTAATTGTAAAAAATAACAAATTTATGAATTATTGAAGGAAAAGAAGAAATTTTAATAATAAAATTCATGCACCAATATATTCTATTTCTTGAAACTTAATAGGCTTATTGTATAATGATGAGATAATTGCAACAAATTAGTTGTGATATCACATATTGACAGTGAGTAAATTAGGCAATTATCGACTCGGAATTTACTTGTCACACGTTAATTATGATAAATTATTCGTCTTTCTCAAAGACTGTATATACACGTGTTAAAGCACAAAAGCTACCAATAAATTATATTTTTCCTTCTTTCGTAGTGTACATTTAACAAATATTAATAGACCGGTACTACAATTTCCGCTGCTATAGAGAAACGATTAGTAGTACACTTCAACGATTTAAATAAGCTCAAACTTGTATTATGTAAATGAGGAAAAAGCCAACTCACTGTTGTTTCTCATATCATTCCAAACTTTGCACCCTCGTTAAAGAGTGAAAGAACCAGTTTCCTCAGTCTCTGATCAAGTCGTTGGATGGTGCGATCTGCTGGAATGTTTCAATGTACGGGGAAATGGGCTTGGTATCTTGCCCTTGCAGCAGTAGCATTACCATTGCAGTAACCGTAAATGAAATGGATATCAGCAAGATGTGCATTAGGGGATAATTTAAATCACCAACTTGAGGATGTTATCAGCTGATTGAACTGGCATGATACTCATGAACCAGATGGATTTTTGGAAAAATGGAACGAGCTGCCTTCATTTTTTCAGCACAATGCCAAATATTTGAACCATCTAGAAGCGCAATCCAAAAAGGTGGATATACCTCTGGAAGTGGATTGAATAACTTTGAAAACTTTTAACGTAGTGTACAAAGCTCTAGAAGTTTATAGTTATTAACAGTTATTATGTTCAGTATTAAGTAAGCAAATAGAAAGGAAATTCAAAAGGTGGGGTTGGAGTTGGTTTCCGAGTGATCGAGGTCACGATAGCTCAAGTGGTAGAGCAGCGGCGTACTTAGCCGAAAGGTCGTAGGTTCGAATCCTGCTCTTGACCTTAACTTTTTTATCTCCACGAAAGCCTTAATTTATGGAAAAACTTTTTTTTTAATTCAACAGTTTTGTTTTTCTGATTTTTTCATCAATTCTGCAATGTGAATATGTTTCCTTACAGCACATTTCACGATTTTTGAGGTAGCACTAACCAGAGTTTTCTACAGTCAGTAATTCTTACGTTTATAAGCAATTTAGTAGTCCTAAGTCGAAAAATTTAAAATCACACAAAACGTGAAATTACTTCTTTACCGTTGAAATTTTGACAGGGGTTAACAGGAAATTGATATATCGCTAGTACGTGGGGGGTAGACACACCTGAAATTTTTGACACACATAGACAACATGTCTACGCACGAGTATAGTCGAGCACATCACTTCTCGCGGTCTTAATTTAAAAGAAATTACCTGTTGACCTCGAGTATCGTACCCCTGGGTTGTTGGCAGTCTGTGGTCAGAACTCGGTCCCAACGAGGCTATCTACAGCTAGGAAGGCCAGAACGCGATAAGTCAACGAAGTGGAGTATTTGATATTCCTCCATCACCCTTTCACACAATATATTCACGCAAATAAATACGTTCAGTATATATGCACAAAAACACTGGTTGAGATATATAGTAAATATAAGTAAAATCTTCCCGTTTCTTCCAAAAATCAGAACATAGAACCCAACCCAAATACTCGCTACTGTGTTGGAGCACCCTTCTCATATTGGGTTAGGTAAATGAAGTGGGAATCTTTAGTGAACGCAAGTGCCCATACGTCAACCTCGCATGGCCAATCCGTAATCGGATGAGGATTTACTTGTTCGTGAGTCGAGTCGTCCGAGGGTCAAAAATGGACAATATTCTTGATACTTTAGTAAAAACCATTTTTTCAACCAAATGACGGTTGAATTTTTAACTAATTTAAAATTTGATGGCATTTCATTGATAATGATTTTTATAACGTTATTTTTTGTTTTTTGGTTTTTTCAATGTACTAAAATGCAAAGATCAAATGTGCTATTAAAGCAACTCATATTTTAATCGTGTCATCATTTGAGGTGGCCAACGCTCCCTGTTTTGGCTGAGAGAAAGAGCTTAATTGTTTTTAATTTACAAATACTTTGATTGAATATTAAAAATATTTTTTCCATTGTACAAAATCATTTTTTTTTCACGTTCTATAAGTAGTATGTCTATAATTTAAACGATGTTTATAAATCCCAGGCTCTGAAGATGAGCTCAATAAAGGTCGAAACGTTGGCACGGTAAAGAACATGCTTTTATAAAACCTACGTCACACCAGACCACATCTCACGATCTCCGAAAAATCATTGTTTTTGACAATAAAATCAAATTTAATTTTAAATTTTTATATGCTATTTTTAATGTAAAAGAACACGCACTTTCATAAATTTCAAAACGAAAAGTAAATTAAACTCATATAGTAGGAACTAAAGGCAAAAATAGAGCATATAGATCAGTATCAGGTAATTCATCTGCTATTTAGTGTTTTTCTATATCATTAATCATACATTTGGGTAGTAAATTTATATTATATTTAGTTTTCATTTGCTTTAAGATAAATATTATAGACCCAGTGAAAAAATGGAATGCCGACCAAAATGTAGCAGTTCGGAAGGCATATTTTGAAGCTTAATTTTTAGAATATGTTCAGAAGACTCCTTGTTTGCATACTAATGCCTAAATTCGGCCTTTTATGTATTTTTGTTTATTTTTCACCTTTTGTATGATTATTTAAATTTTAATTTCATCATTTTGTTCCGACGACGGAGGACTCTTTCTCGTTGGAAATAAGTTTCGGCTCGTTATATTAACTTATTAAAACTTTTCTAATGAGAAAAATTTCTTGCGGGATTTATATTGGCATTAAATGAAGTAAAGCTAAAGGAATCAAATGGGTGCATGATTTTCATGGAAAGGCCCAACAACCGCCAGTCGTGTTTTCCAATTTAACGATAACAGTTCACACGCTCAGTTAACGATCTTTGCGATTGTTGTTTTATCTAAGAAAATAAAATGACTTTCCTTGCGAGGGTTAATTTTCTTCGGTGCTTCCAGCCAAGTTAGCTAATGGCCGGTTCACGATGGTTTCTGGATAAGGAGTCCTATCTTGACTAATAGCGAAAAAGGCAGCGAGGTTTTATCCGGTGAAGAACTCCTTTCTCCTTTCCACTGACCATTAATAACCAACCGGCATTGAAAGCAATTCACCACTATCACGGGTGAGTGATCAATCACGCATGTGCGAAACGACGAACGACAAACCATTATTCAATTTACAATCAACTAATTCGGCAGTCCGTTGCAGTTCATAACACGAAATGAAAACTTTTATATAAAAATAAAAGACTTGCCCAAATTTTTTGCTTAAACATTTATATACTATACAGTATTAATTAGTACAAAGAAAAAGTATTGAAAAATAAACATTTGTTTATTACATTTCATAATTAAAACACAAGTTCAGTTCCCTTGGTGATGATTACCACGCAAAATCTTGAAATACAGAACTCCCATTTCACGTTAATGGTATACTGATTAATGGGATGCTACGCTGTTTTTTCTCAAAATTCAAATTAAATGTATAGGAACGGTTGAATGTAATAATTACACTGTATCACTGATTACAATTATCTTATTTTATTTTTAACAACTGAATTCTGCGACACAAGTAAAACATATCCGGCCCGGAGGACCAATGTTTTTTAGACGCCGGTCGGATAAAGTGTTTATATATCTACCCTCCAACTACCAAGGATAGTTGCCGGCTGTTGTGTTAAGGGTTAATGGATAATAAAAATGTAATAATTATTTGCTCTACTGAATACAAATTTATTACATAGCAATTGATTATATAAACAAAGAAATTAAATTAAATTCTGGCCAAGAAACTATACAGTAAAAATTAGCTTAATGTAGTGTAGCGTTACGTATGATGCATCCTCTGTATAAGCCTACGTATGATGCCCTAAGATGTATAATTAGAATTCGGGAATTCTAGAAATCGGGACGTTCGTGCGACTCGATGTCGATTGACTGTAAAGTGCAAGACGGCAACTAGAAGGTTGAAAACAAATGGTGCGTTCATACGTTCAGGATGGCAGTGGGAGTAACTGGCTGAACGTAATCAAAAGGTACGTTCGTACGTACAGGATGGCAATGGGAGCAACTGGCCGGACGAGAGCAAAAAGTACGTTTGTACGTTCAAGACAGCAGCCTGGGAACAACTGACCGAACGAGAGCAAAGCGTACGTTTGCACGTATAGGATGGCTACCTGGGAGAAACTGGCGGCGTTTTTAGGACGAATCGCTGGTCTTTCTCTCCCTCCAGCCGTTTCGTAGATGTACAAAATTTTGTATTTAACATCCGGAAGGAAAAAAATTATGTAAATTCAAATGATCAAATAATTTTATAATATTTCTTACATTCGGGTAAACATAATATTCACTTATTAACAATAATAACAGTAGCATAAAAGCTTGAACAGCTGGTGGCCGCCAGTACATCAATACGATGAGCGAGATGGACTTCGTCCTAGGAGACGGATATCAAATATTGTCGCTTGTCGCGAGGCAATCATAAATTTATGACATTTCTTCGTAAGTCCTAAACAAAAAATATGAATTTCTTCTTGAATTAGTGTTTGTCATTGTAGCGGCTGCAAAAAATAAATATTCGGTCTAAAGTTTGGAAATAAAACAAAACCTTCCCGTTTATCTTGACCAACAAACGCGATAATTGATTTGCTGGATAATGATCGTTAAATAGTGGATGTGGATGTGGATGGATGGATACCAGGGACTGAGCACTGCAGCTGTACAGCTTATTGTACTATACCCTGGCTCCATTTTTGGGGGAGGGCTCACAACACAAAGTGAACTTGAGCCCCCGGTGTACCAGTGTTCTTCCATCGAAGAAACTCATTTTTGAAGGGGGTTGGGACCAGGTTCAGGGTCGCTGAGATCCGGTCCCGCCCCTGCCATTGGTGAGTGCCGTGTCAATTTCTCTTAATTACGGCCACCGGTCCCCTTAGGCGTCAGAAAAATTCCAGAGGCGACGGTGGGGATCGAACCCACGACCGCAGGGTCTACTAGCCGAGGTTCTGACGCCTTAACCACTCGGCTACCGCGGCCCCCTCGTTAAATAGTAGTGAATGATCCTATAAATATTTAAAAATAAAACAAAATTTAAAACATTTAAATTATTTAGGATTATTAACTTATTTTTGCGATTCTTCCCTGTACGGATCTTAGGTTTCATTTTAAAAAATCGTAACAAAAATAAATATCAACAACAAATGTAATGGTCGTAAAGGAAGCAGAGCAACGCTACCTCCAATTTCCACAATTAAGAGGTGGACGGATTTGTTTATCGAACGAGTAATTTGAAATTCACGAGTTCGCAATAACTCGTCCTAATGATGAACATAACAAACTGGGGCATTCATTTGTCCTAACATCTATCTACATATGTGATAAGGGATTTACGGCACATAAAATACCTCTCTGATAAATCAAAACCTGTTAGGTGTATCCCTGCTTTCCCCCGACAACACTTGTAATTCACATGGTACGTAAAATCTTAATTGCTCAATTTATTCTACATAGTAAAGTTTAAACAAAAAAATATGTTAAAATACGATGAAAAAATGGATGAAAATAATTCATTGTGAATGTTATGTTTTTATTAACTTTTATTAACGATTGTACCACATTAGCGGGAAGTTGAAATGAGAAGTTTGTAGCATAAGTGATAGAGCAGCCGCGTATTATCCAAAAGTCGTGAGTTCGAATCCCGCCTGTGATACAAATTTTTCATTTCGAAAAAATTATGTATATTTATTTGAATAATTATATAATTAAGCATAAGCTGATGAAAATAATTAAAAGTTAGTATTGAGTTCGTTATCTAAAAATAAAAAAAAATGCAAATTTCAGTATCAATCTTTCAAATAGCAAACTAACAAGGGGTAGACCAGGTTGGTGGATCAGGGATTTAGACCAAACTTTTTGGATGATTCAAACGAATACGAAACTCTCAAACGAAAATAAAAGTTAAAACCCAAACATTTTTCAAGTAAACAGGTTATAATTTTTTGCAGTAAAACTAATATTAAATTTCGTTTCAACACGTTTAGAGACTTCAAAATGCAAATTTTTTATCAATCTGTATACCTCATTGAAACGGCTATAATTCAAAAAGAACTAAAAAGATTTTAAGATAAAACAGACCATTTGAAACCGACCAGGGACGTCTTTCTCAGCCTGCCACAGTTTGGCCGGATTATTTGTATTTTTACGAGTCCAGCGGTTGTCCAGTTCTCTTGTTATTCAATTTGAAATTAATAGTTTTAAATCCGCTAGGCGTAAAGGATGGGTCGTAAAATTCTTTGGCCACCTTTTCTCCTTCATAAAATATTTATTTTAAAAAAACGTGATTAACACGCTGACAATTGAATTAATAATTAAAGGTAATGACTAAAACTGAAACGTAGAATACCTATAATGTTATTTTTATTGTTGTCCCAAAATTCCAGAGCATGTATGTTCTTTTAATATATTTTGCAATGTAAAGCGTTTTGATTTTTTTTTTTGTGTCATAGTCAGGGAAAATGTGTTTCCTGAGTTTTTATATAATTATTTTTTTTAAATGAACATGTGATTTAGTTACAGTAATTAACGTAAAAACAAGGATAAAAGTAAAATTAAGAAAGTGGCATCACCTCGTGAATAATCAACACTTGAAGGTTATATTTTCATGGATTATATTATTATGTAAAATATTGGGAGAATTATCTATGTCATCTTTTGAGATGATTAACATGTAGACAGGACATGAAGACAAGGAAAAACGGTGGGTATATATATATATATATATATAAACGTTATGGGTACGTCCTCTACAATTACAGTTTTTGGTAGCTATTTTTTGATGAAAATTTACAATTTTATTTAAGTACCTATGCTATTGTTGTTATTTTTAAATTCATCACAGGAGAACGAAGAAGAAATGTCCATGTCTTTTTTGGCTAGTTGGTTTGCTATAAAAATTTGTACTTTGCCTTTACTTTTCTTTTTCTTTTATATACATGTAACGATCCCATCTTACGGGCCGTCACAATTTGAAATTGCCGCGCTGCAGTTTCGATTGGAGATGTACAAGCGAGGCGATAAAGCCTAAGAAAAGGTGGGGCCGAGTATAGGCCGTGAAAAAAGTAAAAATTGTGAGACAGAGGTGATCTGCTCACTGGTGAAGACGCTGCCATCCTTGTTGCCTGTGAAATAGTAATTTTTAAAAAGTCAAACCAATCGTTCCAGTCTCCATGAGTAAGTCCTTTTCCCTAATCTGGGCTGTTTATAATTATTACATTGTTTAAAATGTAAAAAAATTATTTCCAAAATTCTAAGAAAAGGTTTAATTTCATTTTATTTAAATATCATTAATATCATTTATGATTATTATAAGGAATATATTTTGTTTTAACTTTTTATTTATCTCATTTCAAGCTTGTCGCTTACTAATAACAAATTGTTTTAAAAAAATTAAAGGTATCTGCCAAATATATAGTCAGACCGATCGAGGGATTTCCTCTGGGACCTAGTCAAACTCTAGGTTGGGCCCATCACTTCCTTAAAAGGTGCAATTACTAGTTAATTGTGACATACATATGTGATCTCATTTATTACAATCCTACACACAGAAATACATGACAATTAATTACGGTTTTTAGTTGAGTTGAAAAAAAGTTAATGGCACGAGAGGGATTCGAGGAGTGGATCGAGGTCACGATAGCTCAGGTGGTAGAGCAGCGGCGAATCTAGCCGAAGGTCGTGGGTTCGAATCCCTCTCGTGCCATTAACTTTTTTTCATCTCAACTTAAAAACCGTAATTAATTGTCATATATCAATTGGTCGAGCGGACCAAGATGACAGTGAGCATAGAAATACTGTAAAATGAATGGGCGATTAGAAAAAAAAAATTATAAAAAAGTATGTTACTTATGAGTAAGTTATTTAAAAAAATTTCTTGGCTCCTAGCCGATGCCCATGCTAGATTTTAATATTACACATAAAAATTTATAGTATTAATATCGATTTAACATGGATGTATGAACGGTTACCGTTTTTAATGAAACATTATTTGGTGATATTAATTATACGTTAAAAAAACCTTTATGCATCAATTCAATATGTTTTAAAGTTAGGTGAGAATACACTGTGGTATGAAGGGTATTTGAGATTAACATAAACCAATCAAATTTAATTAATTCAATTCAGGCAGAATAAAGTGTTTGAAAATTATTACAAGTCGAATCGATATAAATTGAAATGATCAATGAAAACCCAATTTTAATAAATAAAATATCTTTATGTATTAAATATTATTAAAAGATGGGTTAAAATAATTGCCATATTATATCTATGAGTTTTATATATTTCTCGCTTTTTTAAATGTATTATGTATCGGATTTGAATTAATTTCACACCAAATAAGGTACCGTTTGTCCGTAAGGTGATGGATGGAACGTGTTTAGGTTTGAACGGTTTTATTCCTTTTCGAAGCCGATTCTGCCATCCATTGATATGTTTGGATTTATGTCATGAAAATCATTCACAGGAACGCCGAACGATTTTTACACGGCGTCCTTTAATTTAGGATGACACATCGGACGTTGGTTCAGCAGTGTTGGGTTGTTTCCAGAGTATCGCCAATAACGTACAAAGAGCGACGACACTTGTCGGTTTGTTTAATAAACTTGCAACAACGTGGGTTTTTTTTTCGTTTTATCTCTTTATTTCGTCCTAGAAAAACCCATATTGCTTTATGGGACTACGGTGTGGGGCGACACTAGTAAGAATAATTCTCATTTTTATTTTTGTTAATATATTATAAATTAATAATTTGTTTCATATCCCTGAACGATTATTCCAACTTTTTACTCACCACGACCTGGATCATAACATTAGTACAATTGCAAATTCTGATCGATAATACAAATAATCTATATAACGGAGAGTTGTCATACAAGGAATTTTAATTTTAAACAATTAGTTATAAAATGTTCTTGTTTTAGAAATCATGCACGCACAACTCTTTATTAGCAGGCATTCAATGGTAAAATGGGAAAAGGCCTAAATTTCATAGTAAATTCCAACAAATTTGAGAAAACTGAAAAGCGCTCTTCGAAAGGAACCCTGGGGACCCAGTAACTCCTGTAAACTGCTCGAAAGGTTGAGCCTTTGCCTAAAGGGTTGTAAAGTGGGGCAGTCGACCAAAATATGTTTTACTGTATTAGTAGAGTGTGTGGAGGGACATGGCGGTTCGTTTAAATCTGAATGTTACATACATACATATATATATATAAAGTATATGGGGGAAAGTACTCGATATTCCTCGGGGCGGAGTAAATAACCCCTTCCTTTCATGCCAATAAATTATATTCATTCCAACAGAGTAAAATACGAACAACATACAATACAAACATAAAAATCTGGTCAAATTCACTCCCCGAGAGTACTCGATATTCCTCGAGACGGAGTAAATAACCCCTTCCTTTCACGCTAATAAATAACATCCATACTAAGATATTAACATAAACACCACACAAACACTCCAGAAACAACACAAGCACAGCATAAACATACACAAACTATATACATTTGAAAATCCCTATAGCCCTGAGGTACCGGGACAGCGATTTGTGCCCGCTGCCGTGCCCCAAGACTGCACAGGTCCGATGATTTCCCAAAATATTGCCTATAAACGTCGAGCCTTCTACAAGTGAAAAGGTGCTCGACTGTTACTCTATCGTTGCATAATGGGCACCTATGCGATCGCTTTCCAGATAGAAGGTGCCCGTGCGTAATTCTCGTATGACCTATGCGTAGTCTTGTCAATATTTTCCCTTTTTGACCCTTGCCATTATTCACCGGTAACAAATACAACTAGTTATTACTTTTTTATAAGATATACTTTATTTATTCATGAAAATAAAATGAATGTCAGTAATACATGTTTGAGACAATAGACTAAATTTTTTTTATAGAATAATTGTGTTTTTTTTTCGTTTTGTTGTAATAAAAATGCATTGATAATTGCACAACTCCTGCTATCCAGAACATGTATTTATACTTAAGGAAAGCAAGAAGTAATTGGGAAAATAAATTATTTTTATTATTTTCTACTAATTATTTAAATCGAATTTGAATCCAAAAAACTGTATTATATTTTGTCTTTTACATTGTGGAGAAATGAAGATTTATTATTGTTATATGAATTAATCTTTTTATGTAAGGTTTTGGTTGAAATGCAAATGTTAGTGTCACTAGCTGGATTCGAACCCATGATCTTCGGCTAAATGCGCTACTTCCTCATTTTTGGACATTTTAAAAATGAAAAAAAAGGAGAGAAAAAGTCGGAGGGCAGGTTGAGATGGAAATTGGTGTCCGAATGGATCGAAGTCACTCAAGTGGTAGAGCAACGGCGTATTTAGCCGAAGATCGTGGGTTCGAATCCCGCTTGTGAAACTGACTTTTTCATTTCAACCAAAACCTTACATTAAAAGATTAAATAATTGAAAGATTTGATCAATGAAACACTAAATAAAATAGATTATTATTACATATGTTGTTCGCTAAATTTACTAGTTGTGATAGTTGATAACCATGTAATAGCAGTCAAATCTTTAAAATATGACTCGGGTCTGGATGATCAATTGGACGCTTTTTGATTGTGCGTTGTACGATTGTAAATCATCACTAAGTCCGCTCCCGCTCTGACAACATGACGGTTCCACCTTTAAAACTCTACTCTTGACGTTTATATCAAAGAATTGTTACCTGTCAGCTAAATGTAGGGCGGTAGTTTCATAATGGAAAAATCATCGGGCGCACAACCGACAACGGGAGAAAAAAAACTTGAAAGAAATATGCTCTCAAACAAAATATTTTACAATGAGAGAAAAGGAACTTCGGTAAAAGTTTAGACTGGGCGATTTTACAATCGGCCATTTGCAAAAGCTTTTATAGCTTGTATCAGATCACGGTAAATCTAGTCGTCCAATCTTTTTTATTTAAAAGAATTACGATATCTATGTACATATATATATTTTCTTAATAGTTTCGGTGGTTAACTAAACATATGTACCCGCAAAGGAGAAAGGAGAATCCAGTGCACAAACCACTATTTTTCAACTGACAATATTTTCCAAAGGCTAGTTTTCTATTCATTCCTTAACTCCTTATTATATTTTTTGAATATCAAGGAAGTAGAGTACCTACTTAATATTTCTTCATCACTCTATACAGTGTCTATCTACTCTGATTAAGTCTATCGTATGGCATTCCGCCATCAGCCTTCTCATCCTATATATTCACGCTAATATTACATTTTTCACAAAACACTTAACATTATTGACATGGATCCATAAAACAATTCAGAGAAGATAACCTTTTCTTCCTTCAAAAGTCGGTACAGGAAACCCATAGAATTCTTACTTCAATTACGCCACTCATGTCTATATCTGAGCATAAAATTCAGCAGCAAATGGATCTGGGCAACCCATATAACTGCTAAATGCATGATTTGTCAGTTTGCTGTTAAGGACTGTGAAGGTTCACTGGGGGTTGAGTCAAAACGCTCTATAGATCAAATAAAGCGCTTTCTGACAACGCTCCTTTATGGAATGCATGTGTAATTTGATGGCATAGATTTTAAAAAACCCGAACCGGAATAGATTTAGAAGTGTTCAGCAACTGATGCCTATATTATTACTTTAAGGTCTACAAAATGATATCGGCTGCAACTACCATTTTAGCTTTCATTCAAGCCGAGGAATTAATAGTGGAAGGTCAAGCTATTCGGAGGATTCAAGGCTTTCTGGTTGGCCACCCATTCTTTTAAACTATGGCCTCATCTAGCCTCAGTATGATTGATAATTAGTGGCACGCCGTCGAATTCCATGGATTAATTATACTACAAAAATCAAATAAGTATGTAAAGAAAATTTAAGATTAGCTGTGTACATTCTAAGAACCAAGAAGAATTGTTGGCCCTGCTTCAATTATGTAAATGGCTATAACAAAATAACAAGAAAGAAGCCTGATAACAATGAACAGGGATATTTGTAATTTATTCTTGGTCTATTCATTTTAATTAAATGAACCGATATATTTTTGTTAGTTGAATAAAACGAAATAAAAAATACAAACCAATGTTAATCCTCAGTTCTAATATGGGATTTACTTAAGAGTAATAGCAATGAAGATTACTCATTTTGCTACTAATACCTTTTCTTGTCTTCTCAATTTTAATCCAGTTCTTTAACTATGAAAATGCATCATCTTGAACCAGATGTTCGTAATAAGATCGTGATAATGAGTCATCGAGGTCGAAAGCAAGTGGATCGCAGATGCAGATGACGTTTCTTTCAAATAATAGTCTTTGGATTTAGCCCGAGTTTGCTAGAGTTTGGAAATGCCAATAGGATGCCTAGTAGTGGATAGTTTTATGCTGCGAGGTAGAACCTTTCCAAAGTGCAGCCAGATCTTAAATGAAGTAGAAGATGTTTTGGCAAGGACTTGAGCAGTTGGCCTCACATCATATGCCTCTTTGAGACGACCTGCAGCAACAACCCGCCACCAGCAACTCAGGAGAATGTGGTACAGCGAGTGCCTAGAAAATAACACCAACTGAAATGCTATTATTTTTATTGATGAGCCCATTTCTGTTAGTATTGTGGTAGAAGGCGCTGAAGAATCTACCGATTAGTACAATGCCCTAGGTAGTTCTACCTTCAGTGTAGTTTGTCGAAGGAAGTGTAATGGTCTGGTCTGGGATGTGAAGTGGGGGAGGAACAGGCCTCTATATTGTCGAAAGCAACCTCATCGCAGTCCGTTATGTCCAAGAAATTATTTAGGAACAAATCCATTCCATTGGCAGAGATTTGCGATTTCTGCAGTACAATGCCAGCCCTCATAGAGGCAGAGTTGTTCATCAATGTTTAGAAAGCCTAAAATTTTCCAATCTGCTCCTGACCTCAATCTCATTAAGCACATGTGGGATGCGTTAAAGAGAAAACATTTTGATCACCTTTCATAGCCAGTTGAATGCAATTAATGACAACTTTATTACAACGCTAGCATACTGAAGTAGCGATGAAAACAAGCAGGATTAAAAGAGTAACATTTAAATGGAAAGATATTTCTGTGCGTGCTTTGTAGACGATCCTTTGTTTCGAGGTTATTTTTGTAAGCCGCCTAAATAGAATTCAAGGGGACAATAAAGCTTAGAAAATAAGTCTGAGGTAGTGTGCCCAAAAATGTACAGTGTTACGGTGAGATTTAGTTCCTATTTTGTTCTCAGGAGTGCGGCACGAGGTTTATAGTGTCTCACCGCCCAGGCTTTTTCGTAACCCTTTTCCTCGTTTTTCATCCACTTGGTTGTGTTGTTAAATGAGAAATTTCTCGCTTTCTTTCCCTCTCCTAAAGCAATATAGAGTGATTTATTCGGAAGATTTTTTTTTTACTGTTATCAATTTATTTTTCAGTTTGTACGGCGGATTTCGGAATAATGTGTTGCTTTACGGTTCTGCAGTGGAGGATTTGCCAGACTCCGCATTGAATTCAACGAAAGAATCTTCCGAGATTTATGCTCGAGTTTGCAGTAGCTATGGTAAAACCCTGTAGCCTACTTCTGCACTTTTCGCCGACGCTCACCCCTACCCACAAATCCGTCGGCCTTTCAATCGTTATGATTAATATGATATTCTCACTTTGTTCGAAAATGAAATATACTGTGGGCCGTAGATTAATTACAAGAGTTCTGTCTCTAACTATTTTCTAAATACACATAGTTTAATCTGGCTGAACCAATTTATACTAGAGAGCACACTAATGTCCGCACTAATAATTATTCCAAGTATCAGAGCAACAAAACATTTAAATATACATGAATAGAAGTGATATTCTCAATTGAGATGGATTTTTTAAAGCTTGTGTGTACGTTTTAAAAAAATCATTTTAAAAAAACCAAAGTATTATTACATTCTACTCAGTATCCCCAACTGAAACTAAGCAAATAAAAACAACTTTGGCTCCCCAAATGAATGGAAAAAAAAATAGAAAAAACTAATAACTATTACGTTAAAAGGATTCAATATATCAAATATACCGCGTACAAATTTTAATAAATACATTTTTATTTGTTTTAGTATTTCAAAAAAGCCAATTTGTGACAAGTAAATAAAATTACGTACCTTCCTTGAACCAGGAAGGGATCTTAACGAAACTGTAACTTGCAGTTAATAAACCTGCTTTGACGTAAAAAACGTTTACAAAAGAAGGTATTAAAACCAATTAATTACAGTAGTACAGTAATTAGTAATATGACTAAATAAATACATTGTATATTTGCTTTTATCTATTTGTATTTTTTTTAATGACGGTTCGCAACAACAGAGGTCATATAAACCCTCAGGGTGCCGGTGTTTTTGAAAAAAAAAGCCCATTTGTAAATATGTCGGTTTCGAATGCAGGGCCACTGGATTCGAACCCGGGACCTTTACCTTACAGTGATGAGCGCTGTGTCAAAGACTAAACCTTACGGCCACCGATGCCCCTATATTGGTTATTGAACAAAGAATTTAATTATTTCTTTGAATGTACATTTGTACTGTGATTTCTAGAAGCGGGTTTTATTTGTTTGTAGGTTTTCCCGTGTTGAATAATTTGTTATCTGTTTACTTCCTCGACGTCGCAAGCTATTGGTTAATTTTCTGTTATTTTAGAGTTATAAACTAGTTGGCGATTTATAATGAGTGAGGTAGGTGGTATAGGTAAAAAACAATCAGACCCAGATATATATCTGTAAAAGGTAATATTCATTTATTATTTCGCAAAAACGTTTTTTTGAATGCTTGTTTGTTAAAGTACTACTTGTTTGTGGTTCACTTTCTATAATAATTTTTCTGGCGAGTATGTAAAAATGTAAATATGCGTTTTTTGTCATAATTTGAAGAAATATTTCTTTTCCCAGGTTTCAACATTATTTAAGCGAAATTGGGTAAAGATGGGTTGCCCGTTACGCTTGAAGTAGATTTATTATATTTATTAAGTTTGATATTTTGTATGAAACGTAATGGTGCCTGAGTAGTGTTTTTCTGGTAAATTCATCCTTTTCATAATAGGAACTGATTCCAATAGTTGACAGAAAAAAAGCAGATTGCTTCCATCTTCGCACTGTATCTTCCGTAAAGTGCGATGTGTGAAAGATGCTCACGGTAACCTGATATGTGACATTTATGACGCTTTTTTACATTCGCAATTTCTGGTTGCGTTATTTGTCAGTACGCACACAAAATGCCAAGCGTCGGCCTCCCTCATGTTATTATTCAGAACATATTAATTCTAGTATCAGAAGAAATAATTTTAGAAATAAATGATATTTGAAATGTCCCCCCCCCAGGGAGGAGTCCTAAGTAAGAAATCTATTCGTATATGTTTAGGATCTGGCTTCTTCTATCTCTTTTCGTGTCCGAGTAGTTATTAAATTGCATTTTTTTCATTCATTCTATTTGGTGGACAGATGTTCCCATCTTTACTCATGAGTGTTGAGACCCATGAGGATCTATTTCGTCCGGACATATACCCAAGGGGATTTCTCAGACGCCTGGTGCCTCCGAAGGACCACCTGGAAGATTTTACATGCATGGACTTGTCACATCCCTTGTCTAGCGAGGTAGTGCAATACTAGCCAAGTTCAGAAGTGCCTTTAATAGGGCACATCCATACATGTGCCTTGAGAAGGCACTCTATCTCCGGTTGGCCGGTACCCTCCAGCTAAAGTACAAGTTGTTTGCAAACTACGACCACCACGAGTCCAACCTCATTTGGCAGGGCCGCTTGGATACCCACCCCCGTGGTACAGTTTTTTTTAACGTATGACTGATGGCCCACCTGGGAGATCAAATCCCTACTGATGCACTTGTTGCCTGAGGGGTGCGGGTTCAGTAACCCAGGAATCCCCTGCCAAAGCAGAGGGGGAAGGAAAGGAAAAGGGAAAGAATAAGGAAAGTTGAGGAAGGTACGGGATTTTGCCTCCATCTTTGTTAGCCAAAGATGTAGGCACCGGATTAGATGGTAGGACTCGCCTAGGCCCATAGGGAAGATAACCCTATGTGGGTTCTCTTCGTGTGTTCTCTATTTGGTGTACAACGTACTGAATATTTCTCCATCGATCTGGATACAATAATAAACTAATGTAATTGGGGTCGAAGGGGTTACTTTTATTGATATTCCGCCATCGACCCGTCACGTACACAGATCAAGGGGCGACGGGGATGCTATTCCTCCCTCAGCCCCTTCCCATTGACTCTAATAAATACACTCACTCATACAAAACATATATTTTGAAGGCTATATACAAAACAAAATTCCCGATTCATCTAAAAAGCGGAACAGGAGACCCTGAAACTTGCTACCGTGTTAGCGAACTCTTCTTAGATCCGGCGGCATATCTACACGCTCTCGATATGGAGCCATGGCATCACAAGCCTCTATTATGTGGGACACATCGAGCAACCTTTCTCAACATTTAATTACTATTATATATTATTCTAATGAATAATTGATTTTAGTTTATATTCTGCTAATTCTGAAATTCTGAGTCATAACTGTGGTTTGTATAAAAATCATCGCTGACAAACATAAAATCCAAACGAATATTTTAACGGCCACAACTACATAGGTTTTGTAATAAACAATTTGCCAACTATTTAATGGGGAAAACGTCAAAACAAATCTATACTGTTTGAACCAAAAAATGGTTTGAAAATGCAAGACATTCGCGGCGATTCATTTTGAATTCAGCATTCAAACCACCGGCCGATTGACGTGTGCATTTAGCACGTGGCATAATTTTCATAACAATACAACAGCGGAATTTTTATCGCGTCAAAACCGAATGAAATTGAATTGAAAGTGAAAATGGTTGCAAAATTATCCCGAACGTTGAAATAATTATTCCGCACAGGTCTCCAAACCCCATTAATGCTCTCCCCTTTCCTGATTTCTTACCCTAATTGCCACATGATACCTTCTGGGTCGTTAGTAGGTGAAATCGCCTTTGTTGAAATCGACACTGTACAGATGAATATCACCCGTTAAGAAGCTTGGAAATTTTTACGTAAAAACTTATAATGAGCCAATATCATATTTCCGAAACAGTTTTGCCTTTCGGTTAATTTGACACCTGTTCCGTTCGTACATGCTTAAAACTTTTTTGTCGTGTTTTTATACTTGCCTATTTTATAACAAAAATTAAGGTGCTGTCATGTTTATCTTTTGGCATACAGATTAAATTAATAGATAATATGATATCTTATTAGGATATGGAAAACTACACCTATTCCAATGTTACACATTTTGGATAATACGATTTCGTTCAGTTTTAAAATTTGTACAGTTTTAAAGATTTATTATGTAAGAAGATTAATTTTAAAACGTTTTAAAAACAATAACTGTATTTGGGGCTTAAATATCAACGAAAATCTATCAATGAACTGAAGATATTCTAGAAATATTGTGAATCCAAAAGTACTTATCTATACAATAAACAGACAAACCTTCAAATTTGCAAAATCAAGGCCGCGTTAGTACAGACGTTGATCCTTCAGACTTCCACTTCGTTCTAAAAGTAGCTCAAAAACGATCCGACCATTGAAACCCAGATAAATATGCTGACAAAATGCTTTATACAAATGAAAACTCTGTTTTTTATCCATGATGGAGAGAAGAAAATCCTTTATGTTATGATAGCTGAAAAGGTGGAAACTTTTGTAGGGAATAAAAGCATTAAGTCTATATATAGGATAATTGTACGGCATTATTCTCGTAATAGACGTCTGCACAATAACTCACTTAACCCATGATCAAAAACATTCACTGCCTAAGCTTAAATACGGTCACTGTATCAACATCCGTGACCTTACCACAAAAACGGAGAACAAAATACAATTTAATATTAGGAACAAACATGAAAATATGTTAAAAACATACAAGCTGATTAAACCAGAGGTGGACTGTTAAACTAATAGAACTAGAATCAATTTTCGGTGCACCATAAGAAAATCAACGTGGGTGCGTTTAAATCTGACTCAAGGCCTATTTCTTTTGAATTTAACATATAAAAAAAGAAATTCAGTCAATTTTCGGTGCACCGTTGGAAAATCAACGTTGGTGCGTCTAATTATGACTCGGCACATTTAATTTTTTTAGTGTGGTATCAAAAAATGGGCGAGTCACTTATCGACGCACCATTCGTTTTAGTAGATTGAAAGGAAAATAAACAAAACAAATATTATTAAAACACAATGTAAACAATTTTTTAAAAGAATTCCTCACACATTAATTTGATTAAGGTTTAAGGGTATTTTTTTCGTCCGATCATCGTTTTACGATAGACTACGCTACTGTGTTGCAGCCAATGGAAGTCTATTGAAACTATTACTATAATGATTTTGAACATTTTTGGTTTGCTAACAAAGGAGATTATTTAATTTTTTTTACTTTACCAGAAAAAAATATTTTTAAACCTTAATCAAATTAATTTGTGAAGAATTTTTTTTTAAAATTTTGACATTGAAATGAAAATTGAATCACTTTCTTTTATTGATGTATTAATCCTAAAGGAAATAAACCTCGAGTCAGATTTAAACGCACCCACGTTGATTTTCCAATGGCGCGTCACAAAATGACTAACCCTGTATATATAATATGTATAAATTATTCAGATATCGATTAACGGTCACTAATCTCTATACAAATATGTACAAAACAAGTAATATATCAATTAAATATACAATCGGCACTAAATATTGAGAAAGGAGAATGTATGGATTGGAACCTCTTCTGTGTCCATCATTTCCATATTTAGACATTATTCTATTAGGAATAACTCCCATAAACTACTACCTCTTTTGAGCTATGGCATAGATTATAAGTCGTACTAAATTATTGTTAAATTGCGGGGTTTTCTTTACCTCAAATAAATAGCATGAATTTTATCATTTTTTCTATGTGGAAACGGGAGTCCTCTTTGGAATAGGTTTCAAACAATATTGTGATAAAAACGAAACGAAGGGTATTCTCCACAAACCTGAGTAAGTATCAAATAAAGAATTACAAGTACGAAGAAGAAATGTGGACAATAAACTGGATGGTAAAATGAGTTTTCCTCCTACGAAAGGACTTGCATAAAAATATATTATAATTTATGAATAAGGAAATTGTTCTGAGTAAACATAAAAATAGACATATGAACGTGACAATCAAATGAAGATGAGAGACGGAGAGAAAATTGAATATTTATGGAAACGCAAACACGAGCAACGGTTTTACAAAAATATAAGAAAAAAATGGCCCATATTTATTATTGGCTTTTCCGGAAAATAATGCAGGTTTATGTCTTTAAAATACAAACAAATAATTAAAATTATTAATTGCAATGCAATCACTCTCCCGAATAGAATTTGGAATCTTTATTATTCTCATTTCGTATTGACTTTTGATCAATACATTTTTTATGTTGAACAATGTTGTTCAGGGCAGGAGAATAGGGAGAGAATATGAAGGGTGATGCAGAATCAAGATCTAACAGCTTTCTTGTTCCACCTGAGGCCGAGCGTTGTTATGTAAGAGAATTGGCCTTTTTTGAAGACCAAAGATGGCTTCAATAATGCCAATTTCAAGCGCATTCAATTTGAGAGAAATACTTTCGGCAGTGATGATTTCGTCAGGATTCACGTATGAAATAGTAAGCCTAAATGAAGCCCACCAAAGTCGCACTATCACCTTTTTTTCAACGTTGGTGGTTATCTGGTAGCGGGTATCTGAGACCGCCGTTCCTATTTTTCTCGGAAACAGGCCTTAATACGTGTGGGAAGGCCGAGGGCGGAAAATTGAGTACACGACCGACCCTCAATAATGTACATAGTAAGTCGTGAATTTAAAAGCATCACGATGATAAACCTTGCTGTACAAATATGATGTTTATAGAATAACAATTGAGCGTAGAGAAAAATAAATCGGACGGAGAAGAAATGATAAATAGATCAAATAAAATTATTTGAAAATAATAGCGGGGAAATAAAACTACTCAACGAATAATTCACAACTGTACAGATTTTTTTACATTTTTTGTAGTTTGGTAATTTAGTTGGCTCCTTGCCATCTTCAGTTAGGAACGGACCACTTTGGCTAGGCCTACAGCGTCCCTCGAACGTGCGTGACAGGTGTAGCCTTTGACCGTAGGCAGTGCTCGTCTAGAGGGTGGTTAGCAATTCAACTTAAAACAATTACCGCGGCCAGAGCGGACCGGTAGTGTCTACGCTGAGGAAGCCCCTACACTCATGGAGATAAAGTTGCCTTCTGTATCTAGGGAGTAGGCGGAAGAGGAGGCTGATATGTTTTGGCCTGCTAGCACTTTGCGTGCGGCATACGACCCGATGAACAATGCGGGCCCGACCATTCGGAGTGGACAAGCGGGGAGCGAGGAGCGAGGTTGTCCTTGGCCCGTAGGGGTTGGGGCACCTCTACACCAATGCGGCGGTGGTAACACAACTCCGTGGTACGCAGAAGTACTTCGGCTCTCATCTTGAGAATCAAAACGTCGGGTAACGCTGAATATGCCAGGTGCGGACGCTAAAGATCCTCTTGTCTTGTTGAGTTGAGACGATGAGTACTCGGGACGTTTTGCCATCATCAGTTGTCGGTCTATGCCTTACATGTTGGCGTGTTAAAAAAAATAACGGTCATCAGTGGGTTGACGATGCGAGATGCCAAAACAACAGGCAAATGGTATGTGAGTGGTGGTATGATATGGTAGGTAACAACCAATGTAAAGCTACTTCAACCCGCAGACTACCTCAAGAAGCCTCACATTCTTATTATAGCGTCTCTGTCACTTCTATGTATTCAAAACAACTAAATGTATAAATATATATTTTAACATTTCTAATTGGGGGGCCGTGGTAGTCTCTCAAGCTAACCACTCGGCTAGTAGACCCCGCGGTCGCGGGTTCGATTCCCGCCGTCGCCCCTGGCCCTTTTTTCACGATACCCTTCCCCCAAAAATCGAATTACGGAATAAATATATACAGCAGTAGCTGCTATATATATACATACAGCTAGATGTGCTTAGTTCATGAGGCCATTAAAAAAAATTTCATTTCTAATTAAAAATTAATAAGACGAGAGGGGTTGATCTCAAAGTTATCATATTGTGGATTGGTAGATTTTTCTATTCATTTTCTCCCAAGTAGGATAGAGACCGCAAAAGCCTTTCTTCCTTGACGCGTCACTTCGGGGGCGAAACCGAAACCGACAAATTAAAGCCCTTGTGCCCCAGACCGCCGCCGACTTTTGACCTCAAACCGCCCTTCTCGAGATTCAAGAGGCTGGCCGAGAAACCTTGGGAAAGTACTGCGCTAATTGCTATGTTTCAACAGAACAAATTTATATACCGGGATATTTTACAACGTAGTTCACATTCTCTTTTATATATCAAACTCCTACCAGTGAAAATGAAATCATTTCGCTCTATCCACTGGATATAAACTGGCAGGCAAAAATTTCCAACTTGTAATATAATTTGGTTTGTATGTATTTTTACATATTAATGGAAGTTGCACGTTTTCTTACGCTTAATAATAGAGTCGTTGTCTAAAAAAAATAGGAAAAGAAAATTTTAAAAAATTAAAAAAGATAACAGATAAAATTTGTTTTATATTTGTAATTAACATTTCAATATAGCGTATTTCCTCCTTAATTACATCTCAAAGACGCCTCGGCATACTTTCTACCAATCTGGAAATGTCTGTTTTGCTGGAGGTTGGATCATTTTTTACGAAGAGTCCTTTCAAGTTAGTGGAATCTATCCAAGAAGTGATGGAAATGCTCTTATTCGTCTTTTGAGGTTATCCCATAAATATTCAAAAAGAATCAAATCTGGAGAACGAGGTGGCTACAGCTACCCTGATATGCTGATAAATGCTATCGACATGTGGACGGACATCATCGTGCATTAGAATAGGATAGCTGATTTCATCGAGGATAGGCGATGTTCCAAAATTCCATCCAAATAGCGAGTGGTATTCAAACACCCCCACGAACAACAACCGACTCTGTGCGACTCTCCATTGAAATTACCTTCCACATCACTGAGCAACGTTGAAAAGGTTGACTCTTAGAAAAATTATAAGCATTCGTACATTTGATTTCGCCTTTTCCACACAATTTCACACCCGACTGGAGATCGTAGAGCAAATCTACACTAATCTGTAAAAGTACAACATACCGATCGTCCAAAGATTAATGGCTGTGTTCTTGTGTAAATGCGAATTCCGCAACTCTCTGTATTCTGGTCAATTCTGGTCCTCTTATGGGGCAAAAATCCATCAGTGCATACTGATTTAATCTTCTTCTTGAAGTGCATTGAGAGAAATTTGAACACCTCAAACTTCCTTGAGCTGATGACTCGCTTGTACAACTAGGCAAGGTGCCCGTTTCGCAAAATTCTCAACGTCAAAAAACGTCAAAATCCTGAGATTCTCTTACCCTAGGGCGACCAGAACTGGGCATTCTAAGGTATGACACAGTTGCGAAAATAATCGTAGAGTTTCGTAGGCAACTTCGGTAGCAACAGTTGCATACCTAATGGAACGTCCACCATCAATGAGAGCCACACCACGCACAACCTCAGCTCTCAGTGGCATTTTTAAATTTAAAAATTGAAATTACGAAAACACGACTAATCATTTTAAATCCCATAAAAATTAAACTTTGAAAAATCCTTTATCTGTTTAAGGATTAAGTGCGTTTACCTCTAATCGATATCCCCAATTTGAAACAAAATCTGAAATATCAATTCATAAAAACAATGAGACAAAGTAAGGGCAGAATTTTATTTTCTGGATAAAATGAAGCAAAATCAGTTGGGTGGAATTTTTTGCCTGTCAGTGTATAATTTATTAGTTTTGATTGAAAATGTGTTTAAAAAACGTTCCACCCTACAAACACGAACTGTTCTGATTTAGTTGAAAGCACAAGTCAATTGACAAGTAAAATGTAAATGGATTTTATTAATTATACAGCAACAAAAAAGTACGAAAACTTCATTTAGAAAGAAAGAAATTATAAGAACAAGATTTCTACTAAAGAAAAACAAAAACTAAAATATCTGTCATGTCAATATTATATCTTTCAATTGGAAAATTGTGAACGTCCTGAACGCCGATCAAACTTACGGTGAAACGTTCTACGGATTTTCGTTCTTGACGCCTTCAACGAAAACGATCACTTCAAGTTTTATCGAAAAATTTTCAAAAGTATCGTTGATCAAATTTTGTATCGTGAGGACAATAAACAGCTACTAAAATTTGATTGCTGAGGGTCGGTGCCGGAATTCAAACCGTCGGCCGTTGTGTATGTCGCTCCACATTGCAGTTATCGTCACAGTACTGCAATAGTAGAAAATCTTTGAAAAAGCTTGAGAGAAAAGTGTTTTGGAACTATGCTGGACAAAATATTGAGTTTGTGAACCATTATAAATATCTGGGTATATATCTCACACCGCATCTTGCTATGGAAAGACACCCTAAGGAAAAATTAAATGTAGCTAAATTTGGTATTAATACTACTTGGAAGTCTCTTTTGTCGAATAGTGATGTTCCCATTTCAGGCGGTAATGTTATATGGTGCTCAGATTTGGGGCTATAAATGGTATGAAAGTATGGAGAAATTGATTAAATATTTTGTCAAAGCATTGCTTTTCTTAAGAAAAGATACACCGGATTATGTCTTATATTTAGAGACAGGGATTGACACATTGTTTTTCAACACATTAAGCCTGCATCTGACAAACATCCAAAAAGTTTTATCCTTCCCTTCTGCTAGACTTCCTCGAATTTTGGCCTTGAAAATACTAGGCAATAAATTATTTTGGGCAAAAGAATTTGACAGTTTATGTATACAACACGGTTTAACCCTTTGAATTATTAAACAAAAATAGGGTGGAAAGCTTGGTAGATGTTTTGAGAACTGATTTTCAAAATAAACTAAAAATAAGAGCACAACGGTCTGTCTTCCATGGCTTATACATAGAACTCAATCTGGAATTAGGAGAAAATCACCATTATTTAAATAAAAATTACAATTTGACAATGAAATTGTGGTAATGAAAGCAAGAGTCAGTTGCTGTCTCTTAATTACTCCGTACACAGAAATGAGGATGCGTATCGTTGTGCTTTGTGTAATTTAGGTGTGTATGAGGATGGCTTCCATTTTTTGGCGGTGTGCCCTATATTGAAGAAATTCAGACTTAGGTGGTTTGGCAAATTGTTTTTTGAAAAATGAAGTAATTTCATTTTTGAATGGGCAGAACTGGCACAGTCTCTACAATATGTTTTGCATTCCGTAAAAAACAGAGCGTTCCTAGTCGATAATTTCAATTATTAATAAAGTATTATGTAAATTATTATTATTATTAATTTTTAAGGGCGTTTTAACGGCTAAGGCCATTTCACGCCCTAACATCCAAACATTCCATTTTAGGTTAGCTATATCTCTTCTGAGTGCTATAAAGCTTTGACTCCAAATATTCACTCGCAATCTAATTTATCCTATTGCCAACCAAGGTTTGATTTTCTTTTTCAAATTCTTAATTCAGAAGGCCAAATTACGTTAAATTTAATAAAATTATAAAATTTAATTCTGTTTCTTTTTTTTAAATTAAAATTGTGAGTTTTTTCTATAATTTAAAATTTCCCCATAGGCTTGTATGGCTAATAATAATAATAATAATGGAGTCAGACTAGCAACAGTTTCAGCATGGCTCATCATTATCCTTTTATTCTTCCATTCAAGTATGATAACTAATTCTACGTAATAATAATAAGAAACAAAATACAATAACATATCTTTTTTAAGGAGTTATTGTTCTTGTTTAAATTGCGATATGGGGCATTGCAGGCATTACCTCGCAATTTGTATTGTCTTCCATTTTATTTTTCCGCTCCGGTAGCCTCAAAACCTTCTGACAAAATTAATCATGCACGCACAACTCTTATTCAGACATTAGCAGGCATTCAATGGTAAAATAATTTGGGAAAAGGCCTAAATCTCAATATAAATTCCAATAAATTTGAGAAAAACTGAAAAGCGCTCTTCGAAAGAAACACTGGGGACCCAGTAACTCCTGTAAATCTCTCGAAAGGTTTAGCCTTTGCCTAAAGGGTTGTAAAGTGGAGCAGTCGACCAAAATATGTTTTACTGTCAAAATGATGCGTTCTCCACTTCGCGTACATCGAGGACAAGTTGGAAGGTTGTTGCCTATTAAAAGTCTGTTATGGATTAGCCTGATATGACCTATTCGCCTAAGTTCTTTTTTCTCAAGCTCTTCAGTTGGCCATTTATGTACAGCTGGCTTAATTTCTTTCATACTATCTCTACAGGCATTCCATCTTGCCGCCCACTTTTGTTTGATAATGTTTTTGTGTTTCCGCCTGTGAAAAGTATAATTAATAGTTTTATATTGGATATTATATTAATGTATTTATTTTATGCTGAAACGTATCATTCTTATAGGTGAAATGAATAATCAAGGATATATTTTCCGTTCCCAACACGAAAACCAAGTCTTACCCAATTTCGACAAACGGTGTTGAGCTAAAACTCCAAGCCAAAGGGGTTAAGATTAGATGTGTGCATTGCAATGCTAAACAGTTTGAGACCGAGAAAATTAGCGGCCGTTTTAACTCCTCCTGCCACAACGCCCTTGTTAAATTCCCAGACCCAGAAAACAGTACGGAACTATTCCTTAGTTGTCCAAATTGTAAAAACAATATACGGAATTACAACAGCTCAATATCATTTGCCTGTTTCTCCCCTGCCACAAGAGAATAAATGCAGTTAGGCCACACCGTTTTAAAATAGAATGACTGACTATAGTCGGATTTATTGTTATGTGAGGATGAAGGTTTGTCGTACAGACAGTTGTAGTTTATAAACTCCTCCAAAGCTGTATATGTGCGTTCAGGACCAAAAACGCGCAGTTTTGACAGCTTTTGATGACATATTGGCCAAACGCCCTTATGCTGAACCAAGTAAAACGGCAGATGAAAAAAATGCAAGGCGAAAGATTTAACTTGAATTCGTGTTTTATTGACATTGTACCAATGGTTGTGTGTAGATTTAACAGACGTATCCAAAATAGCTAATATTTTCCATCCTTCAGATGGGTAACTGTCATGTCATCGCCCCATAGTTGTTTTGCTCACAGCCCACTATATATTGTACTAATTGTAATTGTGAGTAAGGTTAAGGCTCCAACAAATAAGGTAACGGAATGCCAAGAGGAAGACGCTGAGTTTGGATATACTGCAAATATAGTGTATCCAGTGGATATTTAATAGGAGTAGTATATTATACTCTTCACTATAGTTCCATGATTTCGGACTATATCCTCAACAGGCCACTAGTAATTTTTATGATAGTTATTAAAAAAATAAATATAATATAATAAAATATAATAAAATTTAAAAACGTAAATTTTTAAAATAGCAAAAGATACACATTTAATGATATTTGACATAATCAAGCTTGTCATTATAAAATGTAATTTAAAATTGAAATAAGCCGTCCGTTGAGTTGTCAATTGTTTGAAAGACCAAAAAAAATTTTTTTTCTAAAAAATTATCTATTAAAAATGCCGTATCTACGTCAGTAATCAAACCTGTGAAATGAAGCTTTATTTACTTTTGTGTTATAGTAAACAGAGGCCATTAATATATTTGAGATTATAAAGCCATTTGCTCGCTACCCTCGAATTACCATTTTAAATAGACTGAAGAACTAAAAACTTCAGCCTTTTTTATATACAATAACAGCCAGTCCTAGTTTTAACATAGGACAATAAACATAATTGGTATTGATACTACAATCTCCAAAAATCGGAACAGGGGACCCTATCGAGGTCAGCACAATTCCCTAAAAGCGGGCTATCCTAAACGCTCTCTATATAAAGTAAAAAGTAGTTTGCACTGTTCAGATAGGTGGGATACATCAAGCAACCTTTCCTTACATGCAGGACGAGCTTTGAACTCAAAAAAATTGTCCATGTGTGATGGCCTATTCTCAGTCTCTGCTAAGGATGAAACTTCTTCTACGAATCAGATACCCGTGACAGAGTACTTCTCTGCCGATCTGGCATAGGCTGCCACCTTCTTTTATATTATTGTTAAGATTTGTTACAGTTCCAGCATCAAGCGGATACCGGTTGTTAAGTTTGGTGGTTGGGACAATCCGGACCGCTTCATCTGATTTTTTGTTACTCTGCTTCAGATGTTTATATGTAATTTAATTACTTGTGAAGAACATGGGATTTTATGAACAAATTGCAACTACATATGGTCACAAAGCTAAAAGTATTCTGAAGGACATCGCCAATAAGGAGAAGAAACTCGCATCGGCTATCAATGAGAGAACTTTTTTTCAAATATAGACAACACAAGGTATTTCCTACTCACAGCAAAAACAATTTTAACTTCACAAATGCCACACTAACACAGCCATACACCAGAAATAACGACATACATAAAGCCACAATACATTTCAAAAGAAACGTTTTAAACATAGAAATCACTACAACCATCAAAAACATTAGACATTAACACAAAAATTACACCAATTAAAACTCAGTGGCGCCAACATAATACCTCGAGACATTTTAAAAAAATTTACACACATCAAAAAGTTGCATACATTTTGACCAAATTACAAGCATATTCAAAAATTGAACAACTTAATAAAAAAATGTGTGGTAGTTTGACCGTTAATCTATTTTTATTTAGAAATCGTGAGATGCGGTCTGGTGTGATGATGTAGGTTTGAAAAAAACATTTTCTCTATCGTGCCAACGTTTCGATCTTTATTGAGATCATCTTCAGATTCTCTATTTCTAAATAAATCGACAAAACCTAACCAAAATGAATTACTTGTACTATTTATACATTTATTATTCTGTAGATATTTAAACAAATTAAATTATTATCTTTAGCTCCCTGATTGTTTTTGAACAGCCACCGTGTAATTACCATGCAGGAAAGTGGTTATTTTTAACAATGAAAATCTTATTGGCATGTAAACAAACGACTTTATTATGTTACGTTATAAAACTTTCCATAAGCCAAATGACATTTTAAGGAAATTAGACATTTCTTTTCTGCACCACATCCACAAAAACATTTTTTTATGGATTCACTATTCGTGGTCCGCTTGACAAATTAGTACATCACATCGAATTGAGGTTTTTCGTTAAGATGAAAAAAAGATGTCCGAGGAGATCAAGGTCAAGATTCATGGGTTCAAATCCCGCTCGTGCCGTTGGCTTTTTTTCATCTTAACGAAAAACCTTAATTAAATGTAATTTTTTATGAAAAAATATTTATTTGGGCCAAAAAGCAATGAGCGAAGGCAGTTTAAATAATTAATTAATAATAATTAAATAAATAAAAACAAAAAAGAGAGATTTAGAATAGTTTGGGAGGGCCATGTTAATTCCATCCTTGTTTTTCTAATTTTTAAAGACATAAATCGAAACTTGGTGGAATAAATTGACACTTGAACAAAGTTAGGCTTTTTAATGACGAACGATGAATTCGAATAAAATTTAGAGGACATTGGCAAAACAGAACGAGCTGGAATATTTGTGTTTTTGTTTCAAGTAAAAACTCGTATTTAAAGGTTTTGAAGGTCTCTTAAGCTTATCCGAATCGTTTATACAAATAACGTTTCTTGCAAGCGTGTTTTAGTTTTTTATATCAGATATATTTATTCAGTTTTAATAAACCCCGCTTATTATTTTATTATATGTTTACGAGGAATACCGAATATAGTAAAAAAAAATCTTCTTTTATTGATCTAGTCTAGGCCTCTTTCACCTAATGAGTTTAAAATAGATATACAACAAAACCTGAAAACTTTATTGTACAAAATTTTTTAAATTACTTTAAAAATGATTATACAAATATCGTGAGATGCGGTCTGGTGTGATGTAAGTTGGTGACTGGCCCTCTCAACACGACACGCAAGAATGGCACAAGTACACAGAAGACAAACACTTTGAGCACTGAAGATGATCTCAATAAAGATCGAAACGTTGGCACGATAAAGACAATGTTTCTCTGACACCTACATCACATGAAAGTGCATCTCACGATTTCTGAATATCTATCGACGGTCACTAATCTCTACATATTACTTTAAAAAGATGTATCACCTCTCGAAATTCCTATTGGCGAGAACGCTTTGATAGATTTTTACTTATTTTCGACCTAGTACGAAAAAAAGGATTAATTGAAATCAATGTACAGTGTCTCTGTTTTAACTCGTAAGTGTAAGGTCGTGTGTGCACATACTAACATATACTATTTACGAATTGACATCTGTTTATTTTTTTATATTTTTTTTTCTAGTAGTAATTAAAATCTAATTTTTGGCGACTCCAGTTACGGTCAAGCCTTTGGGCGATAATCCCCCTTGTTCTCCTTCTAGAAAAGAACGAAATATTCAGTCTAACATATTTTATGATGTTTTCATCTGTAACCTGTACAAACAAAACCATAAAAGTAGAAACGAGCTGTTTAATTACATTTACTAACTCTTTCCTAAAGCCATTTTTCAAGATGTATCTCTCATTCAGACTGATAGGGAAAATTTCAGGAAAAAATTAACAATTTTAAAGAGAAAGGCCCCCAGACTGTTTTTTGTTTTCGTGGAACATAACAGGAATATCATGGAAAAGCACATACTCTACTGTTTGGCAAATTGATTTTCTAAGTTGGAAGCAAATAATAATTCCAGATTGGGTATCCGCATCGTAGGAAAAAATCGAATAAAAATGAACACATATAAGAGGAAGATTACCTATTTAACAAAAGTGGAAAATTTATTCAATGGTATTTCCAAATGAAAAAGTTAAAACCCACGACCTTCGGCTAAATAACCTATTGCTCTGCTACAGCTCAATTGATTGAGTAGAGGCGTATTTAGCCGAATGTTGTGGGTACGAATCCCGCTCGTGGCACTACCTTTTTCATTTCAACCAAAACCGTACATAAAACGATTAATTAATTGTAATTATTTTTTAAACAGATATAATTTACCCAAATTTAGTTAATCATTGTTTGCTCAATAACCATAAAACTCACTTGAAATAAACTATTAAATTTCAATTAAATCTAATTATAACTATTCATTTATTTTTAACATACCCAATTAGCCATAAACAGATAATTTCAATATTTAGATAAGAATTTACAGAGGACTATTTCTATACATGCACATGATGAAAATAAATTGATCCCCAGTAGAGAAAAAAAATCTTAATTGATGATTTAGCGGTTACCAATAATTCCTTTCCGGTCGGTAACTTATATAATGTATATGTTTATGTTAATTAATGAATGTGGACTAACAGTACTTTTTTATAATTCTTATATAACGTCTAATTATTTTAGTCACAAAGTAATAAGTGTTGTTTCATATGAATTGGCAAAGGATCCCAAAAGTTTTACTAGAAAAATCGGAGGATTACAGAATTCCCAAGCCACGGATATTGCCTCACGAATAGAAAAAGGAAGATTGGTTGGCCATATCTGGCAAATGGATGAGACTGAATGTTGTAAAAATATCTTCAAAGGGCTACCAGGGAGGAGGAACGTCTCAAAACATCCCAGGAGTTGAAAGCTCTGAAACGAAGATAATGGATGAGCGTTTGACGGAAAAGCACAGTTCCTCCTGTGCAAAGCCGCAAGAAGAAAAATCAGTATTGACTTTATCAGAAAAAAATCCATTATTATTTTTATGTATCTTTCATTTTTTTCTTTAAAATGCAGCATTTAATTTTTATATATTAATGATTTTATGAATGATTTTAATGGTTATTATACTGACATTATATTTATTTCCACGCATTGCTAACGAAATAGTAAAGGTAATGCTGTTCCATTTAAATGATCCTGTCCTGGAAAAAAAAAACAAATCTAAGAAAAAATCTATGTTAAGATAGATTTTTCTAGGTTTAATGAAGAAGATTTTTTTCTGGAAAGCAAGGCACGATAAGGAAGAGGAATGACGACAAACAAAGAGTAACTTATAGTACTTATTAGTTTTAAACAAACTAGTTCTCTACGAATTCATTAAAGAGATAAGTTTATCCAATGTTAAGTAAATTCTAAGTCCTCACAGAAACCTCGATTACCGTTTGAATATTTGAATGCTGCAGTTGTTGATGTGAATAATAAATCTTGAAAACCGCATTTCATTTTTGAAATATTTACAAGAAGAACTGAAACAATCTATTTCGTGGAAGGATAAGTAGCATTATATGAGGAGTAGATTTTGTGCCTATTGTGGAGAATGTCGCGTGAACCATTCGTTAACCATATCTCGGAATGGATTTCACCAAAGAATGAAGTTGATATGAATAGCTGTTTCTTCCTCGCGATTGCATAACGTACAAATGAGGGCCATCATTAAATGGGCATCCAAGTTGTGTATATGTTATCCCAAATACCAACGGCCGGTAATTAGAGCAATCACTCCTCGGAGTTCTGCCCTATTTAACAGTAACAGTAAGTTTGGCAAACTTGGTGAGGATTGCTTTAGCGAAAGTTAAGTGTGTTTAGCAGCCCCAAAGCATATCCTCATCTTCTTTCTTTTTTTCGATGGAGTCTTCCATCAGGTAGATTCTGTGTTTGCTTTTATTATTCAAAAAGAATAGGTCATGAGAATAGGTCCAGAGAAAAAAATAGGTTCATGGCTTATATATTTTGATGTTGTTTATTTAATGCTTTAATACCATGTTATATAGATTACGCAGGGTGGGCGACCGGGACCCGAAGTTAAAAGCCCAGGTAGGCCCGTACCACATCCTAGATGGTCCGGGACCTGGTCGGCTCACGAGTCCTGCATAAACCTCTTGGACCTGTTCACAAACCCCAAGAGTTTGTATTTTTATCTTGGTGAGTGATTTGGTGATATCCTCTCCTTCAAAATTTTCAAATCTTTCCCTAGCAAACCTATCACATTCTGCGAGGTAGTGTCGAGCCGTTTCTTCCTTTATTTCACAGAAGCGGCAATAGGGCTTAATAATACCATGTTGTCCTCCAATTTTATGGAGATTGTTTTTCCAGTGTAACCTTCTCAACATTTTTCCAAAGCACAAGCATTGATGTTGCAGTTTTAAACATGGTAGATTTCGCTTAAGAGTTTTATTGGTTATATTTTAGGTTTGTACAAAAAACGCTTGATTTTTTCTCTCAATATGTTTTGGAGACTTCTGATACAAATTTCTTTGAAAGGAGTCTGTTAATGATATCATTTTGCGTATTGCTAATACCTTATTGTCCTAATAATAAAGATATATAAAGTCTTTTATAGGGGGTTGTAAAGAGTTTTCCCCAGATCATATAATCAATCCTCATTTCTAAGAATGGCTGTCTGATTTTATTATTATTGCTGTGTGTCGGACGTGTTTAGTTCCCATCCAGTTTGATTGTTTTTGGAGCCTAAATGAGCTTTTCCTTGCTTCTCCTCGTATAAATATTTCCAATGGAGGTAGGTTTCATAGTTTCTAGTGCAGTTAAATGGGTTCTTTTCATTGCTCTCGTGATATGCTGCATTATACTGCTTTGTATGATGCCTAATATTTGAATAGCTTGTTTTTGCTGAGCTTTGCTACAACATATTAGTGAGCCATATATTTTTTTGGTATTATTACAGTCGATGCAATATTTCGCCTTCTGACTTTTCTCACTACACATTCCTTTATTCATTCCGCCCAAATAATTAGCATGAATTTTTGAAATAAAAAGAATAATCATGAACTTATAATTATATACTTATAGTTATAATATTCATTTTCAAAATACAAACCGAGACTACAGACATACAATAAAGCAATCCTGCTTCTTCTAAAGTATGGAAAACAAGGACCCAAATTTCTAGCACATTTTTCCGCGCTTTTTATATGGAGCCAAGCAATAACAAAAATGGGACGCTTCAAGCAGCTACGTCGAACAAACTCCAACAATAAACCAATCGCAGACAAGGCGGCGACGGACGGGACGTCCCACCCATCAGACCGACCGCCAGCAGGCCCTCTGACGCCAAGCTGGCAGTAAAGAATATGATAAAAGAAAGATAGCAGCGTCTGTGGGCCGACGATTCGTAGATGGCCCCCGTGAACCTGAGCCGCAAACAAAGAATGGTCCTTACGCGATTAAGAATAGGCCATTCGCGGTTGACTCAGAGCACCTGTACTTGAGCCGAAGCTCGCACAGGTGGCCCCTTTTGAAGAGAAAGGTTGCTTGATGTGCCCCACATACTTGAAACATGTCATGACTTGGCTCCCATGATGGCATGCCATCCAATCTGAAAATGGTACTCAAGCACTGGATCGTTTTTTAGGGGAAAATGAGGTTTTTGTTATATATAATATGTCTTCTGTGTTGTGTGTCTATGTTTTGTCTGAGTGCATGTATTTATTAGCGTGATTGGCGAGGTGAAATATAACACAGCTGAAATCATCATAGCCCCGCGAACGTTGACAGCGTATGAGTGTGTGTTCAGAGTCGATGGCGGAATATTTATAAATTTACTCCATCGACCCTTATCTACATTAGTTTGAGTATAGGTCGGTGAAGAAATATCAAGTACTCCACCGACAAAATGGAATGAGTGTACTGCATGGTTGTGTTTGTGTGTATGAATGTATTGGGTTGTCCGGAAAATAATGCAGGATTTTAAGTTTTCATTAAAAAAAATCTATATAAAATATTCTGTTTACGTTTACAGGATTACTCATTTGTATGAATGTCAACACTTATTAATCCTCTTCCA